>CAUYUJ010012986.1:0-2500 GCA_963575745.1 Prorocentrum cordatum | reverse complement strand
GGAGCCCAAAAGTGACGACAGTTACACGATACCGACGACTCGCTCGGATTACTCATATGAGCTGCAGGCCCCATGGGGAGGGGGCTCCCGCCTGAGACTCCCTCGCAATTCACTCGCAGACGAGGCTCCCGCCTGATACATCCTCAAAATGATTGTGTGCGCGTGTGAGTGATGATGATGATGATGATGATGATGATGATGATGATGATGATGATGATGATGATGATGATGATGATGATGATGATGATGATGGTGATGGTGATGGTGATGGTGATGGTGATGATGATGATGCTGATGATGTGAGTGATGATGACGATGTGAGTACTGATGATAATGCTCGTGATGTGAGTGGTGGTGATGATGATGACGACGATGAGTGAAGATGATGAGGGTGGTGGTGATGATGCTGTCAGTGATTGAGTGAAAGATGTTGATAATGGTGTAGTGAATCATGATGGAGAGGTTGATGGTGTTATGATAGTGATGGTGTGTGACTCATTGAGTTGGTGAGTGTGCGAAGGGAGAAGAGCTCATGAGGTCTGTATCGACTCATTGAGTGAGTGAGTGAGTGAAGACGGTGATGATGATGACGATGATGTTTGTGTGTGAGTGAGTGGGTGGTAGGTGGTGAGTGAGTGTTTGAGTGAAGGAGTGATGAGGCTGGGTGAATGTGAGTGTGTGAGCGATTGAGTGAGTGTGTAAGCGATGATGATGTGGTGGTGATGATGATGTGAGTGTGTGCGTGTGTGAGTTAGTGAGTGTGTATGTGGTGGGTGAGTGAGTGAGAAGAGACGGGGTGCCCCTGTCCCTGAATTCATGCGCGGGATGTTCAGAGAGAACAAGAAACAGATTTGGATGTGGGGGGCGGGAAAGCAAGTCTCCCTCCTCTTCCTCCTCCCAAATCACCGGAGGGGAAACATGCCCTGGGCCCAGCCTGCCCTGGGCACCTTGGACAGTGCCGCCAGGCCGTTCGGCACGTCTGCGAACGAGACACCAGCCGACGGCGAGCAGAAGCCCGGCCACCGGAAGTACTCGGGCACGATGTACCCAATGCAGGCCCACATGGCGACGCGCCTGCGCGAGACGAGGGAAGGGCACGAATCTCTCTGAGCAGGCAGGGCGGCAATCCCACCAGCCCTTGAAAGCGCAGGTGGATTAGGGCGTCTCGTCCTCCAACCTCCCTCTTCCCCTTCTGGGGAGGGGCTCACCCCTCCCCGTACCCCTTCCTCCCGAGTCTGGACGGGCCGCCCTACGAGGCGTTGGAGCATCCAAGATGGCTCTGAGAGGGCCTGAGAATGGCCATGATGACCTCCGAGATGGTTCAAGAGAGCCCGAGACGGCTGGCTCAAGATAGTTTCCAGCATGCCCCAAGTGGCTCCAAGACCGCTCCAAGACGGGTCCGAGTGAGCGCCCCAAGAGGCGATTTTAGGGGGTCCACAGCGACAGGGCTAATCCAGGGCCCCCCCTCTGTCCGATCGGCCAAAACATTGAGAAACACATGGTTTTGAAGGACGTTGGCTTTCCAGAGACGTCTTCAGGAATACCCCCTCTTTGATCGATGTCATCCGAGAAGCCCCGCTCTCTTTGATCGATGTCCTCTAAGATGGCCCCACGAAGACTCCCAAGGCTCCGAAGAGGGACCTGAGAAGGCCCCAAGAGAGCCCCAAACGCTCCCAACATTGCTCCGCGAGGGCTCCTTCAAGAAACCTCCAAGAGGCTCCCAAAGCAAAGGCTCCGCAGTCGCAACAGCCTTCATGGTTGATTCGTCATCCTCCTCCTGTAAGCTACCAGTCCTGTGATAAATCAATGTCATCTAGAATTCACGTTCAGGACTGCTCGGCCTGCTCGCGAGTTGTCATTGAACGCATGTATTTTCTGGGTACCGTTTCTGAATAAGCTGGAGGGGGTGTGCGAAGCGTCAACAGTTCTATGGAGGCAGCAGGCTTCTTAGAACTGGAGAGGGGCTGGCCCCTTCTACGCAGCTTCTTGGGACGCGACAGGGCTTCTGACAAGGTGGGGAGCTGGGGGCCCTCTTGAAGGCCGACTTGTGAGCTCACATCTGGGGCCTGCCTGGTCGTCCTTCTCATCCTCATCAGAAGCACCATCACCATCACCCTCTGAATCCTCCCCCCCTTTTCCCGCTCCTCCGCGCCCGTGCTTGATCTCGGTGTTGCGGCGGCGCAGGAACGTGGTGGTGTCGCCGTCCTTGGTCAGCCCCAGCGGGTCAAAGAATCCCACTGGGGCCTGAACGCCCAGCTCGCTCTCGAACGCGCGCAGCGGGGATCCCGTGTAGAGCGCCCAGTCGCCCCAGGCGGAGCCAGTCAGACCGTCCTGGAAGAACATGCCGATGATGGCCATCATGGCAAGGCGACCGTTCGCGATCTCCGCCGCAAGCTTCTTCTGCTTCTCCGCGGGGTCGCTGGACGTAAGCACCTTGAAGCCGAAGTCGCCGGCCGCGGCAGCGGTGCCAGCGGACTGGTCCTGGGACAGCTCGCAGAAC
>CAUYUJ010012985.1:7500-11911 GCA_963575745.1 Prorocentrum cordatum | reverse complement strand
TCCTCATCCTCCATCTCCATATCCTCATCCTCCTCCTCCTCCTCCTCCGCCTCCTCCTCCTCCTCCTCTTCTTCCTCCTCCGCATCCTCCTCATCCTCTTCTTAATAGTGGTATTAATCGTATTAGCATGTTGTGGATGCTTCGTATTGTTAGTAGTATTCGTCGTATTCTTGGTATTAGTAGTCGTATTAGTATTAGTCTTACTGCTTTTCGTATTAGTAGTATTCGTAGTAGTATTCGGCTTAGTAGTCTTCTTAGTAGTCGTAGTATTCGTTGTATGGTTAGGACTCGCATTACTATTCTTATTAGTAGTATTAGTAGTATGAGTATTCTGATTCGCCGTAGTATTAGTATTCTCACGACTGGTGTTACTATCATGCTTCGGATACCTATTATGAGTGTTCTTCTTATTCGTCTTCTTCGTCGTCTTATTCTTAGTGTTAGTAGTATTCCGCCTCCTCCTCATCCTCCGTATTCTCCTCATCCTCGTTCTTCGTATTCGTAGTCGTCGTTGTCGTATTAGTATGTTTCGTCTTACTAGTATCAGTATTCTTCTTAGTATTCTTAATAGTAGTCGGACTGTGCTTATTATTCGTCGTATTATGAGTATTCGTCTTATTCATCGTCTTCGTCTTATTCGTATGAATAGTATTATTCGTATGGTGTTTCTTCTTGTTACTAGTATTATGGTTCGTCGTCTTATTATTATGATTACTCGTGGTCGCCCTCTCATTAGTCGGATTGTTCGTCTTATGTTTCTGATTCGTATTCGTCGGCGTCGTGTGCTTATTCTTCTTAGTAGTACTAGTCTGAGTCGTCTTATTATTATGATTATGTTTTTCCGCGTCTTAGTATTATTATTCGTAGCAGTCTTAATATTATTAGTATTATTATTATCATTCATATTCTAATTAGTAGTATCATTAGTATTCTTATTATTGTTAGTATTATGATTCCTCTTCCTCCTCCTCCTCCTCCTCCTCCTCCTCCTCCTCCTCCTCCTCCTCCTCCGCCTCCGCCTCCGCCTCCTCCTCCGCCTCCGCCTCCGCCTCCGCCTCCTCCCCCGCCTCCTCCTCCTCCTGCTCCTACTCTGCTCCTGCTCCTGCTCCTGCTCCTGCTCCTCCTCTCCTCCTCCTCCTCCTCCTTCTCCTACTCCTCTCCCTCCTCCTCTCCTCCTTCCTCCCTCCTCAATAGCCGCCTCCGCCTCCCCCTCCGACTCCCTCCGGGCTTCTCGCTCTCCTCCTCCCCGCCTCCTCTTGCTCCTGCTCTGTCTGCTCCTGCTCCTGCTCCTGCCATCCGCCTCCAGCCTCCCCCCTCCTCTCCCTCCTCCTCCCTCCTCCTCCGCTCCTCCTCCTCCTCCTCCTCCCCCCTCCTCCTCTCATCCGACCTCCTCTCCTTCCCTCTCCTCTCCTCCTCCTCCTCCCATCCTCCTCTCCTCCTTCCTCCCTCCTCCTCCTCTCCTCCTCCTCCTCCTCCTCCTCCTCCTCCTCCTCCTCCTCCTCCGTCACCCCCGACTCCCCCGCAGCGCCCTCCCCTGCCCTATCCCCTCCGCCCCAGCCCTCCATGATGACTTGCGCCTCGGGCGGGCGGCAGGGGGGGGGACCCCAAGTGCGGAGGGGAAGAGAGAGGCCCTCAAGGGGCACGTTAGGGGCCCCTTCTGGGCCCCTGCTGGCTCCAGAATGGGCCCTACAGGGCCCCTGGAGGGTCCTTTTCTTCACCCCGCTTTTGGGTCACCCCCCATTGAAGGGGCCCTGGGACACACAAAGAAATACACACAAATCAAAATATGCCCCATATTTTCCCATAGTTTCTGGATTTCTGTCTTCCCCCCAACTTCCGATATTTTCCACATTTTCTGCGGAATCGAGGATTAATTGTGTCTGTGTGTTTTTTCTCTCCTGACATTTGGGTCACCCCCCATTATCACCCGCCCGAGTATCCTTCACCATTCTGGCGACCCAGCGCCCGGGCAGGAGCGCAGCCCACCGAAGGCCGATCGGGGCCCTGGCACCATTGCATGTCTTGAGCTCTCGTCTGGCTCCGGCTGCTGGAGCCGGCCCCCAAGGGGGGGGGGGCGAACAGTGGATGTGACAGGTCACTGCGAACAATCTAGGATCGACCCCCCCCCCCCGGAAGTATCCGCCCGCTCTTTTGTATTGCGATTGACGTACGACTCTGCCCCATTGTTCATTGTGCACATGAGCTCATATACCAGCCAGGCCGGTACAGGGCAGTTTTAATACATGGGATTTTGAAAAACATCGGATTTTCAAAACATGACGAACTTATGACTGAATTTATGCATGAACTCATCGTTGCTTTTAATACTAAACCCCTGCATGTTTAATACATGATCCGCACGCGGAGCATGTATTCAAAACGGCACTGTATGGACCCCCCCCGAGGGAGGCCGGCCCCCTCCCCCAACTCCGGGAGGATCGGGCCCAAGTCCTCCAGCGCCCCGGAGAAATCCGCGCGCGGAGTCCTGCCATTCTCGGCCTCCAGGTGGCGCAGTCCCGTCTGCATAGTCGGCGGCGGGCGAGGGGGGCACGTGAGGAGGAGGAGGCCTTCCTGAAGGCGGCGGGGCTTCTCAGAAGCCATCCAGCCTGCTGAGGAGTTCCCTGTGCCTTCGGGGAAGGCTTAGAAAACTTCTCAGAAGGCCCGGGGACTTCCGAGCCCTCTGAGAAGGTCCGCCCCTCCTCACTTCCCCCCCGGGCTCGCAGCCGAATAAACCAACCGAACCGACATGACGCGTGCACGGTGCCCCTACCTCAGCGCCACCGACCGCCCCAGGGCGGCGGCCGCCGGATGGGGTGGATCCCAGGGCCCCGCGGCCCTCCCCCCCCCTAGATGGGATGGGGACAACGACGACGACGATGACGACGACGACGAAGACGACAACGACGGCGACGACGGCGACGGCGACGGCGACGGCGACGGCGACGGCGACGACGACGACGACGACGACGACGACGACGACGACGACGACGACGACGACGACGACGACGACCGACCGACCGACGACGACGACGACGACGACGACCGACCGACCGACCGCCCGACCGACCGACCGACCCCCGACCGCCAGGGCGGCGGCCGCGGCGGGGGCGTCGGCGCGCGCGGCGGCTGGCGGTGCGACGAAGGCGGGCGCGGCGAGCTGGCGCAGCAGGAGCGCCGCCAGGGCCACGGCGGCCAGGCGCGCGGCCGCGGAGGACCTCCGCGGGGGGCCGCAGCGGACCCCAAGACCAACCTTAAGTCGGGCCTGTCCCCCTACAGGGGGATTTTCGACGAAAAATAAAAACTACCCCAATGTTTCATACATGATTCGCACGCGGAGCATCCATTAAAAACGGCACTGTACGCGCGTCCCAGCGGCGCCAGGCCACCACGGGCGACCAAAAAGAGGTGGGGGGGCCCGGGCAGCCAGCGCGTCGCATACTCTCCGCGGGGAGGGGTCCGGACGGGGGCCGCCGAGTGCGCGCTTCGCGCAGCGCGGAGCGCGAACATCTCTGCGCTCTCGCGCCGCCCCCCGGGGGAAGAGGAGGACGAGGAGGTGGCTGGGAAACGAAGAGGAAGATTTGTTGCTTGAGCTCCACGCTCACCTCGAAGTCCTCAAAGAGAGGAACAGTCGCCCAGCAACTACGAGGAGGAGAAAAACGAAGAGGACGGGGAGCAGGCCACGAACCTTGGAGCGCGAGCAGCTTCGCGCCCTCGCGGCGGCCCCTTGCCTGGATCCCCTGGGCCGCGGCTTGCAAAAAGCAACGCCATCGGATGCCCGGCTGTGTGAGCAGGTTGCTGCTGCGCAGTTCTGCGGCGCCGCGTCCTCGGGGATCGAGGACCCTCGAGCTCCGAGGGTCCTGGACCGAGGATCGAGGATCGAGGTCGAGGGGTCCTTGAAGCTCGAGGATCGAGGTCGAGGATCGAGGTCGAGGATCGAGGATCGAGGCCGAGGGGTCCTTGAAGCTCGAGGATCGAGGTCGAGGATCGAGGATCCTCGAGGTCCGAGGCTCGAGGGTCCGGGAGATCCTGCCTGCGCTCCTGGCCTCCTCGGAGCGTCCTCCTCGCCGCGGCGGGCTCCACCCCCCGAGGTCCTGGTCGGGACGCAGCCCGGGACAGGACCTCTGCGGAGGGGTCCTTGTCTTTGATCTGTTGTCGGGCGCCGATCCTCAAGGTGGGAAGATCCATGAGGGTCCAGGGTACAGGCTCGAGGCGTCTTGACTGCCTTCCAGACCACCCCAACCCAACCCGAAGACCCCAATTTCAGGTAGGGGGGGGTACGGGTTCCGTATGTGTTTTTTCAGTGTTCCCCGACCCCCCCCCCAAACTGGAAATGGAGGGCAAATTGAGGCCTTCGGGTTGGGTTGGGGTGGTTTGGTGGGTGGTGACTTCTGGCCTCTGCTGAGCATCCTCG
>CAUYUJ010012984.1:0-7500 GCA_963575745.1 Prorocentrum cordatum | reverse complement strand
GGGGGCCTCCTAGGGCATCTTGGAGGCCTCTTGGGGACTCCTGGGAGCCTCTAAGGGACGTCTTAGCCTTTGGAGGCCGTCTTGGGCCCTCTCTGGGCAGTTGTGGGTCCTATTGGGACGGTTTAGGGCCGCCTTGGAGGTCTATGGGGCCGTCTTGAGGCCGCCTTGGCGGCTTCTTGGGCCATCTTGGGATCCTCTTGGGCCGTCTTGCGGGCCTCTTGGGGGTCTCTTGGGCCGTTTGGAGGTCCGCTTGGAGCCCTCTTGGGGCGTCTTCGGGCCTCTTTGGCCGTCTGGAGGGCATCTTGGGCCGTCTCAAAGCCACCTTGGCCGTCTTGGAGACGTCTTGGGACCTTCTTGGGCTCTCTTGGGTCCATTAGCGCTCGACTGTGTTTTCGGCGCCCAGAGGGGCCGACCTCGGGACCAAATGCCCTGCGTGAGGGGCCTGGGTGATGTCCCCTTCGGCCTTGCTGGGAAGGCGCCTCCTCTTAGGGGTGCCCTCATCAGCGGAGGCTGGGGGGAGTCCCTCCCTGGGCCCCCCCCCCAGGCGTGTGCGCGGCTCAGTTTTGGGTTTAAGCCTGGCGTCCCAAAGGTTTCGCCCCTCAGCATCCAAGCTTTCCTGTGTGCCGACTGGCAGTCGAGGGACCCCGTCTAAGTCTAAGTATCCTCCTCCTCTTCCTCCTCCTTTTCCTCCTCCCCCTCCCCCTCCCCGTCCTCCTCCTCTCCCTCCCCATCCTCGCCCTCCCCCAGGACCACATGTGGGACAAATTCGAGGTTGTTTGGCAGCAGCGCGTGGAGCCTTCGAGCCGCCTCCTCGAGCAGGCACGGCGCGCCGTGGGGCTGGCCCTCCTTGCTGCAGGATGGAGGGGGAAAAAGGATGCCCTCCTAGTGGCGTTGGCCCCGAGGAGGAGCAGGCGTTTGACCTAGCCTTCGGCGTGTGGCGGCTTCCACGCGTCGGCGCCAGCTGTGGGAGCACGCTGTCCGCTCCCATCTTCTCCCTCCTCCTCCTTCTCCTCCTCCGCCTCGTTCTCCGCCTTCTCTTCCTGCTCCTCCTCCTCCTCCTCCTCCCCTCCTCCTCCTCCTCCTCCCCCTCCTCCTCCTCCCCCTCCTTCTCCTCCCCTTCCTCCTCTCCCATCTCCCCCCCTAAAATGAGTACAGGCACCCATGCCCTTCCTTCGCCCTTCCGCCCTTTCGGGCCTCACGGGAGGCCCTCGTCGCCACGACCGGCTTCGCCTCGACCTTCTGGTAACAACATCGCGCCCCGTGAGAGGTCCGGGGAGCAACGGTATCGGTATCTTTTTGTTCAGCCAGTTGGCGGCGCGATGAGCATGAAGCTGAATATGAAGATGAATGTGACGACGACGACAGGGATTCTGATGATGAGTATGACGACGACGACAGGGATGCTGCTGCTGATGATGATGATGATGATGATGCCGGTTGATGATGATGATGCTGATGATGATGGTTGTGGTGGTGATGATGCTGCTGCTAATGATGATGATGATGCTGATGGTGGTGGTGGTGATGATGCTGATTATGATGATGTGCTGGTCGAGGTGGTGGTGGTGTTGCTGCTCATGATGATGATGTTGGTGATGCTGATGAGGAGGGTGAGGATATTGTTGATGTTGTTGTTAATGATGATGCTGATAATCCTGATGATGCTGCCGATGACGACGATCATGTTGAAGCTAGTAATGAAGATGATGAGGTTGAGGACGAGGATGAGGATGATTATGAAGATGCGAGTGCGGATGTGGATGCGGATGAATATGAGGACGAGGACGCGGATGATGACGATGATGATGATGATGCTGCTGCTGCTGATGATGATGCCGATGCTGATGATGATGCTGTTGCTGATGATGATGCCGATGCTGATGATGATGCTGTTGCTGCTGATGATACTGACGACGGAGATGATGATGATGATGTTCATGATGATTTTCATGATGATGATTATTGTGGTGATGATGGTGATGATGCTCATCCTGATTATGGTGCTGACGATGATGTTGCTGATGATGATGCCGATGATGCTGCTGTTGCTGCTGATGCTCACGCTGACGACGATGATGACGATGATGCAGGTGGGGGTGATGATGATGATGGTGATGATGTTGATGCTGTTGTTGATGATGATGTGGCTGATGATGATGATGCTGATGATGATGATGATGATGACGATGATGATGATGATGATGATGATGATGACGGTGATGGTGTTGCTGTTGTTGATGATGATGCTGACGATCATGGTGACGATGGTGATGATGATGCTGATGATGCTGCTGTTGATGATTATGCAGATGCTGCTGCTGCTGATTCGGATGGTGATGATGATGATGATGATGATGATGATGCTGCTAATTCTGATGATGCTGAGGCCGATGCCGATGATGATGATGATGATGATGATGATGATGATGATGATAATTCTCATGCTGATACATATGCTGATTCTGGTGATGTTAACGATGGTGCTTTATCTGAGGAGGAGGAGGAGAACATGAGGAGGAGTCAGATGCTGCTGTCACTGATGGATGATGATGATGGTGGTGGTGATGATGATGATGCTGATGCTGATCATGATGCTGATGATGGTGATGCCGATGATGATGATGCTGATGATGATGATGATGATGGTGATGATGGTGGTGCTGCTGCTGCTGCTAAGGAGGAGGATAAGGAGGCTGATGTTGATGAGGATCTTGCTGAGGATTGTCGCTGGCGATCATGATGACGATGCTGATGCTGATGCTGATGCTGATGCTGATGCTTTTGCTGCTGCTGATGATGATGGTTGTGATGATGCTGTTGATGTTGATGATGACGATGATGATGATGACGATGCTGCTGCTGCTGATGATGCTGATGATGATCCCTGACTCCCTGGAGGGCGAACGCTGCTATCCTTCAGGCCGCAGTCTTAACGATGAGGCCGGACCAGCACTCGCTGCTATCCTCCAGGGCGCTGGTGATGACGATGATGATGTTGATGATGATGGTGATGATGATGCTGATGATGATGATGGCGATGCTTGTGATTCGGATAGTGATGATGGTGATGGTGGTATTGTGATGGTGGTGGTGGAAATTTTAATGGGATGATGATGATGATGATGATGATGATGATGATGATGATGATGATGATGATGATGGTGCTAATGATGATGCTGATGATGACGATGATGATGCTGATGCTGGTGATCATTGTTTGGCTGCTGATGATGAAGAAGAACGGATGATGATGCTGATGCTTGTGATGATGATAATGATGATGATGATGATGATGATGATGATGATGATGATGATGATGATGATGATGATGATGCTGGGGCTGCTGATGGTGACTCCGATGGAACCAGCGACGATGATGTTGCTGCTGATGATTATGATGCTGGTGGTAGTGGTGGTGACAATGAGGATGATGACGATGAGGATGAGGATGCTGATGATGCTGATGATGCTGATGATGCCGACGATGCCAATGCTGATGATGCTGATGATGTTGCTGCTGATGATGATGCTGCTGCTCAGGCTGCTGGGGACGGGTATGATGATCTTTATGGTGGTGGTAATGATTGTTCTGATGATTGAGATGATGATTGTGCTGGTGGATTATGAGACAAAGACGATGCTGTATATTATGCGGATGCTGCTGCTGATGCTGGTGGTGATGGTGGAGATGACGAGGACGATGGTGACGATGATGACGTTGCTGACGACGACGATGATGATGGTTCTGATTATGATGATGATGCTAATGATGATGATGATGATGATGATGATGATGATGATGATGATGATGATGATGATGATGAGGATGCTGATGATGATGCCGATGCTGATGATGATGCTGCTGGTGATGCCGATGATGCTGATGATGATGTTGGTGATGGTGATGGTGATGCTGATGAGGATGCTGATGATGGTGATGGTGATGGTGATGATGATCCCTGACTCCCTGGAGGGCGAACGCTGCTATCCTTCAGGCCGCAGTCTTAACGATGAGGCCGGACCAGCACTCGCTGCTATCCTCCAGGGCGCTGGTGATGATGCTGCTGCTGCTGATGATGATGATGATGATGATGATGATGAAGATGCTGGTGATGCTGAGTCTGACGATGATGATGCTGATGCTGATGCTGCTGATGATGATGCTGATGATGTTGGTGATGATGATGGTGATGATGATGATAATGCTGTTGATGACGATGATTATGATGTTGTTGTTGCCGATGAAGAATATGTTGATGATGATGATGATGCTGATGATGATGATGATGATGCTGATGATGATGGTGCTGATTCTGCTGCTGATGATGGTGGTGGTGGTGATGATGATGATGATTGGTGATGATGATGATGATGATGATGATGATGATGATGATGATGATGATGATGATGATGATGATGATGATGATGATGATGATGATGATGATGATGATTATGATGGTGGTGGTGGTGGTGGTGGTGATGATGATGATGATGATGATGATGATGATGATGATGATGATGATGATGATGATGATTGTCATGGTGGTGATGGTGATGACGAGGCTGTTGATGATGAGGATAAGCACTACGATCTTGACGATCATGACGGATATTGTAGTGGCCGTCGGCCAGTGCCGCCGATCCGGGGCGCTCCGACTGATGTGATCCTTCTTCGCCCTCGTCCCTCCTCTCTTTTTCCCTCCCCTCCTCTCACTCAGCATTTATCCAGTGGCCGTCGGCCTATCCCGCCACCGTGCGTGGGTGGTGGGTCAGAGGCCTCATGGATGCTGGTTGGGATCTCGTGGTTGGCTGGGACTTCTGGGGGCCTCTTGGGCGCCTCTTGGGGCTTCTTGGGGGCCTCTTGGGGCCACTAGAGGGCCTCTTGGGGGTCTCTTGGGAGCCTCTTGGGGCTTCTTGGGGGCCTCTTCTGCGCCCCTTGGGGCCTCTTGGAGGCCTCCTCGGAGCCTCTTGGTGCGGGAGGGGTGGTACTCGAGTTCGGAACCCCCTCGGAGGCCACGATCCTTGTGAGGGGTGTCAAAAAACGCATCCGCCGGAAACTCGCCCCCCCCCCGCCCCCCCACCCCCCCTTCCCGGCAGAGCCACCCCGGCAACCCCCCCAGAGGCTGAGGCTCAGCCTCGAGGCTGTAGCTGAGACTCCTTGAAACTCACACGCCGGATCGGCGGATTTCGATTACGACGATTTCGACGCCTTCCCGCCGCTGCGCTGCCAGCGAGGTCGTCGCCGTCCTGCGGAACAGGGCGGAGTTGGAGAGGAAGTACGGCGAGAGCCTGCTCGGCTTCGGGGGCGGCGTGGAACTCCAAACGGAGGTCCCCTCGGCCTCGTGCGGGGGAGGATGGGGGTGGAGGAGGAGGAGGGGGCGCAGGAGGAGAAAGTGGAGTTGGAGGTGGAGGAGGAGGAGGAGAGAGGAGGAGGAGGAGGAGGGAGAGGAGGAGGAGGAGGAGGAGGAGGAGAGGAGGAGGAGGAGGAGGAAGGAGGAGGAGGAGGAGGAGGTAGGAGGAGGAGGAGGAGGAGGAGGAGGAGGAGGAGGAGGAGGAGGAGGAGGAGGAGGAGGAGGAGGAGGAGGAGAGAGGAGGAGGAGGAGGAGGAGGAGCGAGGAGGAGGAGGAGGAGGATAGGAGGAGGAGGAGGAGGAGGAGGAGGCGGAGGAGGAGGAGGAGGAGGAGGAGGAGGAGGAGGAGGATGAGGAGGAGGAGGAGGAGGAGGAGGAGGAGGAGGTGGAGGAGGAGGAGGAGGGAGGAGGAGGAGGAGGAGGAGGAGGAGGAGGAGGAGGAGGAGGAGAGGAGGAGGAGGAGGAGGAGAGGAGGAGGAGGAGGAGGAGGAGGGGAGGAGGAGAGGAGGAGGAGGAGGAGGAGGAGGAGGAGGAGGAGGAGGAGGCGGAGGAAGAGGAGGAGGGAGGAGGAGGAAGAGGAGGAGGAGGGAGGAGAGGAGGAGGAGGAGGAGGAGGAGGAGGAGGAGGAGGAGCGAGGAGGAGCAGGAGCGGAGGAGGAGGAGGAATCAGGAGGAGGAGGAGGAGAAGGAAGGAGGAGGCGGAGGAGGAGGAGGAGGAGGAGGAGGAGGAGGAGGAGGAGGAGGAGGAGGAGAGGAGGAGGAGGAGGAGGAGGAGGAGGAGGAGGAGGAGGAGGGGGAGGAGGAGGAGGAGGAGGAGGTTGAGAAGGAGTAGGAGGAGGATAAGGAGGAGTAGGATGCGCATGAGGAGCAAGAGGAGGAGGAGGAGGTTGAGAAGGAGGAGGAGGAGGGGGAGGAGGAGGAAGAGATTCAGCACGTTCCCTAATGTCGCTCCGCTAGAAGATTCTAACAGGGGTGAAAGAGGGACCACAGAAGAGATCCCCAGGGGGGACAGGGAACCCTAGACCGCCCCGTCCGTCGGGCAGCCGTTCCGCCTCACAATCTATTCAGGAATCGTGCTCTCGTCTCAGTGCCGGTTCCTGTGTAAGTCCGGACGGCCACGATCCATTGTAAGCAGGTGCGCTTGGCGTGCACATGGCCGTGCTCTCATCCCTGTCCCGGCTGCATCTCAGACTCCTGGCCGACCTCTCTAGGGGAACGAAAAGTGACATAAACATAAAAACTCGGAGGTCCGCGCGGATTTCATGGATTCGCGCTGGACCCCCCTCCCTGGCGCGCGGAGCGCGCCAGGGGCGGCGCCGGAGGCGCCGCCGGGAGGCCCCAGCGCCGATCCGAGAAATCCGCGCGGACCTCCCAGTTTTCATGTTTATGCCACTTTTTCCCCACATGTTTCGTGGGGTTCTGGTTTTCTTCGCTGCCGCGCCGCACCCGCGTCTCACACCTCCCCCCTCCCCTTCTCCTTCTCGCACAGCACAGCACAGCATAGCACTGCTCAGCATAGCTCAGCACAGCTCAGCTCAGCTCAGCTCAGCTCAGCACAGCTCAGCTCAGCTCAGCACAGCACAGCACAGCAAAGCACAGCACAGCACAGCACTGCTCAGCATAGCTCAGCACAGCTCAGCTCAGCTCAGCTCAGCACAGCACAGCACAGCTCATCACAGCACAGCACAGCACAATACAGCACAGCACAGCACAGCACTGCTCAGCACAGCTCAGCACAGCTCAGCTCAGCTCAGCACAGCACAGCTCGGCTCGGTCGCCCAGGCCGTTGCAGGCGTGGCACTTTCTCGATACCATAGGGGGTGCGCAGGGGGTGGTCCCCTATCCGCGCCGGTCGTCCAGGCCGTAGCAGGCGTGGCAGTTTCTCGGTACCATAGGGGGTGCGCACGGGGTGGTCCCCCTATCCGCGCCGGTCGTCCAGGCCGTAGCAGGCGTGGCATTTTCTCGACACCATAGGGGGTGCGCACGGGGTGGTCCCCCTATCCGCGCCGGTCGGGTGGTCCCCCTATCCGCGCCGGTCGTCCAGGCCGTAGCAGGCGTGGCACTTTCTCGACACCAGAGGGGGTGCGCAGGGGGTGGTCCCCCTATCCGCGCCGGTCGTCCAGGCCGTAGCAGGCGTGGCAGTTTGTCGAC
>CAUYUJ010012983.1:0-11924 GCA_963575745.1 Prorocentrum cordatum | reverse complement strand
TCCTCCTCCTCCTCCTCCTCCTCCTCCTCCTCCTCCTCCTGCTACTTTTCCTCCTCCTCCTGCTCCTCCTCCTCCTTGTCCTCCTCCTCCTCCTCCTCCTTTTCCTCCTACTCCTCATCTTCCTCTTCCTCCTCCTCCTCCTCCTCCTCCTCCTCCTCCTCCTCCTCCTCCTCCTCCTCCTCCGCTAGCGCGGCGCGCTCTGGTAGATCTGGAGCTCCGCGCTCGCTGGTGGCGCGAGAGGTGTTTGGGGGCCGCTGCAGCGCGGCGGGCCGCGGCGCAGCGGATAGCTGGCGGTGCCCACGACGAGGGGGAGCGCCAGGGGGGGGGGGCTTCTCAGAATGAGGGGAACGAAGAATGACATGAACATAAAAACTCGGAGGTCCGCGCGGATTTCTCGGATCCGCGCTGGACCCCCCTGGCGGCGCCTCCGGCGCCGCCCCTGGCGCGCTCCGCGCGCTAGGGAGGGGGGTCCAGCGCGGATCCGAGCGGACCTCCGAGTTTTCATGTTTATGTCCTTCGTCGTTCCCCTAAGAGTGCGACGGTGCTTCTTCTGAGAAGGTGCGGGGATCCAGCTTCTCAGAAGCCTTCTCAGAGAAGCGCCTCTGGGCTTTTCTAAAGAAGGCCCCTTCCCTCTAAGGAGCCGCTCCGCCTTCTGGGAAACCCATCGCCCCTGCGCCGCCCGCTTGCGGGTGCCGCCAAGACAGGCCCAGGGAGATCAGCACCTTTTGATCTCCGACGGCAGGATTTCCCCGAGGCGGCTTGATATTGGCGCGCTTGCTCGACTTTGACCTCGAGCGCCCATCAATGGGCCGCGGGGCCATAAACAATAATTAGGCTCGGGACGCAAAACGACCCCGGTGGAAAGGGGTCGGGAATTCTGGGGCCGCAGATCGACAAATCGTATTCTCGGAGGGGGTGTGGGCAAGTGTCCGGGGCACCCGATCGCCCCACGTCCTCGACGAGGCTTCCCTGCGAGTGCGTGCAGCGCTCGCGCTTCATTGTTGACGCCTGCCGGGGTCTGGCTTTTTCAATGCGCGGCCCCATGCCGAGGCCAGTTTTTCGCCCTGGATCCATCTTTTTCTTTTTCTCTCTTTCTGTCTCTCTCTCTCTCTCTCTCTCTCTTTCTCTATAAATATTCATATACATATTTGTGCCTATGTAGTTATACGCGTATATATGTATATAGTGTGTATGCACATATTCATATATATACATATATATATATGAATATATATATATATATATATATATATATATATATAATACACAAGACTGCAGTGGCGCTTCGCGCCATGCACCTTGGTCCTTGAAATTTGGTATGCAGGTGGAATAGCAGAAAGGTCAAGCCGACAAATTAGCGATAACTCTTTGTTGCATTCTCTGGCATCGCCGCTGTAATAATGTTATTCGATATCCTTCCTCCACGCTTCTTTGTTTTCATTTTCGCCATCCTCAGCTCTTTTCTGCGGAGGCTCCTCCTTGGAGAGCCTCTGGGGGCCTCACAAAAGTTGTTTCAGGTTTCCTTAAGGCCTTCTGGAGGCCTCCTGGGCGTATTCTGGGGGCCTCTGGGGGCTTCCTCGAGCCACCCTGCCCCCAACCGCGGCTTCCCTGAACGACCGGGTCACGATTTGGAGTGCTTCGGAGGATGTCTTTGGGCCATCTTTGGCCGCCATGGGGCTCTCTGAGGGCCATCTTGGACCACTGATGTGCCATTTTGGGGCTCTCTTGTACTGCCTGGAAGCCCTGTCGGATGGTTCTGGGGCGATTCTGGAGCCTCCCAGGCGGCTTCGGACGCCCAGAAGACCGCCGTTTTGGAGCGTCGGGAAGTCGAAAAGAGGAGAACACCAAAATTCACCAAAAACCGACAGAAAATCAATTATTTGTGCCTCTGAGGGCCTTCTTGGGAGTGCTCTTGGAGGCCTCTTTGGGGCCGTCCTGGAGGCCTCTTGGGCCATCTTGAGGTCACGTCGGTCACTCTTGGAGCGCTGTTGTGCTGTCTTGGGGGTCCCTGGGACGTCTCCGGTGACCCCCCTGATCGCCCTAGGTGTGCTGGGAAGGCTTGGCAAAACGCCCTGCGAGGCCCGGGAACCGCTTTGAGGCCCGTCCGGAGGGTCCCAAAGCCCCAGATCCCGGGAGTCCAGTTTGGGGGGGGGGGGGACGGGTTTTCCCCCCGCCCGGGCTTATAAAAATATTGGACGAGGAATATCGGAGGTTGGGGGGTGAGGTCGCAGTGGAACGGAGACCCCCAAGCGGAAACTGGTTTCGTTTCGTTCGTGTCGTGCGTGCGGGCGAGGCGAAGCTGCGCGTGCGCGCGAGAGGAATGAACCCGCCGTTGCTAGGGCGAAGTCAAGACAAATGTTGCTCCTCCGCCTTCCGTCCGTCCGGCGGTGGCCCGCGGTGTCCCGCGGTGTCCCGTGGTGTCCCGTGGTGTCGCGCGCGAGAGGAATGAACCCGCCGTTGCTAGGGCGAAGTCAAGACAAATGTTGCTCCTCCGCCTTCCGTCCGTCCGGCGGTGGCTCGCGGTGTCCCGTGGTGTCCCGTGGTGTCCCGTTGAGTGAGATCGATAGTGATATCGATAGTGAGATCGATAGTGAGGTCGATACTGAGATCGATGTGGTGCCCCGAGGTGTCCCGTGGTGTCCCGTTGAGTGAGATCGATAGTGAGATGGATAGTGAGATCGACAGGTGTCCCGTGGTGTCCCGTGGTGTCTCGTTGAGTGAGATCGGTAATGAGATCGATGGTGAGATCGATACTTAGGTCGATGTGGTGTCGCGAGGTATCCCGTGGTGTCCCGTGGTGTCCCGTTGAGTGAGACCGATAGTGAGATCGACAAGTGCCCCGTTGAGTGAGATCGATAGTGAGACCGATAGTGAGATCGAGAGGTGTCCCGCGGTGTCCCGTGGTGTCCCGTGGTGGCCCGTGGTGTCCCGTGGTGTCCATTTCGAGTGAGATCGATAGTGAGACCGATAGTGAGATCGACAAGTGTCCCGTGGTGTCCCGTTGAGTGAGATCGATAGTGAGATCGACAGTGAGATAGACAGTGAGATCGATGTGGTGTCCCGAGGTGTCCCGTGGTGTCCCGTGGTGTCCCGTTGAGTGAGATCGATAGTGAGATGCATAGTGAGACCGATAGTGAGATCGAGAGTTGTCCCGCGGTGTCCCGTTGGTGGCCCGTGGTGGCCCGTGGTGTCCCGTGGTGTCCCGTTGAGTGAGATCGATAGTGAGATCGACAAATGTCCCGTGGCATCCCGTGGTGTCCCGTTGAGTGAGATCGATTGTGATATCGATTGAGTCGGATGTTGGTTCCCCCCCTTTCTTCCCCCCCCACAACCTCCTTATCACCCGAAGGGTAGATACCGGAGGTTGAGGGGTGATATCGCAGCGGAACGGAGACCCCCAACCAGGAAATCGTTTCGTTTCGTTCGTGTCGTACGTGCGGGCGTGGCGAAGCTGCGCGGGCTCGCGAGAGGAATAAACCCGCCGTTGCTAGGGCGAAGTCGAGAGAAATGATTCTCCCCCTCCCGCCCGTCCGGCGGTGGCTCGCGGTGTCCCGCGGTGTCCCGTGCTGTCCCGTGGTGTCCCGTGGTGTCCCGTGGTGTCCTGTGGTGTCCGCCGTTGCTAGGGCGAAGTCAAGACAAATGATTCTCCCCCTCCCGCCCGTCCGGCGGTGGCTCGCGGTGTCCCGCGGTGTCCCGTGGTGTCCCGTGGTGTCCCGTGGTGTCCCGTGGTGTCCGCCGTTGTTAGGGCGTAGTCAATACAAATGATTCTCCCCCGCCCGCCCGTCCGTCCGTCCGTCTGGCGGTGGCTCGCGGTGTCCCGCAGTGTCCCTTGGTGCCCCGTGGTGTCGCGTGGTGGCCCGTGGTGTCCCGTTGAGTGAGATCGATCGTGAGATCGATAGTGAGGTCGATGTGGTGCCCCGTGGTGTCCCGTTGAGTGAGATCGATAGTGAGATGGATAGTGAGATCGACAGGTGTCCCGTGGTGTCCCGTTGAGTGAGATCGATCGTGAGATCGATGGTGAGATCGATAGTGAGGTCAATGTGGTGCCCCGAGGTGTCCCTTGGTGTCCCGTGGTGCCCAAAATGTGAGATCGACAGTGAGATCGATACTGAGATCGACAGGTGTCCCGTGGTGTCCCGTGGTGTCCCGTTGAGTGAGATCGATAGTGAGACCGATAGTGAGATCGATGTGGTGTCCCGCGGTGTCCCGTGGTGTCCCGTGGTGTCCTATGGTGTCCCGTTGAGTGAGATCGATAGTGAGATCGATAGTGAGACCGATAGTGAGATCGAAGGTGTCCCGCGGTGTCCCGTGGTGTCCCTGGTGGCCCGTGGTTGTCCCGTGGTGTCCCGTTGAGTGAGATCGATAGTGAGACCGACGTGAGATCGACGAGTGTCCCGCGGTGTCCCGTGGTGTCCCGTGGTGTCCTGTGGTGCCCCGTTGAGTCAATCGATAGTGAGATCGATAGTGAGACCGATAGTGAGATCGAGAGGTGTCCCGCGGTGTCCCGTGGTGTCCCGTGGTGGCCCGTGGTGTCCGTGGTGTCCCGTTGAGTGAGATCGATAGTGAGATCGATAGTGAGATCGCGAGAGTGTCCCTCGGTGGCCCCGTGGTCCCGTGGTGTCCTATGGTGTCCCGTTGAGTGAGATCGATAGTGAGATCGATAGTGAGACCGATAGTGAGATCGAGAGGTGTCCCGCGGTGTCCCGTGGTGTCCCGTGGTGGCCCGTGGTGTCCCGTGGTGTCCCTTTGAGTGAGATCGATAGTGAGACCGATCGTGAGATCGACGAGTGTCCCGTGGCGTCCCGTGGTGTCCCGTCGAGTGAGATCGATCGTGAGATCGATGGAGTCAGATGCTTGTCCCCCCCCGTCTTCCCCCCACAACCTCCTTATCACCCGAAGGGTGGTCGTACCAGTATACATGTGATGGAGCCCGCTGCTGGGCCCACGAGGCCGAAAGCGAGGAACAGGTGCCGGCGGATAAGCACAGCGCGGCCTCGGAGACCCAGACACCCTCGCGTTGTGAAAAAATCACGACGGTCTCCTCCTCCTTTCCTCTTCTTCCTCCTCCTCCTCCTCCTCCACCGCCTCCTCCTCCTCGACGAAAATCGCGTTGCGGCCCGGCCTCTGGGAGCCCTCACCGGACCTCGGGACCGGCAAAAGACCACCCGGGAGGAAGACCGGTCCCGGGGAAGGGGTCCAGACCTTGATACCCAGACCCCCGACGTCATGATTTTTTCATGACGCGACCCCCAGAGGTCCAGACCCATTCCCCGGGACCGGTTCTTCATCCCGAGTCGTTTTTTGACGGTCCTGAGGCCCGGTAAGGGCCCTCAGAGGCCGAAAATAGCGAAAAACTTCCCGTCGTGATTGTTTCATGACTCGAGGAGGTCTGGGTAGGGGGCGACGTGGTGAAGAAGATCACGGCGTCGGGGGTCTGGGGACCTGGGCCCCCGGGCCATCCGCCCCTCGCTGCCTTCGCCGGGCCAGCGCCGTCCGCAGGCGGCGGCGGGGCGCACAAAGAGTGGCCCTGCGCCGGAGCGGCCTCTGGTGCGCGAAGGGAGCAAGGCGTCCAAGCGCGGAGGAGGAAGGAGGAGGAGGCGGAGGAGGAGGAGGAGGAGGAGGGGGAGGAGGGGGGGGAGGGGGGAGGCGGAGGCGGAGGCGGAGGAGGTGGAGGAGGTGGAGGAGGAGGAGGAGGAGGAGGAGGAAGCGTGGCGAAGCGTCCGGGCGTGCCTATTGGCCCACCAAGCAATGTTCTATAAGGACCCTGTGGTGGTTTCTGCGAGCTGGTCTTGGAACATTTCTGCCTGGGACTGTCTTGTTGCAGTGCGCCAGGCGTATGTTCTAGGAACGTTTTTTTGCCGTTGGAACATATTTGGGTTCTAAGAGAACGTGTCGTGGTAGGCCTGGAGGAATGCCGGGACGGTCGGTCCCTGCTCCAAGGCACGCACGCCGTCCCTGCCGCCCACCGTGCGCAAGGGTCCCGGACCCCCGACGTCGCGACTTTTGTTCGCAACGTCGACCCCCAGACCCTGAGATTCTGGCGTGGCAATTCTGCCACGCCGGGCGCCCGCTCGCCCCTACTTCGGGCCCCGCGGGGCTCTCACGTCGACCGGGCCATAGAGAAGTGGCGCAGAAGGATCGGTTGCGGGGGCCCCGCGGGGGCGGCTTTTCGCGAGGCTGCCACTTTTTGGCTGCAGCGTCCGGGGGCCCGGAGATCCTGGCGTTGCAATTTTTTTGCCACGGGCGGTGTCGCTCGATTTCGGGCCCCGGGACCCTCACAGATCGATCGGGCTCGAAAAATGACGCGGGAAGTGATTTTTGGCGATGTTGAGTTTTTGTTTTGGCAATGCTCGGATATCTCAGCTGGAGATCGGGGCCCCTTGCCCGGGGACCGGTCTTTCATCCCGGAGCCGTTTCCGGACGGTCCCCGGGGCCCCGCGAGGGCTCCCGGAGGCCGACAGTTGGGACGACCCCGATCCCGTCCCCAGACATGCGACGTCCTGATTTTTTTTCGGGACGGCGTCCCCGCAATTGCGGGGACGCCGTCCCGAAAAACCGGTCCCGGGGAAAGGGAAGGGACTTAAGTCCCTTCCCTTTCCCCGGGACCGGTTTTTCGTCCTGACTCGTTTTTTGACGTCCCCGAGGCCCGGCGAGGGCCCCTCGGGGCCGAGAATGGCCAAGAAAACCTCCCGTCCTGAGTTCTTAGAACGGCGCGATCGTGTCTGGGTCATGGTGTTGGTGTCCCCGCGCGAGGGGAGAGCATGCTACGCATGGAATGAAATCCATGGAAATCAACCGCAGCGGATCCGTGAGTGGATCAATCTAGACGGATGAGGCTATGAGCTATGATGCCTCTTTTGATTTTGAGCCGGCTACCCAGACCCCCGACGTCATGATTTTTCCATGACGCGACCCCCAGAGGTCCAGACTCCAGACCCATTCCCCGGGACCGGTTTTTCATCCCGAGTCGTTTTTTGACGCTCCCGAGGCCCGGTAAGGGCCCTCCGAGGCCGAAAATGGCGAAAAACCTCCCGTCGTGATTGTTTCATGATTCGAGGGGGTCTGGGTATGATGCCCGCTCGTGACCACCCCGTCCCGTCTTCAGGGGCCGAGGGGGCCCGCGCAGAGGAGGCCAATCCTGCCGGCAGGGGCCCCGTCCTGCGTCTCGCCGCAGGCGGCGAGGCGGCCGACGGCCCTGCGGCCGCGGAGGGCGCCGCGCCGGGCGAGGGCCCGGGCGGGGGCAGGTCGAGCAGCGGCGAAGCGTCCTGGCTGCAGTTAGGTCGGGCCTGTCCCCCTACCGGGGGATTTTCGACGGAAGATAGAAAATACCCCAAGAATAGTCTGGGGATTATTTTTTGAGTATTTTTTTTGTTTTTTTTTTTTTTGTATTTTGGGGGGTATTTTTAATTTTTCGTCGAAAATCCCCCTGTATGGGGGACAGGCCCGACATAAGCCTATAGCCCTAACAAACAACGTTCTAAGAACCGCTTGCGGCTCCCGCGAGATGTTCTCAGAACAGTTCTGGCGGAGCCCGTCTCGGTCTCACACATCGGGTTCATGCTCTAAGAACATGTTTTTTTTGGGGGGGCGGGTCTCAAGAACATGTCGTGGTAGGACTGCAGGAACCCCTTGACGGTCGGTCCCTGCTCACGCAGGGGCGCCGCGGCGGGGCGCGGCGGCGTGGACCCGTGGACCTGGGCCTTCGGCAGGCCGGGCGAGCTCCGGCGGGACCTGGCGCTCCTGAACACCTCGCCCGAGAGGGTGCCCCCGCCACGTACACAGTGCTCATCCCTGACTACAGATCCGCCCTACTTTGGCTTTTTTTCCAACTTAAAATTGCGTCGGAAATCCACCTATAAGAAGTCGGAAAAGTGCGGAAATTTCTGCGCCCAACATAAAATAAGGCGGAAATCCACGGAAGTAGGGCGGAAGCAGCCACAGAAAAGTAGGGCGGAAACTGGCATCAGCGGGGCCTGAAAAGTAAGGCGGAAATTCCAAGCCCCACTTACGAATTTCCCCAAAGTAGGACGGATCCGGAGTCAGGGCCGCCACGTACACAGCGCTCATGTCTAATTCTTCGCAAGCTCTTTGTTTTTTTGGGGGGCCAAGATCCTCTCATTTCTAACTGTTCTCTCCTGGGCCTCTTCCTGGCCACCAGGGGGCCAGGGACAATCAGAAACGAGCACAGTCAGAAATATGAGCACGAGGATAAATGAACGACGTGCAATTCGAAAGGCGACGTTGCAAACAAAAAAGTGCGCATCACACAAAAATCACGCCCGGAGACCCGGACCTCATCTTCCCGCGTCATCTTTCGAGCCCGATCGATCGGTGAGGGTCCCGGGGCCCGAACTCGAGCGACAACGCCCGTGGCCAAAAAAATTGCAACGCGCCAGGGTCTCAGGGATGGGCCGTGCACCCCGAGAGGTCCTGGCGTTGCATCTTCCTTTCGCGCCGGGCGTCCTCGCTCGGTCTCGGGCCCCGGGACCCTCGCAGATCGACCCCGCTCGAAGAAGGACGCGGAGAGAGGGGGTCCGGGTCTCCGGGCGCAATGTTTCGCGAGGTTGCAATTTAGATGCAACGTCGGATCTCAGGGTAAGCTTTTGGCGCTCCGCGCGGATCTCTTGGATCCGCGCTGGGGCCCCCCAGCGGCGCCTCCGGCGCCGCCCCTGGCGCGGCCTGCGCGCCAGGAAGGGAAGGGGGGCTCCAGCGCAGATCCGAGAAACACGCGCGGAGCGCCACAAGTTTTTATGTTTATGGCGTTCTTTCTGTTTCGGATATGGGCCATGCAGGAGCAGCCTCCAGGCTACGGTGCCGTTTTTAGTACATGCTCCGCGTGCGGATCGTGCATTAAAAATGCCGGGATTTCGTACCAAAAACAACGATGAGTTCACGCATAAACTCATTCGTGGATTATAGTCCTGTATGTTTAAAGATCCCATGTCTTTAAAACTGCCCTGCAGAGGTTTTCTGCCGCGCTTGGAAATGACGCGCTTGGAAATGCCCGGGGAAGACGCCTTCCTCCACCACATGCAATAACCGGGCTCCGGCCCACCCGCGCTGCTCCTCGGCCGTCCGGCGGACTCAGCGCGCTCTTCTTCTTCTTCTTCTTCTTCTTTTTCTTCTTCTTCTTCTTCTTATTATTATTATTATTTATTTATTTATTTATTATTATTATTATTATTATTATTATTGTTATTATTGTTATTATTTTTATTATTATCATTATTATTATTATTATTATTATTATTGTTATTATTATTATTAGTATTATTATGTAGAGGTTTTCTGGCGCTTCCGTCGGGCCCTGGAGGTTTGCACCCGCCCCCTGGCAGTCGTTCTCCCAGCAGCGGCGCCCCGCGCGCCGAGCGAGAGAGCGCGTTCCCGGGGCGTGCCCGCACCGTCCCGAGCGGCCGCGGGAGACCCGAAGGCAACGGCAGAGGGAGCCACACCGCCTCTCGTCGCGACAAAGAGCACGGCGGGATGCTTCGGGGCCCTCGTCCTCCTCCTCCTCCCTCCTCCTCCTCCTCCCCCTCCTCTCCTCCTCCCTCCTCCTCCTCCTGCCTCCTCCCTCCTCCTCCTCCCCTCCTCCTCTCCTCCTCCTCCTCCTCTCCTCCTCCTCCTCCTCCTCCTCCTCCTCCGCCTCTCCCTCCTCCTCCTCCTCCTCCTCCTCCGCCTCCTCCTCCTCCTCCCCTCTCCTCCTACTCCTCCTCCTCCTCCCTCCTCCGTCCTCCTCCTCCTCCGTCCCCCTCCTCCTCCTCCTCCTCCTCCTCCTCCTCCTCCCCTCCTCCTCCGTCCTCCCCCTCCTCCTCCATCCTTCTCCTTCTCCTCCTCCTCCCTCCTCTGCTCCCCTCCTCCTCCTCCTCCTCCTCCTCCTCCTCCTCCTCCTCCTCCTCCTCCTCGTCCTCCCGCAGGCACAAAATTCTAGCCACTGCGTGGGGTAACGCGTTTTGTCGCTCCCGCAGAAAGGGCCCCCCCGCTGCCCCCGACTTTGGAAGCGCTGCCCACACGTACACCCAGCACGCCGAGGGGCAGACGGGTGCTGCCGCAAGCGGGGATAGCGGAGGGGGGCCCGAAGGAGCTACGAACTGCTCGCTCTGCGGAGCGACCGCCTCGTAACATCAAACCTAATGAACACCACAACGACACCTCCTTTCGTCGCGAAAAAGTCACGGCGGGACGTTTCGGGGTCCTCATCGGGCCCCGGGATTGTCAAAAGCGGGGCGTCGGGAAGGGGTCCAGATTTCCAGGGGCCCATGGTGTACAGCAAAAACAGCACGTCGGAGTTTTGGGAAGGAGTGGTGATCATGAGGCGCTCCCAGATTTCCAGGTTCTTGGGCTACCCCGCGCGGCCCAGGGAGGAATGATCGGTCGAGCACGAATCGCCGAGGGCCGCGACTCAAGAACTCCTAGAATTAAGTCGGGCCTGTCCTTCCACAGGAGGAAGTGTTCAAAAATAGCCAGAACATAGTCCGTGGACGATTTTTGTTTTGATCATTTTAGGTGTACTTTGGACTATGTGTTATTTTTCGTCCAAAACCCGACTGTAGGGGCACACGCCCGACTTCATCCTGGAACGCATCCAGCGACAGTCGCATCCGCGGGCCCCGCGGCTGCCAGCAGCAACGACCCGCGGGGAAGAGCTGGCCCCTGGGGCCCCCACGGGGTCCGGGACCGGGCCTCGCGGGAGCCGTCCCCGTCACGCCCAACGAAGGTGTTGCTGGCGGCGCTGATCGCGCCCACCATCGGGCTCGTGGCGAACCTGTGGGGCGAGACCGAGTTCCTGATCCGGGCCTTCCCGCAGGCCGGGCCCGTGGTCATGGACCTGAAGCTGGACGCCCTCTACGCCGTGGAGGGCCTGCGGGGGTACTACGCCGACGAGTACGAGGTGCACTACCCCAGCGAGTGGCTGCAGGACCAACAGGGTCCCAAGACGGGCAAAGGGGGCTCCAAGAGGCCGCCGAGACGGTCCAGGAGGGCCCCAGCTCCCGCTCTCCGCCGCTCTACGTCCAGCTGCTCATCCAGCTGGTCGTCCCGCTCAACATCTGCTCTCAGTTTCGCTCTCATGCATCTCTCCCCGATTGCCCTGGCAGGACCAGACGGTGCAGCTGGCCAAGATGGGGCAGTCGGACCCCGCCGGGGGCCGCGTCTACTCCTCCAGGGCGGGCTCTGGCAGCACCGGCAAGCTCGTCCCCGACGTTGCGTTCGGCCCCCCGGGGGGCGGGCAGCGGGCGGCCAAGGAGCGCGAGAGCATGTCTGTAGTCAAGCTCGGCGCCGGCAACAGCGGCGGACGGCTCGAGGGAGAGCATCACACGAATCCAGAGGCTCCGATCGCCCATGTCGTCGATGAAGGCGGGCCTGTCGCTCTACAGGAGGACTATTCAAACATAGTCCAAAAATAGTCTCGGGACGATTTTTCTACTGTTTCTGATCATCTTGGCGTATGTTTTGACTATTGTTCGCTTTTCGTCCAAAATCGGCCTGTAGGGGGACACGCCCGACCTAAGTCTTCGATGAGGCTCCCCAGCGAATCTACAGTGGGCACGCCAACATAGGAAGCCGGCCTGCGGGCAGGCGCCCCCCTGAGGTTTCCTCTTCGTCCCCCGAGGCACCCCGGGGGAGCCCCAGGGAGAAGCCCTGGGGCACTCTATAACAGGGCCGTGGGAGATCGGCACGGAGTGCGCCCCGAGATGCGTTGTCGCCAGGGTTCCCGTCGTGCGTCGGGGGCAACGATGGGGGGGGGGATCGGCAGCGGGGGGGATGCATCGACCCCCAGTCGCCCAGTGATCGCCGTCAGGGGCCCGATGGCCCCAGCCCGCCCAGGAAGGAGGTGCGGATTCGCTATCGGAGGCCTGTCGCCGATCCATCGGCGATGTATCGCCGACTCCAGGTCGATGCATCCCCCCCTATGCCTATTCCCCCCC
>CAUYUJ010012982.1:0-11924 GCA_963575745.1 Prorocentrum cordatum | reverse complement strand
TGCTACTGCTACTACGACTACTACTACTACTACTACTACTACTACTACTACTACTACTACTACGACTACTACTACTACTACCACCACTACCACTACTACTACTACTACTACTACTACTACTACTACCACCACTACTACTACTACTACTACTACTACTACTACTACTACTACTACTACTACTACTACCACTACTGCTACTACTGTTACTACTACAACTACGACTACTACTATTTCTACGCCTCCCCCCCCTTAATTCGGCACCCATTCGGGCGCACGATGCAGGCGATGGCGTTGGTTTTTCGCTGGCGGACGTGGCAGGCCCTTGGAAGGAGTGCAGGCCACCTGCCCAAGCGCAGTGGGTCCCGAAGCTGCCAGGGCGGGCATCGTGAAAGCGTGCCCAGATCGAAAGCGGCCATGTGATCACCCCATCTTGTTCGTCACCTTCCAGTTGCCGTTCCCGAGCAGGCGATTTGCCTGTTTCGGTGCCCAACATCGTCTGCGATTACAGCAGATTCGGAGGATGTCACAGTCGGGGCGCTGGTTTCAGCACTCCTATGGTGGGCCGTAAGGGGGTATATCACGGGCCCGTTCGCGGCCAGTTTGTGGGGATGTCTCAGGCGGCTTGCCTGTTTCGGTGCCCAAGATCGTCTTCGATTACAGCAGATTCGGAGGATGTGTCAGTCGGGGCGCTGGTTTCAAACTTACTCTTACCCAGACGTACACATACTCAGATTTACTCATACACAGACTTATTCATACTCAGACTTCCTCATACCCAGACGTACTCATACACAGACTTACTCATACTCAGACCTACAAAGACTCAGACCTTCTCATAGTCTGAGTTGCTCAACACACGGCAGATTTTGAGGATGTCTCAGGCGGGGCGCTGGCTTCAGCACCCCTAAGGGGGGCCGCCAGGGGGTGTATCACGGGCTCGGCGGCTAGTTTGTGGGGATGTGTCGGGCGGTTTGCCTTTTTCGGTGCCCAACATCGTCTGCGTCTACAGCAGATGTAAAGGATGTCTCAGGCGGGGCGCTGGTTTCAGCACTCCTACGGGGAGCCGCCAGGAGGTATATCACGGGCCCGTTCGCGGCCAGTTTGTGGGGATGTGTCAGGCGGTTTGCCTGTTTCGGTGCCCAACATCGTCTGCGTCTACAGCAGATTTAGAGGATGTCACTGTCGGGGCGCCCAAACATGATCGCGTCGTATAAGAAAAAAATCCGGACGGGGAGTTTGGGGCTGTTTTCGGCCCCGGGGGGGGGCCCTTGCCGGACCTCGGGACCGTCGAAAAACGATTCAGGACGACAGACCGGTCCCGGGGAAAGGGCCCGGACTTCCAGGGACGCCGTCCTGAAAAAATCAGGACGTCGCACGTCTGGGAAAGGTACCCATGCCGCTACCCTTCGCCCACATTCCCCTCTCCAGGTCTCCTGGGAGGCCCTCGTCGCCACCGCCGGATGCGCCTCGAGATCCTGGTCAGAACGTCTCGGGCCCGAAAAGCCCCCATTTGGGCCCTGAAGGGCCCGAAGGGCCCCCTTTCCGAAGCCCTCGCTGCCACCCCCATTCATCGCCCCCCCGATACGCGACGCCCAAGCGATTGGCTCAGGATACATGGCAGGAGTTCCGGAGCACCTGGCGCCCGTCGTTTCTGGAGCCCGCGCAGAACAACGGGAGACTTTGGAGGCCCTGGAAACCTTGGGAGTCGTGAATCGTATTTTTCTGACGACTTCCTGCCCCTCTGAAAAGCAGGCCTCGCCGCACGGTCCGTCGCCACAACGGGGTCTTTGGGTGGGCCTCGGAGGTCCTGGTCGCCCGAGGGGTATCCTCGCAGAACGGCCCGATAGAGGCCTCCTGGATGGGGTCCGAGTAGATGGGGTCGAAGGAACGCGCCGCCTCGCCAACGCATCGGCGACGTCGGCGTGGAGAAACACGTTCTCCACATCCGAGCCACATCGTCGATACATCGGCGATGCGCCGCGATCCTCCGACCCCACCCACTCCGACCCCATCTGGGAGGCCTAGAGATAGTCCGAAGGCCGTGCGCTCGCCCTGCATCTCCACTCGGTCACCCAACGGTGTAGCCACCGTGCCAATAAGGCGGGGACCGCCAAGGGTCGCCGAGGGCCGCGGAGGGCGGTGGGGACTTTGGAGCGCCGCGGGGGGCTGGCGGGCGGGGCGGCGTGAGCAGCGACTTGACCAGGTCCCCGGTGTGGCCTGCGCAGGCGGGGTGAGGACGAGGACGAGGACGAGGACGAGGGCGAGGACGACGACGACGACGACGACGACGACGAGGACGAGGACGAGGACGAGGACGAGGACGACGCGAACACGTTGCCTGCGCCGGCGCCGGCGTTGCCCGCGCCCCCGCGCCCCTCGCAGAGCCCTGTGACGTTTGCTTCTGCCAACCAATCTGCTCGCCTGCGTCGATGGTTCCCTTCATCTGGCACACAGGCACAGAGATCAGCACGCACTGCCTCTCGACCCCTATCCCCTCCTTCCCCCTCGTCCCGCTCCCTCCATATCTACCCCACCTCTCTCTCTCTCTCTCCCTCACTGTGCACTCCCTCTTCCTCTCCCTCCCCACCCCATCTCCTCCCTCCTCCGTCCTTCGTCCTTCCTTCCATCTCATTCCCCCCCTTCGCCTGCCTCTCCACCTCCCCACCTCCCTCCACCACCTCCTCCCTCTCCCTCTCTCTCTCTTTCCCTGCTCCCCCACTTCCCTCACTCCTCCCTCCCCCCCTCCGCGCTGCATCCTCCTGCCCCTGCTGCTCATGCTCCCCTCCCCCATTCAGCAGATCGTACACTACAGACGGAAAGGGTCTAGAAGTCCGCCGGCCCCCTTGTGGGGCCACCAGGCTGTAGGACCGTGATTCGCAGTTTCCTGTACCAGTCGTAGGTTGTAGTTTCCAGTGTTACAGTTCTGCTTCTTGCTGGTTACTGTAACTAGTTGATTGACCGCGCGAGGGGGGGGGAGGCCCAAACAAGATTTTTAGCGTCTCCTGGGCGCGTTGTCTGAATTGCTGGGGGGGCTCGAAGTCGACACCCCTCACGCAGATCCGCGGGGTCAGGGTCCAAAAGCACAGGGGATTTGCCACATTTCTGAAATTCGAACCCACCCCTCACGCAGATCCGCGGGGTCAGGGTCCAAAAACACAGGAGATGTGCCACATTTCTGAAATTCGGTGCCACCCCTCACGCAGATCCGCGGGGTCAGGGTCCAAAAACACAAAGATGTGCCACATTTCTGAAATTCGGTGCCACCCCTCACGCAGATCCGCGGGGTCAGGGTCCAAAAACACAAAGGATTTGCCACATTTCTGAAATTCGGTGCCACCCCTCACGCAGATCCGCGGGGTCAGGGTCCAAAAACACAAGGGATTTGCCACATTTCTGAAATTCGGTGCCACCCCTCACGCAGATCCGCGGGGTCAGGGTCCAAAAGCACAAGGGATTTGCCACATTTCTGAAATTCGGTGCCACCCCTTACGCAGATCCGCGGGGTCAGGGTCCAAAAACACAGGGGATTTGCCACATTTCTGAAATTCGTGCCACCCTTCACGCACATCCATCGCAAGGCGTGGTAACCCAAACTGCGAGAACTCCCTCGGCCCTTTAATCGCAAGGTGTGGTAACCAAGCCCGTAAACCATACACGTCTTACCAATCGCCAGGTGTGGTAACCCCTCTTGTGATCAGTTGGTTTTGCTGACTGCGAATCGGCTTCGCATGAAGTTTCGATACTGCTTCACGACAGCGCCAAGGCTCATGACTTAGCTCTTCCATGGCCCATTCTCCGAGAGAGGGGGCCGGCGGCAGGGGGCGAAGCCCTTACGGATTATTCGCTGTTCCTGTAATTTGCTGGTTCGCCCATGGGGTCACAGCAGCAAGCTCCCTCCCTCCCTCCCTCTCTCTCTCTCTCTCTCTCTCTCTTTCTCTCTCTCTCTCTCTCTCTCTCTCTCTCTCTCTCTCTCTCTCCCTGTCTCAGCTGTTTTCCTTCTCCCTCCTCTCCCCTCCCTCCATCTACCTACCATCTCCCTCCCCCCCCTCTTTTTTGCTCTCTCTCTCCCTTTCTCTCTTTCTCTCCTTCCGCCTCTCTCGGGGTCAATCTCCAGGGAAGCCTCCAGGCGCACCTCGAAGCTCACCGCCAGCACACCAGTGCTGGCCTCTCCTCTCTCGGGTGCGCTGCGAGACCAACTGGCAACTGCTCCGTGGCCTCAGCACTGGGCCGCTGCGGGGGATGCCCCAAGGTGGCGCCACGGTTCACGGAGGTGCCGATATGCGCCCAGGCCCACGCTCGCTTTAAGTCGGGCGTGTCCCCCTACAGGGGGACTGTCGAGGAAAAATAAGAAATACTCAAAACAAATTCCAAAATGATCAAAAATACGCAAAAGATAGTACCCACATTATGTTTCTACTATTTTTGAATATCCCTTCTGTAGAGGGACAGGCCCGACTTACCGCTCGCTGGCAGCCAGCGCCTTGTGCTCGGGTGTGCAGACGGGGCATGCCACGCCCTGATCACCGCAGACCCGTTCGCATGTTCCATCGGGGACCCCGTTCAGTCCGAGCCAAGAGGAGGCTTCGGTGGCAATCCACGAGAGCCTCCCATACCATCTCGTCGGCTCTGGCGAATCAGCGCTAATCGACGCCAGTCGGCGCGAATCGACGCAAAACCGACTCTAAACAACGCCAACTCGGCGCTACCTCCTCGACTCCCGGACGCTGATCGTCACTGATCGACGCTCCAAAGACGAAACTGAGAGGGCACAGCAGGATTCCATGATTTGCTACCGAAAGAGGGTGATGTTTCCACACCCATGTGACGAACGCACAACACACACCCAAACCCATAGGGCGGACGTTGGAGGGAGCACGGGCCATGGGTATGGGTGCGGGTTGTCGGACCCTGGGGGGCGCCCCCGTCCCACCTATGGGTATGGGTGCGTGTTGCTCGTTCGTCATGACGAACCAACAACACACACACACACACACACACACACACACACACACACCCATACCCATAGGGGGGTCGGAGAGGGCTATGGATTCGTGTTGTCGGATGGGGGTCCCCGCTCGAACGGGAGCGTTCCTCGGGGTCCGACAACCCGCACCCATACCCACACCCCGTCCTCCTCCCAACAACCCCCCTGTGGGTGTGGGTGCGTGTTGCTCGTTCGTCACCGGGTTCGATGTGCGGCACCTCCCGCCAGCGCGAGGCAGGCCTGAGCGGCAGTCCAGGCCCGCCCAGGCCCTGGACGGACTGCCGCCCGAGCTATTGCGCGCTCTCTCTCTCGCTCTCTCCCTCCCTCCCTCCCTCCCTCCCACCTTGCCCCTCGCGCTCTCTTCCCTTCCCTTGTTTTTTTGTTGTTCTCTCTCTCTCTCTCTCTCTCTCTCCGTCTCTCCCTCTTTCTCTAGCTCACACTCTCTTCTCTCTCTCTCTCTCTCGATATCTCTTTTTCTCTCTCTCTCTCTCTCTCTCTCTCTCTTCCTCGTTCTTTCCCTTTCTGCACGCACGCGCATACACACCACAAAAGATCCATACATTTGCATGCACGAAATCATGCGTTTAGATGTGCATGCAGCCATGCCCACAGACAGGCAGGCAGACAGACAGACACATGCAGGCATACCTCCGTACGCAAAAACATACATGCATGCGGGCATGCATGTATACACACATGTGTACTGTTATGTGCATGTAAACATATAAACATGTATATATACCTCTATATGGATATATACATATACAGACAGTTCGAATCATAACAGAAAGACGTGGGTGCGAACATTTCTATTTGTATATATGTATATACAAACGTGTATACAAACCACGTATGTGCACATATATACACGAATCTCAGAGTCCCCATTCCCCCCCCCTCTGCCGCCCCACCAAGGAGGACCCTGTCGCATAAGTGAGCCTTTGGTCGAAGGCGCAGGATGGAGACAGAGAAGAGGACCAATTAGACCGTTACACTTTCATACAATAAACAAAACAACAAAGCAACAAACAAACAAAAAACAACGACAAAAGTAAATACAGATTTTATGTGTATATATATATATATATTAAATAAAAAAAAGGGACTGGGGCGGGAACAGATAGAGACGTTCAGACAGACAGGGAAAAAGAGGGCATATACGAATCCACCGACCGATCGGCGTGTGTGAGACGCTGTCGTCGTCTTCGTCGTCATCATCCGTAAACGAATGGAGACAAAGAAACGTCGTCGTTAAGTCGATTACTTCCCCTGTGCCCCTCCATGACGGGGGGGAGGGGAGGAGGGGGTGAGGCAGGGGGAGGGGGTAGGAGGGGGGGACTAGGGTGGGGGGTCCCCGGCCAGATCGCCATCCACTCCAAGGGTCGCGGCGGCCCTCCCTCCCCTCCCCAGTCCCTCACATGGACAGGGAGGACAGAAGGAAGTCCCCCCTGTGGGGGGAAGGGTCCTGGAGGGGGGTCCCGGAGAAGGTCCCGCCTGTAAAGGGGGAGAGTGGTCCCGGCTCAGAATACCATCCCCCCGGGGTCCAGGCGGGCCTCGGGGGGGAGCGCCAGCGGGGGGGGTCCCTGGGGAGGTTCCGCCTTCGGGGTCGACGGCACAGGCCGTAAGGCCTTCACAATGAAACACGTTACGTTGTACTTTTGGGAAAAGACCGAAACGAGACGGAGAGCCCTCGACCAAGAAATCAGCTTCGGTTTCGATACGTGTTCGTGTCATGCGCGCGTGCGGGCGAGGCGAAGCTGTGCGCGCGCGAGAACGAGCCTGCCCCAGCTAGGGGTGGCTCACGCCAACATGAGTCACACCCCTGGCCGACCCGTGGCTCCCAGAGCTGTCCCGATGGCGGTCCCGATGGTTGTCCCGACGGTTGTCTCGACGGTTGTCCCGATGAACATCCCGATCTCCTGGAGGCCTTCTACCAGCCCCGCAGAGAAGACGAACTGCTCTGCCGTCACTCGGTTTCCAAGGGCTCCCAACTTCGCGCTTCTCCAAACTTCGCGCTTCGCGCTGCGCGAAGCGCGAAGTGCGAATAACTTCGCGCTCTCGCGCCGCCTCCCCAGGGGAGAAGGAGAGGATGAGGAAGAATCGGAGCCGAACCGCGAAGCGCGAAGCGCGAATAACTTCGCGCCCTCGAGGGCGCCCCTGGTTTCTTGCCTTCGGTGAACTCCACAGACCTCCGGCGTCGAGGAAAAGCAGCGCTGGTGTTATCGCCGAATTCTGCCTCCGGGGGGGGCCCGCTGGGCCCCGGGACCGTCAGAAAACGCCGCGGGATGAGAAGCTGGCCATGGAGAAATGACATATATATATATATATATATATGTGTGTGTGCATAAATGTATATATGTATATATATGTATGTATATATGTATGTATATATATAAAAATATACATATACACATATCTATGTAAATGATTGAATAACTACATCAAGAAATACGTACATACATAATACAAAGCAGCGGATCTCTGGGTCACTACCGCCCCCCGCACCCGCGCATCCCCTCCCCAGGGCAGCACCACCGCGCGCTCAGCGTTCCCTGCCTGCCCGCCTGCCCAGAGAAAGGGAGCGAGGCAACGGCGTCGCCCTCGCACTCGCTTGGGAACTTGACGCGGGCAATCCCACGCATAACCTCGCGGGCGCGGGACTGCACGCACGAGAGAATCACTCTGGGGAGCAGGAGGGGCCCACACGATGGTTGAAGTGCGAAGATGACAGTGATGACCCCAGGAGGCGCGACAAAGGAGGCAGGCCGCTATGAGCATCATCCACCATCACCGTGGACGCAGGATTACTACTACGCCGGATGGCAGAAACGTCTTGCTCTTAGCTGCCCCGATACGCAACACGCAGCAGGTAGCGTATTGATACGGAGCTCAGCACGTACCCTGAAAACGTAGGTCTGACGCGATACGTTCGCCAAAATGTGGGCCAATACGTTGAGCCAACACGCAACGTATCGACACGGACGTTTTGAGCACGGTACGTGTTGCGTATCAAGACGTGCGAATCGAGGCAGCTAAGTTCTTGCTTCGCAGCGCGGCAGAGGCAGGCCGCACGCGCGCTCGAGCGGGCCGGGAGGAGGCAAGCGTCCAGTGCCCGGCGGCAGGAGGGGAGCGAGAGAGCAGGCGGGCGGGGGAGCGGAGGGCACGCACGGGGCGAGGTGCATCGGCTGGGAACGGCCGGGACAGCCGGATGGCATAAACACATCGCGCTTCGAATGGGCAGTGTCTCTTCTGATAAGGGGCACCACGGCAAGATACCAGCAAGCTGGAACATGATGTACAGAAAAAGCATGCGAACCAAAAGCGAGGAGAAGGAAAGAGCCCACTGCAAATTCAACAACCAAGGTAATAGGACCGCCAGACATGTCCATGTTAGCGCAACCGAAAAGTAAGGTAAGTGTGAAAGCCAGGATGCATTCCAGCTGAAGGTACGCTGAGTGTACATAAGATAAATGCCAGCCTGAAAAGCCAAGTGAAGGTATGCTCGGACGACTACGTAAGCAAGCTGAGGGCAAGCTAAGAGCAACCAGAAACCTGTGCGCCTCAAACTAGCGCGAGGCTGCGACCGATCTGGAGGCAAGCCAAGGACAAGCAAGTGACAATATACGAGCGAGCTACACGGCAAGCCTCATGCACGTGATCAGCGATGTGAAGCGAGAGGGGCGGGACAAGAACCCCTGCGAGAGGTGGTGGGTGCTGGCAGGCGACGGCGGCGCGCGCGGAGGGAGAGGTGGGATTCTGCGCAGGGGGCTGTGGGTGTGCGGCGCAAACCTTGGACAGCGCGTGAAGGCGCGCCCCCAATCGCACACCTCGTGGCGGCGGCGAACATGAGCATCGTTTCACCCATCCCTGTCCCCACCGGCGAGGCCTGGGCTCCAGTGACCGATTTGCCCCTCTGGATGGGGATACGAGCAGAATCAGGCTGCCCTCCTCGGGCTTCGAGGGGCGCATTCCCGACTGGGGTGGTGGGATGGTGGGGCTCGGGCTGGGGATGGGGATGGGGACAGGGATCGGTCAAACGGTACTGACCCATGGCACACCTCGTGGCGGCAGCGAACAGCGATTGACCCAGCGACGCCACACTCTTTCCCGCCGCGGCGCGGCAGAGGCGATCCGCTCGTGCGCCGATCCACCCGGGCAACCAGCGACGCCAAAGGTGTGCCAACCGAGTCCGACGAAGGTTGCGCGCGTGCTGGCACGCGCGGCCCGCACAGCGCGGCGCCGTGCACCTTCGGGCGCCCCCAGGGAAGCGCAGGCACCCTCGGGCGCCCCGGGGAGGGGCCCTCGGGCGCCCCCGGGGAGCGCCCTGGCATGCCACGACGTGGCCCCCCGGATGAGGTCTGGGCGCACTCCCCCGGGGCCGGCTTCTCCTCCCGAGTCGGCTTCTGACGGCCCCCGGGCCCGAGGAGGGCCACCCCCGGAGGCCGAGAACGAGCGACGGCCTCTCGTCGTGCTCCTCTGGCGACCCGGGGCCGCCAGGAACGTGTCGAGCTGGCCTGGCGCACGGCTGGTCGGCTGTGAGGGGCGATCGAGTGGACCAAACCTTTGGGATCCAACCCTGGGATGTACGATACGCGGGGGCGTCCATCCTCGACAGGTGTTCGTCCGACGAGCCCCCGTTGAAGTGTATCCCAGGGTTTTCCCCTTTTCTGAGCAGTTGCATTCCTCGTCGAAAAGTCGGGAAGGGATGATGATGATGATGATGAGGAGGAGGAGGAGGAGGAGGAGGAGGAGGAGGAGGAACAGGAGGAACAGGAGGAGGAGGAGGGCCGAGGAGGAGCAGGAGAGAGCAGGAGGAGAGGAGGACGGGGCCGAGGAGGAGGAGGAGGAGGAGGAGGGAGGGGAGGAGGTCGAGGAGGAGGAGGAGGAGGGAGAGGAGGGAGCAGGTGAGGAGGAGGAGGAGCAGGAGGAGGAGGAGGGAGGAGGAGGAGGAGAAGGAGGCGGAGGGAGGAGGAGGAGCAGGAGGAGGAGGGCCGAGGAGGAGCAGGAGGGAGGAGGCAGGAGGAGGAGGAGGATCGAGGAGGGAGGAGGAGGAGGAGGAGGAGGAGGAGGAGGAGGGGAGAGAGGAGGAGGAAGCAGGAGGCAGGAGCTAGGAGAGGAGGAGGAGGAGGCGGAGGAAGGGAGGAGGAGAGGAGCAGGAGGAGGAGGAGGAAGGAGGAGAGGAGGGTCCCGCCTCCCCGAGGAGAGAGGGAGGAGGAGGAGGAGGAGGAGCAGGAGGAGCAGGACGGTAGGAGGGTCGAGGAGGAGGAGGAGGAGGAGGAGGAGGAGGTAGGGAGGAGCGAGGAGGAGGAGGAAGGAGGGTGGGACGGGAGGAGGAGGAGCAGGGACGGTGGGAGGAGGAGGAGGAGGAGGAGGAGGAGGAGGAGCAGGAGGAGGGAGGAGGCAGGAGCAAGCAGCAGCAAGCGAGCAGCGGCAGGAGGAGGGAGGGCACCAATAACGCCATTTACACAATTCCGCCAAGAGGCGAGGAGGAGGAGCGTCGAGGAGGAGGAGGGAGGGAAAAGTCGCCCTCGACGGCCGTCCTCCGAGCCCGAGGGGCAGGCCGAGCAGGCGGCGGGCAGCAGAGGGCGGCCGTTTTTCTCGGGCGGCCCCGCGGGCCAGCGCGCCGCGCGAGCCGCCCGCGGGCCGCCGCGGGCACACACACCCCTTCGGGGAAGGGAGGGAGGGAGGACTTAGCTGCCCATACGGAGGGAGGGAGGGAGGGGAAGGGAGGGAGGGAGGGAGGGGAAGGGAGGGAGGGGAGGAAGGGAGGGAGGGAGGGAAGGGGGGCACCCCCCCCTTCGGGGAAGGGGAGGGAGGGAAGGTATGCAACACGCGACACGTGGCGTGCCCATACGGAGCTCAGCACGCAGACTGAACACGTAGGTCTGGCGCGGTTACGTTCGCCAAAACGTCGGCCAATACGCTGAGCCAACACGCAACGTATGGACACGGACGTTTTGAGCTCGGTACGTGTTGCGTATCGCAACGGGCGTATCGAGGCAGCTAAGAGGGAGGATGATCAGCGGCGGGCGAGGGGGGGGGGCTTTCGGGCTCGAGGTTCGAGGTTCGAGGTTCGAGGTGGTTCGAGGTGTTCGGACGTGTCCGTCGGTTCTCGGCGGTCTTCCAGCCTCGGGGCGCTTGCCAACAGCTGCGCCTCGCCGAGGGCGTTCCGGGGGTGCCTGGATCGTCCCGAACGGCCGCTGGAGCCCCGAACTATGACCCCAAAACCAAATTCGGCAGGGGGGGGAGTGAGAAAGAGAAGGCCTTCTCAAAAGGCGCCAGGACCTCTCGGAAGCCCTCGCGCCTTCCGAGAAGTTTTCTGCATCCTCGGGGAAGGCTCAGAACAATTCTGGAAGGCTGGGGGGACTTCCGAGCCGTCTGTGAAGGCCCGCCCCTCCTCACTTGCCCCCGCCGCCAAGACGAGGGAGGGGAGAGAGGATGAGGCAAGGAGGGCGGAGGCCTTCTCCATTCCTCCTGGTCTCCCTCCGCTTAAGAGAGTGGAGGAGGAGAGAGTATTGGGAAGAGGGGAGGGGAGGGGAGGGGCAGAGGAGAGAGGAGGGAAGAGGGGAGGGAAAGAGGGGAGGAGCGAGGAGACGGAGGAGCGAGGAGACGGACGGAGAGCGAGGAGAGGGAGGAGGCAGGAAGGAGCAGGGAGGCGCGCGAGGGGAGGGGAAGGGAGGAGGGAGGCGGGGGGAGGGACAAAAGGTCAAGACGGCGCGCACATGGTGGACGGCGAGCGTCGCGGCGAGGGTGCCTGGGCGTCGCTTGTTGACGACTATCCTCGCACGCTTCCTTCTCTCGCGTCCCTTGGGGGCGCCGGTCTACCACGCAGTTCCTGCCGACGCTTGAAGACTGCGTGGATGTCCCCCTATGGAATATCGGGGAGACGAAAGGCGCGGGTTCGAGGGGCTCGGGCTGGCCCGACGGGGCCGCCAGGAAA
>CAUYUJ010012981.1:0-11934 GCA_963575745.1 Prorocentrum cordatum | reverse complement strand
TCCCTCCCCTCCCGCCTCTCTCTCTCTCTCTCTCTCTCTCTCCCTCTCTCTCTCTCTCTCTCTCTCTCTCCCCCTGGCGCTCCCGGCGTGAGGGGAGCATATGTGGCCAGTGCAAGGGGGCTGGGTGGAGTCCTCGAGACTGCACCGCGGTGCGGTCTGGCCGAGGCCCCCTGCAGGCTGCAGCCGGCTGGCGGAGTCGTCATCACCGGAATGGCATCGCCAGCACCCCAACAGTACTAGTACTATGTGCGTCGCTCCCCCAGGGGCGACGCGCGCACCGAGAACTCTTATGTGCGTCGTGGCGGGCGCTCTCTGGCCGTACCGCTCGGGACACTGATATGCTACAAGACGGGTCTACTGTATGTTCGGGTCGGAAGCGCGCCTCCAAGGATGACATACAGTACTAGTTACTCGTACGTCTCTGTGCGTCCCACGACAATCCGCTCATAGCGGGCCCCTGGACACCTCCTGGGGTCCAAACGCACTTGCTTTCCGAGCCGCGTCCGGCCGTTGCGACGAGGAGGGCCCCGAAGGCTAAGACGCCGCGAATCTCGAGCCTCGACCCTGAGATCGGACGTTGCGACTAAGTTGCAACGCCGCGAAGCATCACGACCAGAGCCCTAGACCCCATCTGTTTGCGGCATTCTTTGGGCCGGGTCGAGCTGTGCTGGTCCTGGGGCCCGCATATGGGCGAAAACGCCCGGTGTGAAAAATCAATGCCGGGACCTCAGGGGGTCCAGACATGCGGTGTTCTGATCTTTTCCCATGCCTCGGCATCGCTCGGACGTGTGCATGTTTCCTTCGGCGAGGACCATCGAGGAGCATCCTTGATCCTTTGGCGAAAAAAGCCACGCACGAAACCAACGAAAAGCACAGGGAATGGACGTCCGAGCGATGGCGAGATGCGGAGTCCCCAGAGCTGTTCTTGCTCGTCTTCTTTGGCGGCCCTGGGGGCCCGGCGGGGGGGCCCGGGCGCCGAGGCCGAGCACGGCCCAGCACCTCCCGTCGTGAGCTTTTGCCACGGCGCGAGCAGGCCTGGGATCGGGGGTAGACAGAACCCCCAACAGTGACACGTCGATTAGTGAATGGTCCGTTTTCGGTTCTCGAGAGGGCGCCGTGGCCGTTATTTTCCAGGCCTGCGCCCGCCAGGTTTGGGCCCCATGTCGTTTGCACTAAACCACATTTTACTAAAGGGGGTCTGTCCATCCCCGATGGGAGGGCAGGCCCGAGGCTCGACGCTCCACGCGAGAGGCGCTCCAGAAGGGGCCTCGCCGTCGAGGACCTCGAAGCTGCCGCCCCTTCCCCGGCGGAAAGGGGCGGCGGAAGTAATTACAGCGAGGCCGCCCTTCCGCCGGCGGAAGGGCGGCGGAATAGGGCGGCGGGAGGTGGCGGAAGGAAAACCTGCGCCCCCCATCAAGGGCAGAGAAAAACGCCCCCATACCCTGGTTTACGGGGCGCCGTGTGCTGAAGCTCCAGTGCGCTGACAGGGTAAAACCCTGCGTGGTGTGCCGCGTCCTGGCGCCTCCAGGCTTTGGGGCGTCCCCAGGAGGTTTGCAGACCACGCACTTTGTAACCCAGGGTAGGGTCGTTGTTTCATCCCTCGACCCCAGGAGAGGAAGGCGTTTTTGGGGCCCAGGGTCTCCGGAGCCCGCCGCGCGAGCCCCCCGGCCCGGGCGGAGGTACGTGGACGAGTGGCTGCGGGTGCTGGGCGTGCCCGACGGCTCCGTGCTGGCGCTCGGGGACTGCGCCCGCGTGGAAGGCCTGTCGGCGTCACCCCGACGTACAGCCGGGGCTCTGAAGAAGGAACCCTTCTCGTTGGGGAGGGGCTCGGTGTTCCTTGGTTGTTCTGCAGTTTGCCTTCTGTTTTCCGGAGGTTTTCCATGGGAGGTCGGAGTTCAACTTATGGGAGAGAGGGGCCCCGTTCCTTATTTAGGGTTCCTTAGGTCAACGCCCCCACTGTAGTTGTACACGGTGTGCGTCGCCCCTTCCCAGGGGCGACACGCGCACCGAGAAATCTTACCGTTTGTGCGCCGTGACGGGCGCTTTTTGGCCCTGCCGCCCTGGAAACGACACGTTACATAATGGCTAAAATGTAGGATGCCGATTAAGAAATGACCGGTGGTCGTGTTGCGTCGGCGGCGCCCCAGAGGATGATTAGAAAAACCGGCCGCGGGCTGGGAAACTATTTTTCCCAACCATCCTGTGGTGTTGGGTCCTCGTTTTGAAGAGACAGCGCCCCGCGTCACCTCCTCCTCCTCCCGCTGCCCTCCTCCCTCCTCCTCCTTCTCCTCCTCCCTCCTCCCTGCGTTTCACCCACCCAGTGCAGCGTTTCGTGGCCCCATAGGGAGCTCCACCGAAGGCGCCAGTGGCAGGGTTCGCATGGCGGCCCCGCGCCATTTTGGCGCACCCCTCAGACGGGTCGTGGCCCCATAGGGAGCTCCACCGAAGGCCCCAGTGGCAGGGTTCGCATGGCGGCCCCGCCCCATTTTGGCGCACCCCTCACACGGTTCGTGGCCCCATAGGGAGCTCCACCGAAGGCGCCAGTGGCAGGGTTCGCATGGCGGCCCCGCGCCAATTTTGGTTGTGCTCCTTGGCAGTCGTGGCCCCATAGGGAGCCCCCTTTGTTTTTTTTTTTTCCACCACCCCCCCCCGGAACTGCCGAACTGCCCCAGTGGCAAAGGGTTCGCATGGCGCGGCCCGACCAATTTTGGCGCACCCTCAGACGGTTCGTGGCCCCATAGGGAGCTCCACCGAAGGCCCCCCAGTGCAGGGTTCATTGCATGGCGGCCCCGCCTCATTTTGGCGCACCCCTCACACGGTTCGTGGCCCCATAGGGAGCTCCGCCGAAGGCCCCAGTGGCAGGGTCCGCATGGCAGGCCCGCCCCATTTTGGCGCACCCCTCAGACGGGTCGTGGCCCCATAGGGAGCTCCACCGAAGGCCCCAGTGGCAGGGTTCGCATGGCGGCCCCGCCCCATTTTGGCGCACCCCTCAGACGGGTCGTGGCCCCATAGGGAGCTCCACCGAAGGCCCCAGTGGCAGGGTTCGCATGGCGGCCCCGCCCAATTTTGACGCACCCCTCAGACGGTTCGTGGCCCCATAGGGAGCTCCACCGAAGGCGCCAGTGGCAGGGTTCGCATGGCGGCCCCGCGCCATTTTGGCGCACCCTTCACATGGTTCGTAGCCCCATAGGGAGCTCCACCGAAGGCCCCAGTAGCAGGGTCCGCATGGCGGCCCCGCCCCATTTTGGCGCACCCCTCACACGGGTCGTGGCCCCATTGGGAATTCCCTTTGCGTTGTCCCACCTGCCCTGCGGTTCTCACACTTGCGTATGGTTGGGTCCTTCGCCAGGATAATTTTAATCGTTCCCCCCTGCCGTCCTCGGGCGCGCGCCTGGACAGCCGACGGGCCAGACGGAGCCGACGTAACAGTTGACGTAACATGTGAATCCGACGTCAAATTAGCATTAGACATACTGTCTGTAACCGACGTGGAACGAGTATTCGACGTAAAAGTTTGGAGCCGACGTAGAATTCGCATTTGACGTAGATTTTGAAGTCGACGTAGAATGAATATTTATCGTCGAATTCGACGACGACGTGAAATGAGTATTCGACGCAGGATTCGACGCCGACGTCTAATAGACATGTGTTTTAATCGTCCTCCCCCCGTTGAAAAGTTATATAGAAATCAAAGGAACTATTTTTTATCCGTTTCATCATCATCATCATCATCATCAGCATCATCATCATCATCAGCATCATCATCATCATCATCATCATCATCTGCATCATCATCATCATCATGATCAGCATCAGCATCAGCATCAGCATCATCATCATCATCATCATCATCATCGGCATCATCGGCATCATCAGCATCATCATCATCCTCATCATCGACATCATCGACGTCATCATCACCACCACCACCACCACCATCATCATCATCATCATCATCATCATCATCATCATCATCATCATCATCATCGTCATCGTCATCATCATCATCATCATCATCATCACCATCATCATCCATATCGGAACACCCCTCACACGCTTCGTGGCCCCATAGGGAGCTCCACCGAAGGTCCCAGTGGCAGGGTTCGCATGGCGACACCGCCCCATTTCGGCACACCCCTCTCGAGGATCGTGGCCCCATAGGGAGCTCCACCGAAGGCCCCAGTGGCAGGGTTCGCATGGCGGCCCCGCCCCATTTCGGCACACCTCTCACGAGGATCGTGGCCCCATAGGGAGCTCCACCGAAGGCCCCAGTGGCAGGGTTCGCATGGCGGCCCCGCACTATTTCGGCGCACCCCTCACGAGGATCGTGGCCCCATAGGGAGCTCCACCGAAGGCGCCAGTGGCAGGGTTCGCATGGCGGCCCCGCGCCATTTTGGCGCACCCTTCACATGGTTCGTGGCCCCATAGGGAGCTCCACCGAAGGCCCCAGTGGCAGGGTTCGCATGGCGGCCCCGCCCCATTTCGGCACACCCCTCACACGGTTGAGCTCCACCGAAGGCCCCAGTGGCAGGGTTCGCATGTCTGCCGCACAGTGGCAGGGTTCGCATGGCGGCCCCGCGCCATTTTGGCGCACCCCTCACACGGTTCGTGGCCCCATAGGGAGCTCCACCGAAGGCCCCAGTGGCGGTCCCGCCCCATTTTGGCGCACCCCTCAGACGTTTCGTGGCCCCATAGGGAGCTCCACCGAAGGCCCCAGTGGCAGGGTTCGCATGGCGGCCCCGCCCCATTTTGGCGCACCCCTCACACGGTTGGTGGCCTCATTGGGAGTTCCCCTGGCTTTGTCCCACTGGTCCTGCGGTTCTCACACTTGCGTATCGTTGGGTCCATCGCCAGGATAATTTTTATTAATCGTCATCCTGCATTATACTAGATGTTCGGGTCGGACGCGCGCTTCCTAATGAGGACATATCGTGCTAGTGTGCCTCTGTTGTGCGCCCGCGTGGAAGGCCTGGCCGCCCCGCTGCCGCAGACGGCGCAGGTGGCGGCCCAGCAGGGCGCCTACGTCGCGAGGCCCCGCCGCAAAGACGCGCGCACGCCCTGGCGGTCCTGGCAGTCCCGGCACTCTTCCAGGGCCGGTCTCCCGGCCCGTCGGTGCACATCGCCGGTCCGGGCCGGTCGGGCCCCGCTTCCGCTGAGCCCCGAGGCGCGTTCCGTACCCAGACCGCCGTACGGTGGAGCATGAGAAGATCACGACGGGGGGTTTTCACTAACTTTGCGGCCCTGGGGAGCCCTTACCAGGCCGTCCAAAAACGGCTCGGGATGAGAAACCGGTCTGGGGAAGGGGTGCAGACCTCTGGGGGTCGACGTCATGAAGAAATCATGACGTCGGGGGTCTGGGAGGGGCGTTCCGTAGAGCAAGCTGGCGAGTCTAACCCAACCGCGCTACCCAGGTTAGCGCGGACCAGCTATCTCCAGTAACGGTTCGGTGAACGTGGACAGTACGAGATATACGCAATGGGCGCCGAGTCTGGCCCCAGTTGATTCTTAGGCTTACGCCACACCGCCGACCCCTTGTTTATGCCAATCTGGGGGTAGTAGAAGCTGCGAAGGGGTGAAAAGGCGAGTGATATTTGTTTGGTGTCTGTTCGCCGCCACCGCCAGAGGGTCTCGGGCAGTTCCGCGGGGAGGTCCGAGCGGACGGCGACACCGCTGCGCTCGTCCTGGCCCCCTCCCCCCCTCCAAATCGGCCCTCTTGGGCCGTCTTGAGGACCTCTTGGGCCGTCTTGGGGCCATCCTGGGCCGTCTGGAGGCCGTCTTGGGGGCCTCTTGGGCCATCTTGGGGCTATCTTTGGGGCCTCTTCGCGCGTCTTGGAGCGTTGGGAAGCGGGAAAGGCGGAAAAGCAAAAAACATCGAAGAACACTATGGAAATCAAAAATTTTAGACTCTTGGGGCCCTTTTGGGAGACTTGTTTGGGACCTCGGGGGCCGCCTTGGAGACCTCTTGGCCCGTCTTGGGGCCATCTTGGGCGTCTTGGAGGGGTCGTTTGGCGTCTCGGAGCTTGCGTGGGCCGTCTTGGAGGCCTCTTGGAGCCTTCTTGGCCCGTCTTGAGGCCCTCGTGGGCCCGGAAAAGCCCTGGAACCGCTCGTCCCGGCCGTGCTGCGCTCGTCCCGGCCCCCTCCCCCCCTCCAAATCGGCCCTCTTGGGCCGTCTTGGTGACCTCTTGGGCCGTCTTGGGGCCGTCTTGGGCCGTCTGGAGGCCGTCTTGGGAGACTCTTGGGCCATCTTGGGGGTATCTTTGGGGCCTCTTTGCCTGTTTTGGAGCGTCGGGAAGCCGGAAAGGCGGAAAAGCAAAAAACATCGAAAAACACTTTTGGAAAATCAGCAATTTTAGACTCTTTGGGCCCTCTTGGCACATTTGGGACCTCAAGGCTGTCTTGGAGACCTCTTGGCCCGTCTTGGGGCCATCGTGGGCGTCTTGGAGCGGTCGTTTGGCGTCGCTGAGCCTTCGTGGGCCGTCTTGGAGGCCTCTTGGGGGCTTCGTGGCCCGTCTTGAGGCCCTCGTGGGCCAGGAAAAGCACCGTGGATCGCTCGTCCCGGACCCCTCCCCACCTCCAAATCGGCCCTCTTGGGCCGTCTTGGGGACCTCTTGGGCCGTCTTGGGGCCGTCTTGGGCCGTCTGGAGGCCGTCTTGGGGGACTCTTGGGCCATCTTGGGGCTATCTTTGGGGCCTATTCGCGCGTCTTGGAGCGTCGGGAAGCCAGAAAGGCGGAAAAGCAAAAAACATCGAAAAACACTTTGGAAAATCAGCAATTTTAGACTCTTTGGGCCTTCTTGGGAAGCTCATTTGGGACCTCAAGGCCGTCTTGGAGACCTCTTGGCCCGTCTTGGGGCCATCGTGGGCGTCTTGGAGCGGTCGTTTGGCGTCTCGGAGCCTTCGTGGGCCGTCTTGGAAGCCTCTTGGGGGCTTCGTGGCCCGTCTTGAGGCCCTCTTGGGCCAGGAAAAGCCCCGTGGATCGCTCGTCCCGGACCCCCCTCCCCTTCAAATCGGCCCTCTTGGGCCGTCTTGGGGACCTCTTGGGCCGTCTTGGGGCCGTCTTGGGCCGTCTGGAGGCCGTCTTGGGGGACTCTTGGGCCATCTTGGGGCTATCTTTGGAGCCCTCTCCTCCTCCTTGCCTGTTGGAGCGTCGGTGAAGGCACGGAAAGGCGGTAAAAAAAAGCAAAAAACATCGAGAAAAACCATGGAAAATCAACAATTGTAGACTCTTGGGGCCCTCTTGGGAGGGTTGTTTGGGACCTCGGGGGCCGTCTTGGAGTCCTCTTGGCCCGTCTTGGGGCCATCTTGGGCGTCTTGGAGCGGTCGTTTGGCGTCTCGGAGCCTTCGTGGGCCGTCTTGGAGGCCTCTTGGGGGTTTCGTGGCCCGTCTTGAGGCCCTCTTGGGCCAGGAAAAGCCTCGTGGATCGCTCGTCCCGGACCCCTCCCCACCTCCAAATCGGCTCTCTTGGGCCGTCTTGGGGACCTCTTGGGCCGTCTTGGGCTGTCTGGAGGCCGTCTTGGGGGACTCTTGGGCCATCTTGGGGCTATCTTTGGGGCCTCTTCGCGCGTCTTGGAGCGTCGGGAAGCCGGAAAGGCGGAAAAGGAAAAAACATCGAAAAACACTCTGGAAAATCAGCAATTTTAGACTCTTTGGGCCTTCTTGGGAAGCTCAATTGGGACCTCAAGGCCGTCTTGGAGACCTCTTGGCCCGTCTTGGGGCCATCGTGGGCGTCTTGGAGCGGTCGTTTGGCGTCTCGGAGCCTTCGTGGGCCGTCTTGGAGGCCTCTTGGGGGCTTCGTGGCCCGTCTTGAGGCCCTCTTGGGCCAGGAAAAGCTCCGTGGATCGCTCGTCCCGGACCCCCCCCCTCCAAATCGGCCCTCTTGGGCCGTCTTGGGAACCTCTTGGGCCGTCTTGGGGCCGTCTTGGGCCGTCTGGAGGCCGTCTTGGGGGAGTCTTGGGCCATCTTGGGGCTATCTTTGGGGCCTCTTCGCGCGTCTTGGAGCGTCGGGAAGCCGGAAAGGCGGAACAGCAAAAAACATCAAAAAACACTCTGGAAAATCAGCAATTTTATACTCTTTGGGCCTTCTTGGGAAGCTCATTTGGGACCTCAAGGCCGTCTTGGAGACCTCTTGGACCGTCTTGGGGCCATCGTGGGCGTCTTGGAGCGGTCGTTTGGCGTCTCGGAGCCTTCGTGGGCCGTCTTGGAAGCCTCTTGGGGGCTTCGTGGCCCGTCTTGAGGCCCTCTTGGGCCAGGAAAAGCTCCGTGGATCGCTCGTCCCGGACCTCCCCCCCCCCAAATCGGCCCTCTTGGGCCGTCTTGGGGACCTCTTGGGCCGTCTTGGGGCCGTCTTGGGCCGTCTGGAGGCCGTCTTGGGGGAGTCTTGGGCCATCTTGGGGCTATCTTTGGGGCCTCGTCGCGCGTCTTGGAGCGTCGGGAAGCCGGAAAGGCGGAGCAGGAAAAAACATCGAAAAACACTCTGGAAAATGAGCAATTTTAGACTCTTTGGGCCCTCTTGGGAAGCTCATTTGGGACCTCAAGCCGTCTTGGAGACCTCTTGGCCCGTCTTGGGGCCATCGTGGGCGTCTTGGAGCGGTCGTTTGGCGTCTCGGAGCCTTCGTGGGCCGTCATGGAAGCCTCTTGGGGGCTTCGTGGCCCGTCTTGAGGCCCTCTTGGGCCAGGAAAAGCCCCGTGGATCGCTCGTCCCGGACCCCCCCCCCCCCTCCAAATCGACCGGACCAGGCTCCCGGGGGAGGGGTTTGGGGAGGGGGAAGCATCTCACACGCCGATGATCCCCAAGGGGTCGGCGGATATATGCCCCCCGAGAAGTAAGCAAACACCCCATCGACCCAGGTGGGGTCGACGTCATGGAAAAATCATGACCTCGGGGGTCTGGGAATGGAGCGTTCCGTCAAGAGCGTTCACAGGGCGGGGCTGCGGCAATGCCGGGCCTGCCAAGGCTGGGCTGGCCACGGCGCTGGCCCGGTCGGTCCGGTCTCCGCAGCGGCGGCTGGTCGGTTCTCGGGCGGGCCGTGGATCGAGTTGGGGCTCGGCGTCGCCTCTTGTCGCAGCGGGCGGTTTCGCCCGGCTTCGTGCCCTGGGGCCATGGCATCTCGCTCTGCCGGAAGCATGCGGCGGAGGCATGAATGGCCTATACCGTAGGACCCTGATCGTGACTCTGTGCACCCAGACAGGCCTCCGCGCCGCCAGAGAGTAGCGCGAGGCGCTTTGTCTCTGGCTGCCGCGGTCCTCTATTATGGGGGCCTTCGCCGGGCCCAGGGACCGTCCGTGCGGGAGGAGGAGCCGGTCCTGGGGGAAAGTGTCAGGACTTCTGGGGACTCCGTGCCTCACCACCCACCAAACCACCCCAACCCATCCCGAAGGCCTCAACTTGCCTTCATTTCCAGTGGTGGGGACGTCGGGGGACACTTGCAGCACACATGTGGAACCCGTGCCCCCCCCAATCCGAAATTTGGGTCTTCGGGTTGGGTTGGGGTGGTCTGGTATGGTAGGTCGTCAGAAAAGCCAGACCCCCGACGTCGTGATCTTTTCGCAGCGTCGACCCCCAGAGGTCTGGAGCCCTTCCCCGGGACCGGTTTCTCATCCTGAGCCGCTGTTTGACTCCCAGGGCCCAGTAATGAAGGGCCCCCGGAGGCCGACGATAGTTCAAAGCCTCCCGTCGTGATTGCCGCACACCGTGAGGGGGGCCCGGGTATTCGAAAAGGCCAGGGCGTCGCGTGTCTATAGGCAGACCCCTGCAGAGCCTCGCTCCGGGGCCTCCGTGGGAGGGCGGCGCGGCGTGCGGCGTGCGTCCCCGCCGAGGGCCTGCCTATGCGACGTCATGTGCGCCGCCGCCCTCCCCGAAAGCCTATAGGGGCGACCTTTTGCCGGCGGGTGTGCCGCGTGTGCAGACGTTCTCGGGTCGGGCGAAAGGGGGTGGGTGGGAAAGGGGGGGGTACGAAATTTGCTGCATGCAGCTGGTTTCGGCCCCACCGAGGGGCCCCTTCCTCGATGCATAGCCGCCTCCGGCGCCGGGAGGCGCCAGGAAAATCAGCTACGTGAGCTGATTCTCAAACCCCCCCCTTTGCTATCCCCCCCTTTCGCCCAACCCGATGTTCGTGGCGCCACACCCCCCCCCCACCCCCCCCCCCTCCCCCCCCCCCCCCCCAGGACCCCTCGCGCTGTGAAAAAATCACGACGGCAGGTTTTTCGTTATTTTAGGCATCACGGGGCCCTCACACCGGGCCCCCCGGGCCGTCAACAAAACACGACTCCCGGGGAAGGGGTCCAGACCTCCGGTGGTCGACGTTGAGAAAACATCGCGACGTCGGGGGTCTGGGGAGGCTGCTAAACCGGCGCTACGTGCTGGACGTCGAGGGCGGGCCCGAGTGGCCGCAGCTGCCGCCGGACGCGGACGTGTTCCAGCAGCTCCGGGCGTTCCTGTTCAACCAGGCCCCAGCGGCTCGCAGCAAGTCGGGGAGAGCCCCCAAACACGGTGCGGCGACCACACGTGGCACCGCGTGGTGAGTCGGAGGGGATCCGGGGCGACCGCACGGCTTTGGGACGCGGAGAACTCCACGCGGACGTTTCTCGAAGTCTTGGGCCTCCGCAAGGGGACCCTCGCCGGGCTGCGGGAGCGTCGAAAAACGACTCAGGATGAAGAGCCGGCCTTGGGGAAAAGGTCCAGATCTCTGGGGACCCCGTTTGGAGAAATTCAAGACATCGGATGTCTGGGTTCGGCGTGACGGCAAGTTTCGGGGACTCGGATCGGTCTTCGAGGACACCTCGGGCGACTCGGGCTTTGAAGGTCCCAACACAGTGCGCTGACGGACTGGGCCGTGAGATCTTTTGGGGTTCCGAGGTCGCCGAACGGCCTGTCACCGCACCGTTTTAGGACGCCCGAAGCAGGGGGGCGGTGGCGCGCACAAGGGGGTGGCTCAGGGGGAGCGACCCTCGATGACGGCAGGGGCTTTGGCTCAGAAGCGCTCCCACCTCCTGGGCAGTCTTGCAGCAGCCCCCGGGGACCCCCTGCGCGGATCCAAGAGATTCGCGCGGTGCTCCGACAGCTTATGCTGATGGCATTGCCGTCAATTTGGTTGTTATATATATAGGTATATATAGGTGTATAGCTATAGTAATACGCACTGTGCACATATGCATTGTGATACATATATACATACATATATATGCATATATATATAAATAAATGAATAAAAGAATACATGAATACATGAACAAATGAACACATGAATAAATGAATACATACATACAAAAAATAATTAAACACATAAAGAATTCAAGCAGTGAATACATAAATAACTCATTAAAGGAATAAATACATAATACATACATACTCACATGCATATATACACAAATTTGTAAACACATAAATAAAAATGAATACATAAAAATACATAAACAGACAAATAAATACATACATACATAATTACATACATACATCTATAATAAATCAATAAATAACTAACTAACTAACGAACTAAATAAACAAACACATAAATAAATACATACACAAATAAGTGCATACATAGATAAATAATTACACACATACATAAATACATAACTACATAATTCCATACTTAAATAAATACATAGATAAATCATTGCATACATAAATAAACAGTTAAATAAGTAAACAAACATATACATATATATATACACACTTATAAGAAGACCCCGGTCTTCTAGGAGAGGGGGGTGGGGTGAACAAGGAGCAGAGTCCACGTCCGGGGGGGGGGAGGCACGCACAGCTCCCCAGTGTGCGCCTTCGTCGCTGTCGGGCGCGCCCATCGCCGATTTCTTTCGGCTGGGTATCGCCTGCTCCAGGCCGTTGCCTTCCTCCTCCTCCTCCTCCTCCTCCTTCTATTCCTCCTCCTCCTCCTCCTCCTCCTCCTCCTCCTCCTCCTCCTCCTCCTCCTCCTCC
>CAUYUJ010012980.1:416715-436715 GCA_963575745.1 Prorocentrum cordatum | reverse complement strand
CCTGGCGTCGCGCACGCTGACGCGTTTGTGGAAGGTGTTCTTAGCTCTGGACGGGCTGCTCTTCAGCGAGAGCGCGACCCCGACCCCGACGACGCGACGGGAACGCCTCCAGGAGCGTTTGCAGTGGATCCAGGACGGCCAATGGGATGTCGCCTGGCTCCCCATGGAGGACCAGACGCGCACCTCGGTCACCGCGAAGGGCCGCGAAGACCACGTCGCGGCCCGCGTTCGCTGTGTCACTGAGCTCGCGCGAGCGGGCGAAATGTCTCGGGCGGCAGGGGCAGTGTGGCCCCAGGGCGATATGGCGGACGCGGCGGCGGTGGTTCGGAAGTTTAGCACCGCCCAGCAGCCTGCGGCGCCTCGCCCAGGCGAATGGGGCCCTCCCCCTGGCACTGGCGCCGCCCCGCACGGGCCAGGGCCCCCCCCCCCCCGCGGCGGGGGCCGACGTGGCGATGCCGCCAGCCACGCCCCCTCACGAGCTCCTCGGCGCGGCAGAGCTACACCACCGCGTGGCCAACCACCTCAAGCGCCAGTTTGGTCGCTTCCCTCGCCGAGGCGGTGCGGGACCTGGAGGCGGACGCTACGAGCACTGGGCTCCGCTCAAGCACGACGAAGACGGAGCGGAGGCGGTAGCCAACGCGCTGGCGCGCCTGGCCATCGGTGACCTACCTCCCGAAGCTCTAGCCGCCCTGACCGCGGCGCGCCTCGCAGGCATCCCCGAGGCCGAGTCGGCGGTGTCTGCTACAGGGGGGGGGAGGTTTCTGTCCTGATTTTGACCTGCGGTCGTCCCGCAGGTCGTTCCGCAAGGTCAGTCAAATCGTCCTGCAAGTCGTTCCGTTTTTGTACCGATTTCGTTCTGCAGCCTCAAACGCGGATTTGCCAAATCGTTGTGTTTTCGTTCCGCGGCCATACCACAGATCGTATCGCATAACGAGCAAAACGAACCATTCCATCGCACGCAAGAGCACGTCGCAACAAACAGCGAATGAGGAGGTACGGAGGGGGGTGGAGGAGGAGGAAGGACACAGGGCCAGGATCGTCAGACTCGATCTCGCGCTTGGTTTTTGCTTGTGACATCCTCGCAAATTCTTCAGTGATGCTCATGACCCGTGGCCTCTGCGTGGCCCTCTCGTGGCCCTCGCGTGGCCCCTTCGTGGCCCTCTCGTGGCCCGTGGCCCTGCGTGGCCCTTGCTCTACTAAGACCCCGTGGGCCCCCGTGCAAAATCATAAGACAGGGGGTTAAACCAAAGGGAATTGGCCTTCCTGCCAGATCCTCCACCGCCCCCTCCTTCTCCTCCACCGCAGCCATTTTGGCGCGGCCCTTGGCGGAGCCAGTCCCGCCAAGGGGCTCCGTGGCGCGAGGCGGCATGGACGCCCTCGGCGCCGCCCTCGGCGCCATCGGCTCGGGCGCCGACGGCGACGGCGCCAGAGTGGCCGACGAGCTCGGCGCCGCTCTCGGCGCCATCGGCTCGGGCGCCGACGCCGTGGACGGCGCAGACGGAGATGAGCTGCTCGATGCGCTGGCGCGCGTGGGAGAGGCATGGCCATCGAATGCCTACCCTTAGCGATTCCATTGGCGGGCGGATGCATGAGGCTTTGGCTTGGGCCCGAGCCTCATGCCCCCGCTCGCCGTTGGAAACGCTACGCGCTGGCATTATGTGGCCCCAGAGGGGCTGCCCGAGGGCGATCCAGGCGAGACCGGCGCCAGTGAGCACGGCGACGCCGCCGTCGCCCTCGAGGTGAGCTCCGCGGCGGCAGCCCCTGTCGCCCTCCTGGCGTTGCCCCTGGCCGAGCAGATCGCCCGCCAAGCCGCGGGCATCCAGCAGTCGGCCTGCCAGAACGACATCGGGCCTGCTGGACACGTCGCCTCAGCGCTGCTCGACAGCGATTCACAACGCATTGCGTCTGGTGCTGCCGCCGCCACGGTTGCAGATGTTGCCAGAGCTGACCTCCGCTCGCTCTCATCTGCAGTTTCGGCGCGCTGCTGGCACCTTGAGCGGAGGAGTTGGCGCGGCATCGAGGCGTCCGTCGTTGACGGCGTCGGCACCGAGTTGATTGCTTACATAGATTATGGAACGTACGATGGCGTGGATCTGAAGCTCTTGACACGAACATTCAACAGATCTTTCGCCCAGACGGCCCCAGCTCCAGAGTCGGCCTCCTGCGCCGAAGAGCTGGCCATCATCCAGAAGCTGAGGGATGAGATGAGTTTGCGCAGGAGGCCCGATACTTCGTATGGCTTCACCAAGGTTCAGCATGCTTCCAACGCTGTTGCGCTCGTATTTCGTGCTGGTGGTGTGATTCACTTTGTCATTGGCCACCTCAGCACGCTCCTGTTGGCCGTGGACAGGTCGACTGCAGAAACGCTTCTAGAGTGTATCCGTAAGCTTGACCCTGGATCGCCCTCTCGAGAAGCATTCCCACGCAAGATCCGCCTTGCCGATACAGATGGTGCCGCGTACAATGGCAGGACAGAGAGGGGCTTGATGCTTGGTCGCCAAGGGTGGTGGAACATACATGTGCATTGCGAAGTCCACTTCGCCTCCAACATGCACACCAAATCGATGGCGTTCTCTGCTGTTTCTCGGGACATCACAGGCATGGTCAATACAACTTTTGCGTGGAACAACTTCTGCATGATGCTCAGGTTCAGGGATTCGGCTAAGACGTGCATCAAGAATATGCTGACTATATACGACCACGTGCACTTGGACGACGATGCGAATAAATATAAAGATCTTGTTCTCGACTTGTTTTACGGAGCCGCCCCAGAGCACAGGGATAAGCGAGCAGCTTTGCTGAGGCTCGCACCAGGTGATTGGCGAGTTCGCGGTGATTACGCTTGGCAGAGGTTTGGCGACGAGACCGTTGAGCAGGTTGCAGATCTACTCGGAGATGTTTTGATTCCGATCTTGTATTCTCACGCTCCATTCGAATTCCCTCGGAACCGTCGGACTGGTCTGGACAAGACAATGGCCGACCATGGGGTTCCATGTTACATGCACAACCTTCACGCCGAGGCTTTTATCCAGTTTCGCACGGGCATGGGCGAGAAGCTGGGGGGGGGTGGCGGCGCGCCGCCACCGCGCGTGCACTTCGATGCGGTTGAGGACGTCCACATTGCAGGCGCCCTGGAGGACGACGACCCAGCTGACTTGGGCGACCTTGCCCCAGGGGCGGCTGCAGGTGCTGGTGAGGACCAGCTTCCTCGTGATTCCGCCGGAGCAGCAGCGGCCGCCATGGCGAAGCAGAACATGGGGCAGAGACACAAGGCTCATGCGTGGATGGCAACTTTTCCTGCTGATAGACTTCTCGGGATCAGGTTCGCTGCTGATCCAATGGTGCACTACATGCACGCAAGGCTTCAGCATTCTGGTGACAAGTGGAAGACGATGATGTCTTTGAAGGCCATCCAGTCCAGCGACGTCAGCATTGCCCAAGCCCGTGGGTGGCCGTTGCTGCTAGCTGCTCAGGGTATCCTGGAACATACCGCTTTGCAGGATATCTCGACGTTGCATGATCGAGCAGCTCTGCTCGGTTGCCTTCCACCAACGCAGAGGACTCTTTCCCTTTCGAATATGGTTTTCAAGCTTCTGTCCAGGCAGGCTGCTCTCCTCACGGAGCTCGCCGCGGTGCACGACACCTACCCGTTCGCATTGTTCATGTTGCTGGTGAACCCAGAGGTTGCTAAAGTTAAGTTGATGAGTATCTGCAGCAGCGGCATGGACGAGTGCACGAAAGGCTTCTTGGATTATTACGGCATCGATACTGTAGATGGAGAGTTCGCTTTGGCTGAACTGACGGCGATCTCAATGTTAGCCCAGTTGGATACAGTGCAGCTCGAGAATGGCAATGCTGGTGTCAAGCACGTGTCAGACGTCTGGAGCACTCACGTTGTCTTACCGTCGATTGCGAAACTCAGCGCGCACAAGCTCATTTCGAAGCTCCGTTCTAGAATGCGTCATTGGACTACGCCGCCTGGCTGGAGAAAGCCCCGATGCACCCGTCGCAGGAGTTTGAAGGTCAAGAAAAAGGCGTTGAAGGCGAAGGCCGAGGGCAAGCTTGAGCCTGGGCCACGCCAGCGACGCGGAGGAGGAGGTCTCTGGAGGCTCTTCGTCAGCATGAGGTGCCGAGGTTCTCATCGTTTCGACGCCAGGTCGCTCGCAGCTGAGTACAGGGCACTTTCGCAAGATGAGCTTGCCAGCATGCTTGAAGACGCTCGAGCTGCAACCCTCAGGCATCGTTATGGAGGCCGCAGTTTCGGCAAGAGAGCGATGGATATCGACAGAGCTGTTGTGAGGGCTGCTAAGCAACGTCGTGGTCAAGCACTGTTGGGCTCTACTTCGACCCCTGCGGTTGTCAGTGCTGGGTGTGCTGATATTGTTCCAAGCGTGCAGGGTTTGGCGACGGCGCTCTCGACGTCGACTTACGATACTGAAGCCGTGCGCGTGGCCCGAAGGGAAGCAGAACATTCCATTGCATCATCTCTCAAGGTCCTCCGAGAAACTGCCAGCGAGAAGGCCCGACAAGCAGTTCGAGAGGCTGTCCCAGGTCTCTCCGACGTGGCTGGGGAGCTGAAGTGCCAGGCCTCCACCAAGCGAGAGTGCGTGTCTATGTGGTTCTTTTCTGTAGCGAAGCACGTTCCTCGACTCGTGGGCGACGTGGTGGAGAATAACAGGAAGCTGCTGGACTCCTTGGTTACTGAATGGGACGCGTCATTGCATGACGTTGTCGTTCACGCCGACCAGCCTCCAATACCAGATGTTCCCAAGAGGCCGCCCCATGAGAAGTGGAGTTGTCAATGTGCAGGCGTTTGCTTATGTGATGATGCAGGTGATGACAAGTGGGCTTTCAAGCTTTGGCTGTGCCGCATGATCTCACGCAGTTTTCCGACCAAGAAGTCGAAGTCGGCAGTTGATGATGGTGGCATCGTGGTCAGGTTGCAGTCTTCGTATCTATCCGACTCTGAAGAATCAGATCTTGATCGTGAGCGAGTCGTCCCAGATGACATCGATATCTTCGTGTACATCTCATTTATGAATTGGTCGCCCGTGAAGTTTGCTTGTCGGGTGCTGGAGTGGCCAGACCAGTCCATCGACGCTCGCGGGTACTTGCAGCTCCGAGGCACCGACGTCTACCACACGATGATGTGCCTGATCGACAACATTTTCAGGCACTCGTCCGAGTGGTCTTTTCGTTTGTACAGCGTGGTCGACGGCAACGAGCCCGTCGCCAATATCGACCCCAGGATGGTGCTCGTAGAGCATCTCGAGGTTCCCGACTTTGGCGGGAGGAAGAATTCAACGCGTAGGAGGCGTCAAAAAGCACCCCCGAAACCCCCGAAACACGGCAGTGACGATGACGACTTCCCCCCAATAGAAGGGCCACTGAGCCCGATGGCAACTTCGGAGGAGGCGGACCTTTTCGACCGTTTCTCTTCTGGCGACGAGGGGGTGCGCGAGGGTGAGCCGCACGAGGGCCTCCTCTTTGTCAGCGGCCTCAGTTCTGATGATGGGGATGGGGGCGATGACCAGCGTGTGGCGGGCGAGGTTTCCAGCCGCCGTGACCCGAGGGCCGATCCAGGATCCGACGATCCAGAGTCCGAACCGCCCGATGGCTTATTCGACTTCCCGCCGACCCCGTTCAGCTCTGGGACTACTAGCTCGGACGGTGCAGAGGACGTGGAAGCGTCCGAGGACGCGCGGGTGAAACTTGTGAGGGGTGAAGGTCGTGAGCCGTGAGTCCCCCATGATCGTCAGTCGTGAAACCATCGGTTGGAACACCCCCCGCCCCGAAGCCACCTTAAGTGCGGATCTGGGTTCCAGGAAAACACGGAGACAGGAGGGGGGCTGAGGTGGATAATGCAGGGGCTGTGGGACAAGGGGGGTTGATGGGGCCCACGGTGACAAACTGCATGGCTTTCCATTGGAGGACCCCTCTGAGCTACTGGAGGCCCCTGGTGGTGATGACATTGGCGGTCCAGCTCATCCAGATCCCGTGGTCGACCCAGATCCACCGCCGCCGTGTGAGCTTGGCCCTGCAGATTCAGACTTTCGCATTCCAGGTGTTCGTGGGAAAGCGGTGCGTGCTATGCGCGTCACTGGTGGTGCTCTCAGGCATTATGTGAGACCCGACGGGCACGGATTCGTGATTGCTGTTTGTACAACGCACGAAAAATGTAAGAAGCAGCGCACGCTCATGCGCTCTCATCGGTTAGGGGCCCAATGGGAGGCCCAAGGCCGTCCGTTATGTTTTCTTTCTGCCTGGTTGGCCGCTGGTGGCGGCGTTGATTCGGCCTGGGAGCATAAGCGCGCGCTTGCGTTGACTAGGCAGGATCGCATAGATGGGCGGGGCGCTCTGAAAGAGCACCCCGATGCTGAGTTTTGGTTCGCCGACGGTTTCGAGCGGTGCAGGCGCCCATGTGAGCCTGAGGAGCCCGACAATGAGCCTTAGCAAAACGCGCACCACACAGCGCTGGTAATTGTTTTCGTTCCGCATGACTCCTTTCCCCCTCCGTGCTCACCCCCTGGCAACCCCATCAGTGCTCACTACGGTCCTAGCTTGGCGCCCCCCCCCCCCTCTCCCCTCGGGTTGAACGCCTGCGGCCCCCAGCCCCCGACTCCAAACAGTTGCCCGATCGGATCGGCGATGACGGCCGTGTCCCGCTCGAGCAAATGCTGCCCCCATGAAGAGACGGAATCTGCCCCCCCTGGCTGCAGCTCGACCTGCCACCCGTCGCCGAGAGAGGGGTCGTTGCTCGAGAGGCGGGGGCGGGGCCTCCAGGGGCACCATATGTTTTGGCAGGGCGGCCCGTGGAGGAGGCCGATGAGGCAAAGGAAGGAAGGAGAGGATTGCGACGGCGCCGAAGATGGAGGAGAGGAAGGGCCATCGCGAGAGGAATACGCGGAGGTCGAACGGACCGAATAGGAAGGCGAGGAGGCGGCAGAAATGGAGGGAGGAGGAGGAACCTTATGCGTCCACACTGGGTGACGATACTGACAGCTGCGTGCCACTACCTCAACGGGGCATGGCCGTGACATGCGCTGGCACTGAGGGTGTGGCACGTCCCCCCCAACCAGAGTTCAGGGAGTGGAAGGGGAGGATGAAAGTATAGCACGTGTATGGTGTGTAGCTGCGTGTATGGTTGTATTATGCGAGTATAGGATGAGGATTGCCAGTGGGAAGGGCGATGAGGGTACCCTGAGGGCTCTGAAGTGCTACAGGTCAGGCCCAAGTAGGTCGAGTCTCTGTTTTCCCACAAGGGCAGCAGGTCACCGTGTCAGTCGCAGCAGCCGCCCGAAACCATTCCAGATGACACGGTCAGGACCTGGCGGGCCCAGTAGCCAGCCATAGCCTCCTGTAGCCCCAGCCCCACCAGGCCCACCAACGCATGGGCCCAGCATTGCCCGTCGCGTGAAGGAGCTCGTTGGGCGCCGCGGTGCGCGAGCAAAGCTACACTCGTCATCACGCGTGCCTTATTATTTCAATGGCCGTTTTCAGGCGCAAGTGCTGTCGCACCACAGCCGCCAACACCCTCTGCATACTGAGGCTGTTGCCGTCCAATAACTCAATACAACAAAGCACGAGCCCCAACCCACTGGTGATCAACCGTTGGTCGAAAACGGCTGGCCCTCCTGGCGCGCTGGCCAGGGGTGAAAGCATCGCGCATATAGGTGCCTCAAGCCTGCGACATAATGATTCAATTAACAACGTCAGAAAGAAGGGGCCCATGGGTCAGAGTACGAGTGGACTTGGACCAAAGTGAGCATGTGCACGCAGTAAGCCATAATAAGAAAACTGAAAGACTGTAACTTTATACAGCGCTGATGTTGTTCATCGCACGGTTCAAGCTCTGAAAGGACCGCGGTCCCCTCGGACACGCATTTGCGCAACCGTACCCTGCGTCGCCGTCGCGCTGCGACTGTGTCGCGCCGACGTTCAGCCGCAAATCTGGAAATTGCTGGCGGTGCCTTGCGCGGTGGCGCTCAGGTGGTGGGCGCTGCGTTCGGCTGCACCATTCGCGGTTCGCCACGAGGTGAACGGCCCGCTTGCCCAGTCACTGGTTAACCAGAGGCGTTGTGCGATTCTAACCGCGCACGGCTGTCCGAACTGGGCAGCGGTGGTCCCGTTGCCCACCCTGCGACCACGGAGCGGCGCGCAACTCCGACGTGCCACGTTAGCCCCGTCCGTGGCGCATGTCGCGGGACATCGTGGCAGTTTCGCTGCCTGGGGCATGGAATATCGCTTCGCGTGTTCCCTCGGCGCAGGGCGGTAGCCACTTGCATTCGCAGTGTTGCGTGGCATGCATCTAATGAGCGCGCCTCTGGCGCTGCCACTCCCAAATATGACTGGCCGCGCACGCATGCACCAAAGTGAACTGCCTCGGGTTAGGCGCTGAAAAAACGATGCCCCGCTCGCGTGCGTGACAGGCAGCGCCAGGTCCGATGTCCATCATTCGCTCGCCCACGGCCTCGGCGTTGTCCATGAGTTCGCAGTCGTTGCGTCCTGGGCGCGCTGGTCTGCGCGGGTTGCACTTCAACTCAGCAAGCCACGTTTGTCGGGCGCAGCGGTAGTTCTACAGGGGCAATGCAAACGAAGATCACGGGCGCACAATAGCGCCAGTGTTGCTGTGCCAGGTGTAGGCCCGCGGCGCACTTGTAGACATGCGGCGGCGACTTGCATGGCGGGAAGCGGGAAGCGCTCGCCAAGGGGATTGGGGCAGCATGGTTCTGCGGCGGGCTAAAAAACGCAACCGCTGGTGCCTCCGAGATCGACATCTAAGCCGTCTTGGCAGCATGCGGCCTGCGAGTGCGCTTCAGCGCGCGCAGCGGAACCAGGTGGCACGTCAATGCCGTAGGTCGGCACCGTATCAGCTCGCTGGTTGCGCGATTTAGTCTGGCCGCGCAGGCGGCCAGACGCCGCGCCATTTCGCGTCGGCGGAGGCGGCGCGAGAGACATGCGCCGAGCAGTGAGCCCACGCGAGAGGGCGCGTCGGTGGCAGCATGCTAAGACCGCGGCCTTTGTGAGCAGCGCTGCGCCGTCTGCCCCCCTCCCCCATGGCGCGCATCTCAACCGCGCAGCGCGCCCTTCGGTTTGGCGCTGCGGTTTCGGGCCAGCGCCCGCGCAATGCGTCGGCAATGCCCCTGTGCGTTGGCGGCGGGCCTCGAGTTCCGAAACGAGCGGCGTCGCCATCCGCTTGCGACCGCGATTGGTTGGCGCGCGCACGGTGCGACTGCACGCGCGAGGCGCACTTGTTCTTGTCACGTGTATCGGAACACGTCGGGCGGGTGGGGGGCTCGCACGTGGGCCGCCCGAACTTTGCGTCGGAGCCCTACGTGCGCCTTGTCACGCCAGCGCACATGTCCTTCCAGCTTCAGCCAGCGCACCTCGACCAAACGAGCTCTAATCTCGGTGCGACATGCGCGCCATGTCACGTGCGCCATCGGGGCCGAGTTGGGCTCAAGCGCAACGTCCCAGTGGGGCCCCAGCGCGTTCTCAACGGCAGCGTGGGCGAGGTGGGCGGGCCAGGTGGCGCTTGGCCCACCGACTTGGCGTCGCATCTCAACGACAAGCTGGCGCTGTGGGCGAACAGGCAACAATGCCAGTTCGGTGGTGTAGCTCGTCCGTTGCACAATGCGTCGCGCGCAGCGTAATTTGCGAAAGTGTGCTTCGTGCTCGGCAGCGTTCGCCGCGCGATACGTCGCGGCGGTCGGGGCCGCCAGCGGCGCGGCGCGGGCTGGCGGCGCCGCCTCCGATGGAAGCGCGCGGGGCGCGTTCGCGCGCGGGGGCGCGACGGGCCGCCGCAGAGGTGGCGGCCGACGGCCGCGATGGCTGCTGCAACGGTTTGGCGCGCAAGCGGCTTGGCGCGCGCGCGGGCGCGAAACGGCGCGCGGTTGACGGTCGGCGGCGCGGGAAGGGCGTCGTCGCCGACGTGCTTCCACGTGCCCGCGGTGCCCGCGCGTGCGTCATTCGTGGTCGGGCGTCTGCGCCATCAAGCGCAGGTCCGCGCGCGCGTTGGACGTGCACGTCTGAAGCCCAGTGGCTTTCGGCGTCGCTGCGCTCGCGCAGCGGCCTCGGCGCGCCGCGCCGAGGCGTCGGGCGCGCGTCGGCGCGGCCGTCGCGCAGGGCGCAGTGCGTCCCGCGCGCATCGATTCGGCAAATCGGATTTTCGAAATCGCCCCGCGCAGATCGACGGGGGATTTTTTTTTTACTGTCGGGGGGAAATTTCTCTACTACGGAGGAAAATCGGATTTTCCAAATCGTTCCGCGGAGGAACGCACAGCCGCGCCCGCCAGCCATGTCGTCCTGCGCGGGTCGGCAAGCCCCCCCCCCCCAGCTGGACCGCGCAAGTGCGGCCTGTCCTGGGCGGTGGCCGACGGCGCCCGAGTGCGCTTGCGTTTGAACAGGGGTTGCCAGCTAGATGCGTTGATGAGAGAACGGCCGATGTGGCTTGACTACATAATATCATCTTAGGCACCGAACTGGTCCGACATTTTGCAAAGTACCCCCCCCCTGCGCGTTTCTCCCGCCCAGGTTCTCTCCCTGGCAATTCTGGCGCAGGTTGCCAGATTCGCTCGCGGTGGCGCTTGCGTCGGGGGACAAGCTGCCGCGACTGGAATTCATCAGCGGGCGCTTCGCGCCCCGCTGCCGCGCGGTGCATCAGCTGTCGTCGCCGCGCCCTTCTCGGGCGCGCCCGCGCTCGGACGCGCGGGCGCCCCTCGCGGGCGCCGGCTGCGGGCTTGCTCGGGGGTCGCGCGCGCGCGCCCGCTCGGGCCCGCCATGTTGAAGTTTTGTTGGCGCTCGCGGCGGTCTGCGCGGACGGGTGCCGCCGCGGCTCAAGGGCGCGCGCCGCGTGAACTCTGCGCGGCTGGGCCCCGAGTGGCAAGGGCCAGCCGCTGGTTCGCGATGGCTTGGTCGAGGCAACGGGCCCCCGCGGGCGCGGGGCGGCGCGCGTCGGCATGGGGTTGCGCATGGGCGGCAGCGCGGGAGGCGGGCGCGAGATGCGGCATGGGCGCGGGCGGGGGGCGGGGCCAGCGGGGCGACCGAGGCCAGGGGTGGGGTGGCGCGCTTGCAGTGCGCAGCGGGGGTAGGCGTCGCGCGCCGAAAGGGCAGTTGGCTCTGCGCTCGCTGATGTGCCAGCGCGGCAGTCGAACGCGGCGCGGCGGCGCGGCGCGCCCTCCCTTCATCTGCGCGCGGCGGCTGCGCTTGGCGCCAGGCATGTCGCAGCTACCCTCGCAGCGCCGACGCCGCGGCCGCGCGCGCTCGTTCGGCGCGCCCGCGCCGCGGCGGCCCGCTGGACGGCGGCAGCGGGCAAGCCGCCCCCGCCGCTCGGGCGACCAGCGCGCGCCGCGCGCGGGAAGGCCCCCAATGCGAGACTTATGCTTGGGCGTGCAATGTCGGGTGCGGGAAGCTTCTTGCGCCGCTTCTTATCGGCGCGCTGAGCGCGCGCCCACGGTGGCGCTCGCGCGCCCAAGGTCGCGCTCGCGCGCGCCGAGCGCCTCGGTGAGGGAGCTGGCCGCGCGCGCCCATCAGGGGGCGCCTCGCGCCCTCGCGCAGCTTCCTCGCGGCGCAGCGCACAGCGCATCCAAGCGGGAAGCGCTGGGCGTTCTCCGATCGGCGCGGTTAAGGACAAGGCTGCGGCAGCGGCGGCGGCGCGCGAGCGGGCGGGTGCGCCGCGGAGGGCACGCGCGCGGTTTGGCCGTCGCGGGCGCCGACGCCACGGCCGAAAGACGGCGCGTTCGCGGTGCGACCCGACGTTGCGAGCACGGAACAGCGAGCATTGGCGTTGGCCCATGGAGCTCTTCGGCCACAGCTCGTCGGGAGGTCGAACTATGCTGGCAGCGTCTAGCTGGCTCTTCGCGGCAGCGCGCCGCGTCCCGCGGCGGGCCCGACGTGCGTCGACAATCTGGAACGCGCCCGCAAGGCGGCAAGGGAGGGCGCGGACAGCCCAAGCGGCCTCGAGGCTGCGACGACAACGGCCTGCGCGAAAAAGGCGCGGTGAACACGAGAGGTTGGATCTGTCTGCGCAGCGTCGGCGCCTCGCGCGCGCGTCGGTTCGGCTGGGTCTGCCAATGTCGCGCGCGGCGGGGCGATTGCCAGGTCTGGTTGCCGCGCGAACTGCATCGGCGCGCGTGGCCAGCGAACGGACATTGTAGATGTCGCGGCTTCGTCATAGCAGCTTGGCCCGCGGCGATGCGCATTTTCTGCCGCGCTCCAGGCTTCTTGCCAAGGCTGTTTGCGTCAATTGGGCTTCGGGCCTCTTTTGCTGCGCTCTTATCGCCCGCCTGCGCGGCGGGCCTTGAGGGCGCGCCCTCTCGGGCGGCCCCGACGGGGGCTGCCATCTGTGACTTAGCGGTGCGTTGCACCGACTAACCCAAGCGCGTTGCGTCCGTCTTTCGTGCTAAGTAATCACGGACATCTCGATGCGGTTTCAGAGTAGCTTCGATATTGGTAGGCAATGACAACTACAGCGAAAGTCGCGAGCAATGGGCCAGCCTTTTGGCGCGAAAGAGCGAAGCTACACTCGCGAGGGGCATCGCCACGGACACCCACTGTCCTTGCATGGGGGAGCTAGTAGCCACGACACTAACACGCCCGCCGACGGTCAACCACGCGTCATGCGTCGGGTCCGTCAGGCATGCGTGACGGGGCGTGCGTTTAGTCATTTGTTGCCCCCGAATATTAAAACACACCCAGTGAGTGTGCGCGGCAAGGTGCATTCAAGGTCGAACGCCAAATCCTGTCCGACGCCTTGCATCATACATGTCCTTCAGAGCAGCCCCCTTGGATGTTGAAGGCGGTCGGTGCGCATGTCCGTCATATTTGTGCGCCGAGGTTCCAGAGCCCCATCACCTTCGCACTTGCAGTTTTTTAGCACGAGGCCTCTTTCAATGTGCGTCTCGGTAGCAGACTCCATCTCGTCATCTTTCTCAGCGGCATTCGCCTTTTGCTGCTGCATGCGGGCGATTGTATTCCTCAGGTTGATGACTCGGCGCTTCGGGCAAGACCGTGCAGCTGCGTTTGTAAACGATGGCGTCTTGCACCGCCTTTCTGAAGCGCCTCCAGGTCACTGGGCGCAGCGATCCCACGACGCGCGGAGAGTGCCCGCGCTTCTTGGCCGCAGTACAGAGGGAAAGTCAGATGATGATTCGTCCGCGCGAGCCAGTGTGAGAGACCGAGCTCGTTGGCTCTGTCTTCAATCTCCTCGCCCACTCTGGACGCCCTTTCTAGAGGATATGCACCACCCTTTCTTTCCTCAGCTCCCCCCTCTTTGCATACTTGCATTATTGCACGGTTTATTCTAAGCAGTTCCGCACATTTGCTTTCCGATTGCGTCTCGAAGGCGAGGGCCCAAGCCCAAGCACTCTGTGCGAGTGATCGCTGGAGATTTCCGCTCTCCTTCCTCCGATCGTCGACGTTTTGGTCGCGGTCGTTTCTCTGGTCGTGGTCCAGGCCTTTCATCGAAGGACCATGAGCTTGCCAAGGTGCCCTGAAAATTGGTATGTTTTGGAAGCCATCCCACACCAATCTGGGTTCGTGCGCGCGTGCAGCTCGCCCCACAGAGTCTATGGAAGGTGGCATTCTTGGAACTTCAGGAAGAGGGGCGCGATGTCTTATCTTCGGGAGGGGTTCGCAGAGAGCTCCATATGGCGTAGAAGGGGGAACCAATAAAGGGCCCAGCCTCCTCCCAGCGTCTTGCGTCTGAACCATTAGTCCACGGGTCCTGCATCTACAGTCTCAGGACTTTTCGGGGACAACGCCTACAACAGTTTTCAAATAATAGCTTGCTCGGTCATCCGTGTGCGCGTCCAGCCGGCAGAAGGCTCACACATTGGAGCTTGGGCCATGTTTGGACAGGAGGGTCATAGCAGGGGTTGTTCAGAAGCCATCTCTGAAGTTGAACGCCAACCGCTGGCAAGATGTCTTGCCTCTCTAGGTTGTGGGTGTAGTCCAACGTTGCTCCCGCTCGATGTGCGTGACCTTTGCCATCGATAACGCCATATACGAGCATCTCATGTTCGCTTGGCCCACCCCTTCTTCTGTGGTCAACAACTGCTTCGGCGCGTAGGTATGTGGGGGGTCCAAACAAACAAACAAAGTGACAACGCTCCGAGTGCCAAAAAGCAGGGGTGTGACCCGCAGTGTGCCCATTCTCGTTAGCGTGTCTTTGTGGTGTCTCTCGCCCTGCGCCTCAAGTCATCGGATTGCGTTGCATGTGGTACGCAGTTGCAAATATGTGTGTTTGCATTGCATTGGAGGGCGGCGATGTCCTGGCGTTCCGCATGGATGTATAGCGGGGCCTAAGTGCCATGAGACATGATGCTGTTGTTGGCAAGTGTCGATGTCAATGCGATGGTGATGATCATGGTGATGGAAGCCGTTTTGGCTTTGACAGCGTACTGGCGCACATTCACCAGCGAGGCTGGCCCGCTGTGTCAGCGGCGCGGGGTAGACTCCAACCCGCGGTGCCTCCTTCAGCGGCTTGCTTCTGGGCTCCTCGCGGGCCGATGGGGGGCAAGAAGGCTGCGGCCACTGACGACGGAGCGTCTGCACCGCAGGCGAAGCGTGGCAAGAGGGCCTCCTCGACAGTAGCTGGATGTGCTTGCGGGTCCTGCGGCGAGAAGTGCCTGCCATATTGCTCCAACTGGGCCGAGAAGGAGCTTCAGGTGGACGCGAGGAATAACAATGTCATGGTTCCGATCGGGCCCGTGTGCGAAGGATGTGCCGTCTTCGCCGCCTTGAGGTACATTGACGTCGCCGCCTTGTGCAAGGCGAAGCAGCAGGCTGATGAGAAGGGCAAGCCGAGTCCATACCAGAAGGACTTATCAGAACACAAGGCTTCGATCATGCATCCCCATTCTCCGACGCCATGGGGCAAGTGCGAGGTCTATAAGGAGACGATCGGCGGCGTGTATGTCGAGGAGGCCGCGGCGTTCGAGAACAAGGACTCCTTCCATCAGACCTACGGGGTGGCCATGGAGGACGTCAAGTTGGCTGGATTGAGGCGTGACTTCCCTGGTGGCAAGGCCGAGTCGGGCTTGCTGCGGCCCTGCGGCGCCTCCGATGCCACGAGCAGTGCTGGTGCTCCAGCACCGAAGGTGGTGAGGTACCTGAGCACCCGCATCGTGATGAGGCAGCCTCTCATGAAGCAGCGCACGTTCGAGTCGCAGAGCCAGGTGACCTTCGACAACGAGTTGCAGCGGGTTCACGACATGTGGGGCGGTGCGTTCGCGAGCAAGTACCAGCCGAGGAACAAGGGCATCAAGACTTACACCGACGAGCAGGTCAAGGAGGCCGTCGAGGAGTTCGAGCGCAAGAAGGAGTCCCAGAAGCACCAGGGCCTGCCGACAATGCACGGGGTTGCGGCAGCCGCGCGTGCACCTTCAGCTTCGCCGCCTCCGAGTGGAGCTGGCCGGCCTGGTGCCGGAGGGTGCAGCGGGGCAGCGAGTTCTGGAGGAGGAGGGGCGCCGTTCGTCTTCCCGATGGCTACGAAAGCATCCCCGAGAACGGCAATGCTGCTCAGGCTTCAAGACGGGACGCCAGGAGACGATACCAGGTCGGTGCTGTCTGGTGTTGATGGTCCTAGTGCAGCAGCTGGCAGCAACGCGTCTCGCCGTGGCTCTGGCAGCCCCGCCCCCTCAGCGGCAGGCGCCGACGCAGTGTGGCCAGTGGCGGCGCAGCTGGCCGACTTGGACGCTGACTGCCACGACGACTGCGACATGGGGGAGACGCAGGCTCGCATTCGGTCGCCAGATTTCTGGTGCAGCGTCTGCACGGTCGCGAACGCCTTCGCCAGGGATCCCAAGCTCACCAGGCGCATGCAGTGGGCTCGCAACTGTGTCAAGCGCCTGCTTGGAGCCGTTGCGACTACGCTTCAGGCGCGGTGGTCTTCCTCCCTTCATCCGTTTCCTCTTATCTCTCCTCCTAAACCTGCTCTCTTCACCTCCTCCTTCCCGTCCCCCTTCCTGTCCTCCTTCTCCTCCTTCCTCAGCGCCTGCATCATTATCCTCCTTACTCTCCTTCCTACTCTCCTCCTTTCCCGCATTCCTCATTACTGTCCTTCCTCAGTGTCTGCGTCGCTCTCCTCAGCCTCCCCCCTACTCTCCTTCCTCAGTGCCTGCGTCGCTCTGCTCCGTCCTCAGCTTCCTGTCCTTCCTACTCTCCTCCTTGCTCCTCTTCCCCTCCCCCCATCGTGTCATCCTATCATCGTCCTTCACCTTCTCCTTCTCTGGCTCGTCTCGCCTCTTCTTCTCCTCGTTCCTCCCATTCTCCTTTCCGTTATCCTTAGTTCACTGCTCTCCGCAGCCAGCCCCTGTTCCATTTCGTCGCAGTTGTTTCGTATTCTTGCCCGCTTCCCCCGTGCAGGCTGGCAGATTGGAGACCTTCTTGGACAAGACCGACGCCGCGATCGCCCTGATGGACGAGCTTGCAGCGAACCCCTCTGGCAGCGAGAGCTTGTGGAAGGCTGCTCGCGCGCTCCACGGGATGAAGGTCGAGTGCCCAGACCATGTGGTCGTGAAGCTCACGCGCGCGCTGGCCTGCCAGAACATGCTCCTCGTCTTCGCGAAGGCCGACGAGGATGGCGCTCTACTGGCGAACGTCTCCGACGTGGTCGCAGTGGCGAACCCGTTCAGGAGCATGGGCGACAACGTCGTCGGCGGGGAGGCGCACTCGGACAGCTTGCAGGAGGACGCGGACGTCCAGCTCGTCGCGGATTCGCCAGGGTTCGATCTGCTCAGCCCCAGGGTTTCCCACCTCCGTCTTGGGCTCAACGAGAGGGTCCTGGAGTGTGGCAAGGTTGTTGTCAACGAGCTGATCCCCATGGTTGCTCAGCGCGGGGAGGATGCCCTCGGAATCATGCTCTCGCTGTGCACGTCCTTGGAGTCGACCTTCGAGGCTGCGCTCGAGGATTTGGATATGGTCCCTGAGGCTACGCGCGATCTCCTGGATGCGATCCGCGCTGTCATTGGAGTCGTGTCCAGCACTCCTGCGTCGCACCATTTTGCTGCGCTCCAGACGGCGACGAAGGAGTTCCAGGACAAGATGGAGGCCATCAGAGCCAATGCCATGCTTGCCCTCTACCGCGGTGACTTCTACAAACGCAGGGCCATCCACGTGTTCAAGCATACTCCCGACATGGCGTCTGCAGTGGAGACGATGGGCGCCGCGATGAAGGCTATGGATAGGTCGAGCGGTTTCGGACCAGATGGCGTTGAGTTCACCAACACCTTCACCTCGTCCTTGGTGCAGCTTCAGCGCGCACAGCAGGTATTGACGCCAGGTGCTACCAAGCAGTGGGAGATCACGCTCGTTCACAGTTTGCAGCGCGCCTGGGAGTCGATCGGCACTTCTAAGGGCGTCGTGCTCACGAAGATCGAGGTGGAGAACTTGGATCGCTGCGCGGAGTCTGCGAAGGACGTGTGGCCGTCCGAGAACGTGATCGACGACATTATCATCTGGTGTGCCTCTACTGCGCAAGCCGTGGCTGCGACTGAGCGTGACGAGACAGTCTCTGCCAGCATCTCGGTTTGCTTCGACCCAGAGTTTGATGTTCAGAAGTTCGTTGACGCCCTCAAGGCGGAGAAGCAGAAGAAGTGCCCGAAGTTTGCAGATGACTCCAAGGTCGGCGCGCTGCTCAAGCGCGGGGTCGCCGCAGTGCACGTCCTTTACCAGACTGGCGATGTGACGCAGACACTTCTAGGTGAGGCGGTCGTCCTCGCGGAGTCGGTATTGCATCCGAGTGACCTCGGACAGGGTTGGAAGGCATTCGCATCGTGCTTGCAGCTGGAGGCCGACATCGCCCTCACCTTTGAGACCATGCAGGAAAGCGACTTGATCGACGCCCAGGCTGCCGATGACCCCGCGGCCATGATCAAGCGCCTTCTCGCCCAGATGGTGGAGTACGACAGGCACTCGTGTTCTCTGCCAGAGGAGCTCCACTCGAAGAAGATGAGCGACGCGTTTGGTGAGTACAAGCGGTGCACTTCGGAGATCAAGAATGCTCGCGCCAACGATGCCCTTGAGAACCTGACCACTGCGATGGCCGGCAACAAGAACCGCCAGCATGGCGGAGAGGACGGCCAGAGTTGGCATTCCAGCCTGGCGGACACCTCGACGTTGACCGACTGCTTCGACACCTGCGCCGAGTCGTTGTTCCAGCAGCCCGACTTGTATGTGCAGGCGGAGCGGATCCAGAAGGCGGTGCAGAGCTACCAGGACGCCTGCCACCTCGTCGGGTTGCCGACGGACGCCGACATCATCAAGGATGCTGGCGTGATGGTCTCTGCGCTAGGGGTCACGCGCACGGAGGCGCTGCTGTTGCGCCTCTTCAACATCGACGGTTTGGCCCAGTGGGGGCCCGAGGAGCGCGACACGAAGACGCGCCAGATCAAGCGCGAGTGCCAGAAGTTTGGCAAGTGGCAGAGTGTGTTCAAGCCCATTAGGGATCGGGCCGCGGAGGCCATGAAGAGGAAGTAGGAGAGGTGCGAAGGGCCATCGACGCCAACATCGCGGGTGATGCTAAGGTTTAGCGCGGTAGATTCCAGAGTGAGGCCCCCCACGGGGGCCTCGATCACGGTCCCACTATTAGAGTCTACCATTGGCCTCGGCATTGCCCTCGATCGTGGCTTCGGTGGGCCCTGTGGGGAATACCTCGCCTGGCATCTGGTGGAAAGCGTTGAATGATGATGGTGGGTACGAATAGTAAGGATGAGACTAACAGAAAGAGAATAATAAGTCATGAGGGTATAACAAAACAAACCCATGTTTAAACGCACGTGTTTCTACCAGATAGTGTTTAAGAGCGGCTCCGCTGCCAGCGGAGCCCGAGGTGTCAGAGCGGTGCAGTCCGTCGCACCGCCAGCCTTGGAAAAGCGACGGAGCGGGAGAAGGGTGGTTGAGGGCCGTGGAAGGCCCGAGGAGAGGAGGGAGGGAGGAGGAGGGGCAGAGGAGAGGAAGAACGGAAGGGGAGGGAGGAAGACGAGGGAGGGAGGAGGGGGGAGGAAGGAGGCAGGAGCCCCCCGCCCCCGCCGCCCGTCCTTCGGGCGCGTCCTGGACACGAAGGCCAGCCACCGCCGCTCCAACCCGCCAGGAGGGAGGAGGACGAGGAAGGAGGAGTGGCAGGAAAAGGAGCGAGGAGGAGGACACTAAGTGAAGGAGGGGGGAGAGGAGAGGGAGGAGGAGGAGGAGGGAGGAGGAGGAGGGGGAAGGAGAAGGAGGGGGAGGAGGAGGGGGCACGAGGAGGAGGAGGAGGCGGAGGAGGAAGGTGCCCTCCTCCTCCTTATCCCTCCTCCTCCCCCTCCCCCTTTCACTCCTCCTCCTCCTTCTCCGCGCGCTCGTGCTCGCCCCCCCTTTTGGTAAAGCCACCCCTCCTCAAACGAGTCGGCGGTGTCTGACCCCCGCGAGCACCTGCGAGCACCCACCCACCCCCACAAGCACCCACGAGCATCCACCCACGAGCAACGACCGATGACAATTTCTAAAAATTCAACCGAAATTGTAAATCCACGCAGTACGATTGCAGGACGATTGCGGGTCGATTGCGGGTCGATTTGCGCGCCGCGCGCGAAACGGTTGCGGGTCGCCAGCGGATCGATTTGAAAATCTATGCAGGACGACCCGCGGGTCAAAATCAGGACGCCTTGCAGGGCGATCGCCCCCCCCCCCCCCCCTGTAGCAGACGCCGCCGACTCGGCCCCAAGGCCACCCCTGGGGACGTGCGAGTCTTGGGCTGTGGGAATGTCACCCGCCGCATGGTGGGCCGCAGCGCGGCCAAGGTCCATCGCAAGGACATGCGGGCGGCGGTGGGGGACCAACAGTTCGGCCTGGCTAAGGGCGGCTGCGGTGCCCTCCACCGACGCCTCTGTGCGATGGCCAACTCGGGCCCTGGCATGTGGGTGGTGGCGGTGGACCTCGGGGATGCGTTCAGCAACATTCCCCGTGACCTCGTTAAGGAGGCCGTGCGCTCCAAGGTGCCCGCCCCGGCGCCGCTGGCGGAGGCC
>CAUYUJ010012980.1:401715-411715 GCA_963575745.1 Prorocentrum cordatum | reverse complement strand
ACTACTACTAGTACGAGTACTAGTACTAGTACTAGTACTAGTACTAGTACTAGTGATAGTAATAGTAATAGTAATAGTACTAGTATCACTAGTATTACTACTGCTAATATTCCTGCTACTACTACTACTGCTACTACTACTACTACTACTACTACTACACTACTACTACTACTACTACTTCTACTACTACTACTATACGACTACTACTACTACTACTACTACTACTACTACTACTACTGCGACTACTACTACTACTACTACTGCTACTACTACTACTACTACTACTACGGCTACTACTACTACTACTGCTGCTACTACTACTGCTACGACTACTGCTACTACTGCTACTACTACTACTACTGCTGCTACTACTACTACTACCACCACTACTACTACTAGTACTACTACTACCACGAATACTACTAGTACTACTACTACTACTACTACTACTACTACTACTACTATCACGACTACTACCACGACTATTACCACGACTACGACGAGGTCATATTATTCAAAAATTAACTTGTGACGTACCCAACCCATTTGTATCAATGGAAACGAGGAGTTGGTCGAACCTTGCATGGGCAATCAACTTGATGTGTAATCTACTCGGGACACGCGCCTATGGCATGATGCGCAGGAGAACCATGCAAGAACGAGGGGCGACAGCTACAAGCTCGAAGAGGACATGGGGGGTCGGGAACGCAGAGCAGGAGAAAAGCGTGCGGGAAGCCGAACCATCAGCACAGCAGCAGCAGAGGGAAGGTGACTGCAGGAGGAGAACAAGGACGAAAGCGGCGTCTAATTTGAATCCGCCGTGCGTGCCCACTGTGCTGGGCCCCTTCAGCAGGCCTCGAAAATGGCGACAGTTTCACAGATCGCAGCCCCCCCCATGGATGGCGAGGTCTAATTTGAATCCGCCGTGGGTGCCCACTGTGCTGGGCCCCCCAGCAGCCCTCGACAGTGGTGACAGTTTCACAGATCGCAGCCCCCCAGGGATGGCGAGGTCCCATTTGAATCCGCCGTGGGTGCCCAGTGTGCTGGGCCCCCCAGCAGGCCTCGAAAGTGGCGACAGTTTCACAGATCGCAGCCCCCCAGGGATGGCGAGGGGATGGCTCCCCCCAATTTGGATGTCCGCCGTGGGTACCCACTGTGCTGGGCCCCCCAGCAGCCCTCGAAAGTGGCGACAGTTTCACAGATCGCAGCCCCCCAGGGATGGCGAGGTCCCATTTGTGAATCCGCTGTGGGTGCCAACTGTGCTGGGCCCCCCAGCAGCCTTCGAAAGTGGCGACAGTTTCACAAATCGCAGCCCCCCAGGGATGGCGAGGTCCCATTTGTGAATCCGCCGTGGGTGCCCATTGTGCTGGGCCCCCCAGCAGGCCTCGAAAGTGGCGACAGTTTCACAGATCGCAGCCCCCCAGGGATGCCGAGGTACCATTTGAATCCGCTGTGGGTACCCACTGTGCTGGGCCCCCCAGCAGCCTTCGAAAGTGGCGACAGTTTCACATATCGCAGCCCCCCAGGGATGGCGAGGTCCCATTTGAATCCGCCGTGGGTACCCACTGTTGCTGGGCCCCCCAGCAGCCCTCGAAAGGTGGCTGACCAAGGAGGGCGATCGCAGCCCCCGGGGATGGCGTGGTCGCATTTGTGCAATCCCGCGTGGGTACCCATTGTGCTGGGTCCCCCAGCAAGCCTCGGAAGTGGGCCGACAGTTTACATATCGCAGCCCCCCAGGGATGGCTAGGTCCCATTTGAATCCGCCGTGGGTACCCACTGTGCTGGGCCCCCCAGCAGCCCTCGAAAGTGGCGACAGTTTCACATATCGCAGCCCCCCAGGGATGGCGAGGTCAAATTTGGATCCGCCGTGGGTACCCACTGTGCTGGGCCCCCCAGCAGCCCTCGAAAGTGGCGACAGTTTCACATATCGCAGCCCCCCATCAGCCCTCGAAGCGCAGCGACGAGCGAGGTCAAAAGGCAGGGGGGAAGAGACGGACGGGTGGTGGTGGGAAGGTTCGCGCGAACAGTGCTCTATTCAAAACGAGAACCCAACCCAGGAGGGTTGGGAATAATAGTAATGACGATATTAATGCAAACTGTAAGAACCACTCACTGCAAAACTCCATTCGTCATCGCTTTGCCAATGCAATTTGCCCGCTTCAGCTTCAATGTTTATCCAGCTGCCTACGGCAAGTCCCGCCACCGTGCCCGGGTTATGGCTGCAATAGTCATTCTGTTTATCTGATAATGCTGGTCCCTGCTATTGCTGTTGCACGCTCTCACCCCTCTGCCCGTAAACATATTGGCTGAGGGGGCCCCCTTCTGCCTACGCTACCAGCTAGCATAACGTATCATTTGCAGCGAGAAGGTCTTGGAATAAAAGATTCACGCATATTGTCAGCACCTGCGTGTGCGTTGCATTGGCAGCGGAGCGTGTATTCCGAGCTCCCTCGCAGGGAGAACCCTTTCGGCATCAGACAGTTTCCTCCCGGACACTCCCGTGCAGTCGGACAGACTCCGACGGATATCACATCTCGCACGATGGCTGACCGGAGGCCTGCTGCGGCCGCTGGTTCTCGCGGCGCCGCCGCGCCGAAGAAGTACGGAGATCGTCGATGCAGGGGCAAGCACCCTCGAGAGGGAGCCGCGGCAGCGGCAGCGTCTGTGCCCGACGACGAGACCTACGAAGAGGAATGGGCCGACGAGTGGGCTGGAGAGGACTGGGCCGAGGACGACGACGAAGAGTCGGAGATTCCCCCGAGCTCGGCGGAGTTTCGACGCACCCGCGGTGATCGCAAGAAGTGGCGCGGAGGACCGTGCCCAGCCCCACCTCCACTCGAGGCCAGGTTTCAGAATATATACAAGCAGCCGAGATACTACCAGAAGTGGGTTAGGAAAGTCCACATGTGGAAGGCCAGGGCGCGACACTACAAGCCGATGGCCGAACTGGCCCTGGACCTTTCAGACGTCATCACGGGCGAGGGCGCAGAGATGATCGAGTCCTTGGAATGGACCCGGTTGTATTCCCAGGATGGTATTGATTTGGTGATCAACTCCCTCGCCGTGTTTGACGAGCAGCAGATCCTACAGGTTGGAGACCTCATGGAAGAGTACGAAGAAGTGGAGCGTCTGCCCGGTGAGCTGCTGGCCGCATACGTCGCGCATTTCAAGGATCTCGAGATGCGGCTCAAGCGGGCAGAGCTTCCAGCTCAGCAAGGACAATTTCGAGCATTCAAGTTGTTGCGAAGTTCATGTTTATCGCCGGAGGTCCGGCGCAACCTTCTCCTCGCCACAGGCAATGAGTATGACTTCGACCGCCTCGTTCAGGCTATGAGTGTGCAGTGGCCGTCCACCGCCCCGAACTGGGTCGCACCAGTACGACGGATGGCACGTAAGCGACTCGGTGAGGCGGCCGCTCCTGAACGCAGGTCGGCTGGTCGAGATCCTGACAAAGGAGGCGGCAAAGGACGAGATCGACAGCCACCGAGTCGAGCTCCTCGACCGCCGCCGAAGCCGCCCCACGTCAGCGAGGCCGACATTATTCCCGAGGACGAGGCTGAGGAAAACGGAGATGAAGATGACCCCGATCAAGCAGAAGTAAATGAGGCTTACGCCGAGGAGGTTGACAGTATCCAGGTCATGCAGGAGGTGGCGGACGCTTTGACCGTCACCAGCGACAAGTTGAAGAAGCTGACCTTGGGCCGCGGGTGGACCGGAAGGTCCTCACCGCCGAAGCCTGGAGACCGACGCCCGCCACCGCGGTCAGCGCCCTCTGGGGGTGCCACCGCCCCTGCGGGCCGGCCGTCCCCAGCGCCGCCCGGCAGGCCGCCGCAGACATCGTCAGCACCGCCACAGAGAGGCACTGCGACGCCGCCGGCCGGCACGTCTTTTTCAGGAAGCATTCGTGGAACATTTACGGGAGACCGATCCGGAGATTCAAGAGCACCGGCGGCATCTCAGAGGCCAGGGTTTCGCCAGACGTCTTCGAGGACCGGCTACAAGGATAAACGAGATCGAGCTCGTGCCGTTCATGATGCCTCGATCGATCAGGACGAACCCGCCGATGAAGATGATGAGGAGTACGCCGCCGATGCAGTAGAGCACGAGGCCTTAGTCACGCACCTCTCGCCCGACGAGCTGCAGCAGCGCGTGGCCGCCTTCAAGAGCAGGGTCGCCACCAGCGACAAGGGGGCCTCCCACGTTCGATTTCAGGCAACGCCAGAAGTGCGTCAGTTTTCCGTGGATTCTCGCGGAGCTCAGGCGGCGAGAAGCGGGACAAAATCATCGCATCAGGTCGACGTCATCTGGCATGGGGCCGGTGCCCTGGGGTCGGGGGAGAAGGGGGGGGGAGACGCGGTTGGGGGCAAAACACAATGGACGGGGGGCCGGGGGGCGTTGGGAGCTAGCGGGGTTGGGTGATCGGCACATCAGGCCGGTAGGGTGGGCGGCGGGGGAGGAGGGGGGGCGGGAAGGGTGGGGGGGGGGGTGTTGTGGCTTAGGTGGGTTTGCTTTTTCCTTTGTGTTTTTCTTGTATGCTCTTTCAATTTTTTTTTTTCGTTTCCTCGAGGATTCCCAGGGTTTCTACATTGTCATCGACACAGGTTGCCAGCGCAACGTTGTGGGCTACGAGTGTTTGGGAAAGTTTCTGGAACATATCGCCTACCTGGGATTGAGTTTCTGGGAAGCTGAGGAGCAAGAGAGGTTTCGGTTTGGAGTCAGTCGTGCGGTGAGCAAATCTGTGGTGTATTTCCCGATATGTATTGAACATGTGGTGCCCCTGGTTTCGCACGTGCTCAGTCTTTTCATAGAAACCCTAAGGGGCCCTTGTCGGGCTTTTTTTTTTTTTTTTTTTTTTTTTTTTTTTTTTGTTTTTTTTATTTTTTTTTTTTTTTTTATTTTTTTTTTTTTTTTTTTTTTTTTTTTATTTGTTTTTATTTTTTTTTTTCTTTTTTTTTTTTTTCTTTTTTTTTTTGTATTTTTTTTTTTTCTTTATTTTTTTTTTGTTTATTTTTTTTTTTTTTTTTTTGCCTTTCTTGGGATCGTTACCGATGTGGAAGCTCTTGGGCCTCCAGCTGGACACCTTGGGGGAAAGGGCTCATTTCACCAAGATCAACCTGTGCGACGTGCCCTTGAAGATTGCCCCGAATGGCCACTTGCTTCTGAGAGTCGACTCTTGGTTGAAGGATGTGGGGTTCCCAAGGGAGCCCGAGGCCTGGAAGTTCACCCCCTCGGACGTCATCATCCCGGAGCCCCAGTGGATCCCAGAGGCACCAGCCTGTGTTTCCGGAGATAGTTGTGCTCAAGCCGAGTCTCAGCCTATGCAGTTTTCACGCGCAGCACTGTGTGCTCTTACATATACTCACCGCGGGCTGCGTCAGCCTCGCGAAGTCCTGCCCTCCGTGCCAGACGGCTGTAACCTGACCGACGCCACGCCCGTGTTCGAGAGCATCCTCGGTCTGTCGGTGAATGAAGTCGGTCAAGTCGGAGTCGCAGGAGGCCCGATCGTCTCGTCGTACAGTTCAGCTGACGAGGCAGAACCTGGCGATCAACGCGTGGACGAACCTGATGCAGCTGATCATGAACCACCTGTCGCACATCATCGGTCGCAGTCGCGAGCAGTTCCGGCAGAACATGGAGATGTCGAACCGGATGATGGGCGCGATCGCGCAGATGGGCCACGAGATGGGCTACCTGACACCGATGGCGGACTCAGTGAAGGCGATCGCGAGAGGAGCCGCACAGGTTCCGGAGAGCGTGCTGCCACCGCCGCCGGCACCAGAGGATCAAGCCCAGAAATACTCACAGCTGTGCGAGAAGAGGGACGTGTGCGCCCATCCGACAACGAGGAGGTACTACGCCAAGGGGTACTGGCTGATCTGCGACCAGTGCGGCCGGCGGTGGAAGTCGGTCAACGGGAAGTGGATCGTGGACGACAAAGAAGATCCTCTTCGCGTACCTACCTCGACAAAGTCACTGGGTTCCTCCTCGCGCTCTCGGTCAGCTGCTTCAACAATGCCGAAACGCCCGGTCAAGTCTTCGGCGAGCTCGAGCCAGGGTCGCACGCGGACCAAGGCGGAGCCAAGGTCACCCTCGGAGCAGGCGGTTCCGACGGACGAGGAGTACGACGAGAACATGGACAGGACCTCCGGGGGCGAGGAGACGGACCAGGGATGGGACAAGCTTCCGCGCCAGCCTCCCCCGCGTCGGGGACCGAGATGGTGAAGAGAGGCGCCTGGAAGCGCCTTCTCGGCATTGCTAAGAAGACGACGGCAGCCTGCGAGACGCTTATTAACGTGAGTCAAGATGCCGATCGCCGAGCTGCCGATTTACGAGACGCGGAATGGTGCTGTTCGGACGTGGCCTTCATGGACATTCCCGTTCCTGAGTTGCCCGACCACCGGTACCTGGACAACGAGTGCCAGGCGTGCGGCACCGACCTCATCGAGGGCTGCGCAGGGACAGCAAGACCTACGCGACTCGCTTCACGCTTTGAGCTGAGGGCCTCGCCGAGCGCCGACATAGAGGACGGCTGGGACTTGTCAACTACGCGAGGTGCTCAGAGATGGAAAGATCAGATACTGAAAGACAAGCCACTCTACGTGATCGTAGGCTTCCCCTGCACGCTCTGGTGCTCCTACAATGTCAATGTGAATTACGTCGACCATCCCGAGCTGCTTGAGAGACTTCGTGCTCGGGATCGACGGCTGATTGACTTGATCAAGTGGACCATCAAGTACCAGGTGAAGCATGGCCGGTTCTTCTTGTTCGAGAACCCGCCGACGTCAGCGATCTGGAAGGACCTCCAGTTCGCCCCGCTCCTGCCCTTGGGCGAGACCGTTATCGGCCATGGGTGCCAGTACGGGAAGACAGGCAAGACTGGCCTGCCGATTCGCAAGGCGTATCGCTGGTTCTCCAACTCGCCGCCCGTGCTTGCGGCTCTGAGCCGCCGCTGCCCAGGACTTCGTCCGGAGTCCGGGGGCCACTTGCACGATCAGATTGAGAACTCGAAGTGGACAAAGGCCAGCGGCGAGTACACCGACGAGATGGCCCACGCGATGCTCTACGCGATCCAGCAGGTCGCCGCCCAGAGGAATCCGAGCAGGTTCGCCGACATGCCGGTTGCGGCTACCGAGTGGGAGGTCGCCTACAACCACGCAGGTCCCATCGAGGTGCTGTTCGCCTCGCCAGAGAAGGACCCCACCAGGTGGGAGGCGGTCATGCAGGGCGTCCGACAGATCGTGGGCGGTTCCGCCAACCGAGGCGGGAACAAGGCCATGCATTACCTTTCGAAGTCGTCCACGCTCTGGAGACAGATTAGCCAGCTCGTCCCGTGGGACCTCACGATGATCCAGCTCGCGAAGGCAGCCAAGCAAAGGAGGTTCCCCATCAACAAGGAGCCGTGGTCTCACCGTGGTCACTGCTACGTGGACGAGAAGGGGCATTACCACATCGAAGCCGAGGACCTGGTTGACGTGGCCTTCCCGACGTTGGCCTTGTCGCCGCCCGCGGACCTAGCCGTTTTCTTCTTCGGCTATGCCAAGCAGGAGTCCCTCCCGCAGGAGCCTGACACGTCACAGATAGAGAAGCGAATGCCGCTTCCCCCGGACCCGAACGACCCGATGCTGCCGAACAACAGCCTGCCGCCCGACGAGGACGACGACCTGCAGGACGTCCCGATCGCTCGGATGCCCGACGCGTCCGACGGTATGGCTGGTATACGTTTTGTTGGAGTAACAAAGGAGCAGTGTCCTCGTGAAGTTCGCCAACTTGTCGCTCGTATGCACTGTAACTTGGGACATCCGGTGCCCAGCGAGTTCTTCCAGTTCCTGGCTCAGAGAGGCGCCTCGCAAGCCACGCTGCTGTGCGCCAGAGCGCTGAGGTGTCCGGCGTGCCTTCGTCGCAAACGGCCTCAGCGACAGCGGGAGTCACAGATTCCAAGGGTGGGTCTGTTCAACGACTTAGTCAAGGGCGACTTGTTCTACGTCATGACCCACGACGGTACGACACACGCACTCTTGGGACTGGTGGACAAAGCTACGAGACTACATGTGGCGTGTCGGATTGTTTCACGCGAACCAGGAGACGTCTGGGAGAAGTTCCAGACGTGCTGGCTCACCCCGTTCGGGATTATGCAGATTCTGGTTGTCGACAGGGACGGCGCCTTCGAAGCCGTGTTCATGGACAACTGCCACACGTTGGGAATCGACGTGAGGTACGTGCCGCCGGGAGCTCACTGGCAGTTGGGCCTGGCCGAATCCGGCAACTACGCCTGGCGCCGAGTCTTCGAGAAGGTGATCGACGTCATCCTGCCGACGATGCCAGAGCACGTGGACCTTGCGATCATCTCGACGAGCCACGCCGTAAACCAGTCAGTGCGCCGAGCAGGCCGCACCGCCTATGCCGCCGCCTTCGGACGGGTACCCACGCTTCCGACCGAGCTCTTGGCTGACACCACGTCCGCCGAGTTCTGGCACAATTGCACCCAGGATGAGATGCTGGCCTGCGGGGAGAGATGCCGCATTGAGGCGCTCAAGGCGATCGCCGACCTGGAGGCCGACGAGGCGCTGCGCACCTCCATCCTCCGCCAGCCTGTCAACCGCAAGGAGTACGACTTCCTCTCGGGACAGCGCGTGGCAGCCTGGGGCGAGCATGGTCGCAAGCGACGGGGCAAGACGCCCGTGGCAGGGTATCGCCCAGGCATTTTCTGTTTCTGGGATTCCGGCACCAACGGCTACGGCGAGGGCGAGTCTGCTTGGTTGCGGATCGGGCACCGCACTGTGCAGGTGGCCCGCGAACACATACGCCCAGCCGTCGGTTTCGAGGGCTGGACCCCTTCCGAGGAGGACCTCAAGGAGCTCAAGACGGCCGAGCAGGACTTGGCGAAGGCCGGCCAGGGCGACGCTTCGAACATCATCATTGAGGGCCCTCCTGAACAACAACCCGAACCAGAAGATCCTCAAGCACGAGTGCTGCCAGGACCTCTTCCGGCAGCCCCGCTCGAGCCCATCCTGGAGGAGCCCGCACAGGCCTCTCTGGGAGACAACGCTACCAAAGAGAACTTCAGGAGCGCGTCAGCCGACGACGCCCCTGAAGCTGCGCCAGATGCTGAACTTCCTCAACTTGCCGACGCCTCGGAGCCTCCGACGCCGACAGGCCAGAGCGGTGCCCGGCGTCGAGCCCAGCGTCGAGCCGAAGGCGAAGCTCCAGAGCCCGCCGTGCCCTTTCCGTGGCCAGCACCGCCTCAGTTTGGACCAGTCCGAGCACGAGAGCGCTCTGCGACGCCCACGCCGAGGAGATCAGCACCTCATACCCGCGAGTCGTCCGCAGCTCGACCACCATCGAGCGGTTCGGCACCTCCGACGGTTGCACCACCACCGGAGAAGAAATCCCGACCAGGAAAGCTTCCTAACATACCGGGCTCACCGAGCCCAGCAGCCTTCGTGTCCAACGAGTCGGGCGAGATGGAGTTCATCACACCGGATGGCTGGGACGGAGTCGAGGAGCCGGTCTTGCTCAGGACCCGCGTGTTCTCGAGCCTGGCGGAGGTCCAGGAGGCCTACGAGGCGCACCTCTTGCCCATCGAGAACTTCGAGAACGACCCGATCGACGACAGCGAGCCGGACGACGACTGGACAAACTGCCTGTACATGACCTCCCACGAGCTCTCCGACCTCAGGGACGGCGAGATGGACGTGGACTGTGCGACAGCACAGGTGGGCGACACGACGGACTCGAACAACCTGTCGAGACGCGAGCAGCGTCAACTGGATCGTGAAATCCCCTGGCGGGAGATCGCAGAGTACCCGGAGGACCAGTTCATGGAGTACGTCAAGGCCTTGCGCAAGGAGTGCCAGAACTGGGACACCTGGAAGTCCGTTCGGGCCTGCTCGCAGGAGGAGGCCGAACAAGTTCGTCGTGACCCTCATCTCCGCAAACGGTGCATCCGTTCGCGCGTGTGCTACCGGGACAAGAACTTGGGGTTTCCGCCGTTGAAGGCCAA
>CAUYUJ010012980.1:292525-401615 GCA_963575745.1 Prorocentrum cordatum | reverse complement strand
GCAAACAAACGATACCCCCCAAATGCTAACAGATAGTCAAAAAAAACGTCCCCGAACTATGTCTGGACTATTTTGGATTATCCCTCCTCTAGAGGGACAGGCCCGACTTACGACGAGAAAGATGCCGTGCTTTGGTAGTCCCCAAACGTGGTGGTGACAATACCTGGTGGTGATTCTCGGGCGATTTGGTGTCACCAACCGGTGTGGGGACTCGTGCGGTTTTCCGAGGATGTCCCGGACACTGGTGGGTCCAGGAGTCACAAAACCCGGTGGTGACCCCGCGTCCCCAAACCCAGCGGTGACCTTTTTGGGGATTCCAGGTCGCCACCTGGTATCTCACCACCCGGTTTGGGGGTTCCCAAGTGCTGCCCCGTCCAAGACAACGCTCCGGGAGCTCCAGAGAGCGCCGGCCCGTGGCCCTCGCTCTCCGGGCGCCGAGGGCGGGGCAGCGCAGGAACTCCTGGGAAACTCTTGGAGCGCAGCTCGCTCCTCGGAGTCGTGAAGGAGGAGGGAGGAGATGGAGGAGGAGGAGGAGGAGGAGGAGGAGGAGGAGGAGGAGGAGGAGGAGGAGGAGGAGCAGGACAAGGAGGAGGATGAGAGGGAGGAGGAGGAGAAGGAGGAGAGGAAGGAGAAGGAGAACAAGGAGGAGAAGGAATGGAGGAGGAGGAGGAGAGGGAGGAGGAGGACGAAGGGAAGGAGGTAGGAGGATGAGGAGGAGGAGGAGGAGGAGGAGGAGAGGAGGAGGAGGAGGAGGGAGGAGGGAGGAGTAGGGACAGGGAGGGGGAGGACGAGGAGGAGGAGAAGGAGGCGAGGAGGAGGAGGGAGAGAGGAGGAAAAAGGGAGGAGGAGAGGAGGAGGAGGAGGAGGAGGAGGAGGAGGAGGAGGAGAAGGGAGGAGGAGGAGGAGGAGGAGGAGGGATGACGAGGGAGGACGAGGATGATGATGATGCTGATGATGATGATGATGATGATGATGATGATGATGATGATGATGATGATGGTGATGATGATAATGATGATGAGGAGGAGGAGGATGAGGAGGAGGAGGGCTAGGGTCGGGCATGTCACCCTACAGGTTGATGTTCGAGGAAAATTTGGAATAGTCAAAGGGAACTCAAACATAGTCAAACATACTAGACAACTCATCCCTAGACCATTTTTGCCTATTTTGGATTCTTCCCCTTGTAGAGGGACATGCCCGACTCAACATTCGGTCGGGCATGTCCTCCTACAGGCGGTTCCCGGAGGAAACATTGGACATAGCCACACAGTGCTGAACATACAACCGGAAAAGGTAGTAGAACCATCGTCCCGGAACATGTTTTGACTCTTCTCGAACTTTCCTCCTACACAGAGGAGGGAGGACGAGGAGGAGGAGGAGGAGGAGGAGGAGGAGGAGGAGGAGGAGGAGGGATGAGGAGGAGGAGGGAGGAGGAGGAGGAGGGAGGAGGAGGAGGGAGGAGGGAGGACGAGATTAGATGCGGAGTCTAGGAGGAGGAGGAGGAGGAGGATGGAGGAGGAGGAGGATAAGGAGGATGCGGAGAGGAGAGGAAGGAGGAGGAGGAAGGAGGAGGAGGAGGAGGATGGAGGGGGGGAGGGAGGGGAGGAGGGAGGGAGGGAGGGAGGGAGGAGGAGGAGGAGGAGGAGGAGGAGGAGGAGGAGGAGGAGAGGGACACGCCCGGCTGATCGTGGCCCCTGCGGGCGCCAGCCTGCGCGGCCCACGCCGGCTCCGCGGCGGCCTGCGCTGCCGCGGCCAGGGGCCCGCCGCAGGGGCGGAGGGCCCCCGCCACCACGGCGCGGTCGTCGAGGCCCACCTCCTGGCGGCGCGCAAGGGGGGGCTGGCGCGCGAGGGAGGAGCACCGCCCAACCGATCCCCGTCCCCAGCGGCGTGGCCTGGGCCCCACTGGCCGATTTGCCCCCGCTGGGTGGGGACATAGGCCGTTCTCTGCGGGCTTCGAGGGGTGCATCCCCAACCGCGGTGGCATAATCCCTCCTTCTTCCCCTTCGGGGAGGGGTTTACCCCTCCCCCTAACCCCCTCCCCTGGACTTGGACGGGGGGGGCCGCTGGTAGTTAGAGCGTCCAAAACGGCCTCGGCGAGGAAGCCAACATCATCGGTTTTACTAGGGTTTTGGCCGATTTTGGAGGCTCCCGAGGGGGAAGGCTAATTGGGGGACCCCCTTCCTTTGATCGATCACCTCCAAGATGGCCCCAAGAGCGCTCCCAAGGCTCCCAAGAGCGCCCCAAGAGGGCCTCAAGAGGCGCCCAGGAGGCCCCAAGAGGCGACCAGGAGGCCCCAAGAGGCCTCCAATAGTCCCCCAAAATACCCCCAAGAGGCCCCCAAGAGGCCCCAAGAGGCTCCCACGAGGCACCCAAGACGGTCCAAGAAGCTCCCGGGACCGCCAAGAGGCCCCAAAGAGTGTCCCAAGAGACATCCCAAGAGACTCCGCGAGGCATTCAAGAGGCCTTTCACTCTTCTGATCGCCCTTATCCTCCTCCTCCTCCCCCTCATCATCACCATCATCACCACCATCATCATCATCATCATCATCATCATCATCATCATCATCATCATCGTCGTCATCATCATCATCATCATCATCATCATCATCAGCATCAGCATCAGCATCAGCATCATCATCATCATCATCATCGTCATCGTCATCGTCATCGTCATCGTCATCAACATCATCATCATCATCATCATCATCATCATCACCATCACCATCACCATCGTCAAGACCACCACCATCATCGTCAGCATCAGCATCATCTATATCAACATCAACATCATCATCCGCCTATTCCTCCTCCTCCTCCTCATTCCTCCCTCCCCACCCTCATCCTCCTCCTCCTCTTCCGCCTCCGACTCCCCCTCCATCCCCCCCCCTTGGGGTACGACGGCCTCCCCAGCCCCTTGTTCCTCTGTATGCTGCCCCGCTTCCATGATCACCTCTACTCGCCTGGGCGTCGTTTCTGGATGGGCTGGTGGGGATACGCGAAGCGTCAAGAATTTGGTGGTGATCTCGAAAGGGACGAGGATGGGGATGGGGGTCGGGTAAACGATACTGAAGGGGGGGGCCTTCTCGTGGAGCAGGGGCCGACCGTCCAAGGCATTCCCACGGGCCTACCACGACACGTTCTCGGAACCCGAAGCTGCCCGAAGAGCAGACGCCCGGCGTGTTCAAACTGGACGGTCTCCCGGGGCCGTAGGCGACCCGAGGAGGGGAGGGGGGCGAGGACGGGGAGGAGGAGGAGGAGGAGGAGGAGGAGGAGGAGGAGGAGGAGGAGGAGGAGGCGGAGGAGGAGGAGGAGGAAGGAGGAGGAGGGAGGGAGGGAGGAGGAGGATGAGGGGAGGAGGAAGGAGGAGGAGGAGGAGGAGGAGGAGGAGGAGGAGGAGGAGACGGAGGAGGAGGAGGAGGAGGAGGAGGGAGGAGGAGGAGGAGGAGGAGGAGGGGAGGAGAGGAGGAGGAGGAAGCAGGAGGAGGAGGAGGAGGAGGAGCAGGGAGGAGGAGCAGGAGGAGCAGGAGCAGGAGGAGGAGGAGGAAGGGAGGAGGAGGAGCGCACGTGCCTTAGGAGGAGGAGGAGGAGGAGGAGGAGAGGTGGAGGAGGAGGAGGAGGAGGAGGGGAGGACGAGGAGGAGGAGGAGGGAGGAGGAGGAGGGAGGAGGAGGAGGAGGAGGAGGAGGAGGAGGAGGAGGAGGAGGAGGAGGGAGGAGGAGGAGGAGGAGGAGGAGGAGGAGGAGGAGGAGGAGGAGCAGCAGGAGGAGGAGCAGGAGGAGCAGGAGGAGGAGGAGGAGCAGAAGGAGAAACCCTGAAGTTCGAACAAGACCGCCCCAGCCAGAAAAGTTGCAGGAGCACTCCGAGCAGATCACAAGAGGTTCTCAGGAGATTCCTTGGTGTCCCTATAGGCAAGCCGGAACGCCTCGCCAATGCGCAAAAGGAGATGGGGGGGGCCTTCGGAGAAGGCAAAAGGGGGCAGGAAGGCAAGCGCCTCCCCGGAAAAGCGCCGCACGGCGTCTGATTGCAGGAGGGCCTCGCACAAGCGCCTCGATCGGGGTGCTCCTGAAAGTGGGCAAGCGCGCTCCACTACTCGCAAAGTCAGTGCTCACAAATGGCCTGGATCCGCCGCGGGAGATTCACGATCCAGTCCATATAAAGGAAGGCATTTTTTCCTGACGTTCGCGAGTAGGCACTCTGCGAGCAGTGGACCGCGCTCGATGGAAAGTGGCACCTGCCCTCCGACTGAAGTCCCCCTGCCTGTGGGGCGAGAGTGGCGCCGTGATAAGAGGCGCAAGATGCGTTTCAAGATTTGCAGAGTACCTGTCGGTCGGAAGCAATGGATAGAAACATGAAGCAGCAAGGCGTTGAAAGTAGATTGGTTCTCCACCCGCCCCCTGAAGAGGGGGGAAGAAGGAAAACCGCCCCCTGAAGTAGGAAGGCGCCTAGAGTAGATCTGGGATCTGGGAAACCACAAAAAAGACCCACTCTCAACGACCCGCGAGTACCCAGCGGCGCAGCCGGCGCGGAACGTCAGGAAGCATATAGAACGTCAGGAAGCATGTGCAAGGCCCCCCCCCCCCTCGCGCCACCCTGACTACCTACCAGACCACCCCAACCCAACCCGAAGACCTGGATTTCGGGTTGGGGGGGGTAAGGGTTCCATGTGTGTTTTTTCAGTGTTCCCCGACCCCCCCCAACTGGAAATGAAGGGCAAATTGAGGCCTTCGGGTTGGGTTGGGGTGGTTTGGTGGGTGGTGACACCCCCCCTGTGCGCGCCGCCCAGCCTCCACCGCGCAGCCTGCCACAGCGTCGGCGGCCGGGGCTTCGGCGGTGCCGGCCAGGACCTCGCAGGGCCACCGCTGGGCGCCGAGCCCCACCTCCGCCGCAGGCCCTGCCGCAGTGTCGGCCGCGGCCTCGGCGGTGCCGGCCGGGACCTCGAAGGGCCACCGCGTGGAGTCGAACGACACCTTCCGCAGGAGAGGCAGACTCTGGAGCGCAGTCCCACGATTCGCGAGGACGGCCGTGACTGGGGAGCCACGGATCCCCCCCCCCCTCCCACCCCCCCCTCCCACCCGGGAACGTCACGGTTGCGAGGGGTCGCTCATGTCCGAGACGGCGCCGGCGCGAATCGTGATGCTACCAGCCCCCTCGCCCCCCCCCTCCCCCCCCTCGGTAACGGCCGGTGTCTGAAGGAGGCAATAACATGGGCCCCTGGCGTCTTCGCGCTGCGAAGAAAATGGCGACGGGAGGCTCTTGCCAGCTTTTGGCATCTGAGAACCCTTGCTGGGCCCCAGGACTAGCAAACACCGGCTCACGACAGCCCCGGGGAAGGAAGTCGGCTCGGTGGGACCGCTGCGGAGAATCCCTCGGGTGGGGCCAGCCCCCGAGTGGCGGCGTGCCCGAGCGTCGTCCAGTACCGGGTGTCGCTCGGGCGTGCCACCGCCCAGGGGTCGCCACCCCGCCGATGGGTTCTCGGCGGCGGGCGTGCGTCTGACATCCACCGATCTGCTTCTGTTCTTGCTCCATCAGCGGCCCAGGAGGTGGTTCTCCGTCCCATGTCAACGTTCTATCGCCCTGGGGCCGATCCCACGCACCAGAGGCCGAAATATCGAGGAAGACGGCGCGGATGGAAGAAGTCGTCATATCGACTGAGATGTGACCTCTTTCACCAGTGGAGGCCTCGGCATCTGGTCCCAGCGCGGGCGCTGTGGCAGCGATGGGTGCCTCGGAGCCCCTGGCAGACCAGGCGTCCTCGGCGGGCCACGGCGGCCACGGCTCCTCCTGGAAGGCGGGCGCCGCATCCGCCGACGGTCCCCGCGAGCCTCCCCAGTCCACCGGCGTGCCCCCTGCACTGGCTTCGGGCCCGTGCGCAACATCGGCGGAAGCCGCCGTGGGTGCCAGCAGGCATTCCTTGGGAATGCGAAGGGCGGCACAAACCGTCGAAAGGCCGCGCAGATGTCTCGGATCCTGCACAGCGCGCCAGCGCGCCGATCCGAGCGATCCGCGCGGACCTCCGAGCAAAGACACGGCTATGGTGGTGTCCTTCCTGGGCCGCATCCGTGCCCACAGCCCCAGGAGTCGATGTCCCAGGACCCCGGAAGACAGTGGTCATGGATACTCTCAGGCCTACTGGGGAGGGGAGCCAACGATACGGTTGGCTCGTGGGGTGTGACGATGTGCACGCAGGAGTCTGGCATCGGGTGGATAGCCGAGGCTCCGTGCATGCCGCTTGAATCTCGTGCTCGAACTCCTGTGCGGCTGGCACGGCATCCTCGCCAGCAGCGGGCCCGTGCCCTCCTCTGCCCAGCGCGCCCTCGCCGAACTCCGCCGCGGGCGCCGACAAGCACTCCTGGGCGGCCAGCGCGGCATCCCGACCAACTGCAGGCCCGCGCCCTCTTTCCAGCGCACCTGAGCATCGTTTAGCCGACCTCCCCACACCCGTGGCCTCGGCCCGAATGGCCGACTTACACACACACACACACACACACACACACACACACACACACACACACACACACACACACACACACACACACACACACACACACACACACACACACACACACACACACACACAACACACACACACACACACACACACACGCACACACACCACACACCACACACACACACACACACACACACACACACACACACACACACACACACACACAACACACACACACACACACGCACGCACGCACGCACGCACGCCGCACGCACGCACGCACGCACGCACGCACGCACGCACGCACGCACGCACGCACGCACGCACGCACGCACGCACGCACGCACGCACGCACGCACACACACACACACACACACGCACACGCACACGCACACGCACACGCACACGCACACACACGCACACGCACACGCACACGCACACGCACACGCACACGCACACGCACACGCACACGCACACGCACACGCACACGCACACGCACACGCACACGCACACACACACACACACACACGGGTGGGAATACGCCTCGCGAGGGCCTCGCGAGGCCTGTCCCCATCTGCGAGGGTGGGCCGATGAGGCTGAGACGTCATAGCACAGTTGAAATTACGGTCAACCCGTATCAGAAGGGCGCACGAAAAGGATGCAAGGGCCTTGGAAGGCCATGTCGACACTCTGCGAGCGGTGCGCGGCCAGCGAAAACGGCCGAGGATGGGCCGAGGAGGCAAGGCACCCTCGGGAAGGTTGCCCACCCCTACCATACGGCTGAACTGCACCTTAGACGATGCCGAGCACCCTCGACGTCAACCGCCATCGGTGCCAGCGGGCTGTCCGGCGCGGCCGGCGTGGCCCCCGTGCCGACAGCAGCCGCGGGAGGCGTGCCCGGCGCGCCCTCGGCGTCGGCCGGCGCCGCCGCGGACCGCCCACACAGGCTGCAGACGGGGAGGCCGCGCACGGGGCCGGTGGCCCCCCTGGCCGGCTCCCGGCGGCTCGGGGAGCCTGCGGGGGGCGGCAGGGCAGGGCCTATTAAGGCTGCCGCGCTTCTCCGCGCGTGGGCCTCTCCAGGGGCGGCGCCCTGGCCGGGTCTCTCGGCACGAGGCGGGGCACGGCGCGAGAAACAAGTAATCGGTATCGGCGCAGTGATGAAACACACACACACACGACATGACGTCTCGCTGTCAAAAAATATAGGGCACGCGTTTCGTCGATGACTCGGGGTCCCCAAGGTGTCCCTGGGCCTCTGCGAACCCCTGGGGCTCCCAGGGGAGAGGCGACTTCCGCGGGGCGCCTGCTGCCAGGCTGATATCTGAATTGATGCGCCTGCTGTGCCCCACGACTGCCACTACTCGACGGACGTCTCCCGGGGCCCCGGCCAGGACCTCGACGCGAGTCCAGCCGTGGCGACGAGGGACGGGTAGATGGTCCTCCAGGTTAGTCAACGTGCACCCTCCCTCCACACGTCACTCCGCCCACGCCCAGCGCGGTGCAGGCTCTCCCTACACCCCGACGGAACCCCCCCCCGTCCTTTGCTTACATGGGGCAACTCAGAATCTATGTGTTATATTGGTTACACTCTTGGGAACCGAAAGATACCGATATCGCTACTCCCCAGGCGAATCCCGGGGCGCGTTCTGACCAGCATTTCAAAGCGGAACCAGCCGTGGCGACGAGGGCCAGCCCAGGAGGCACGCGACGGCGAAAGCGGATGGAAGGCGGGCGGTGCTTCGGTACTTCTTCCTCCTCTGACTGACAGCACAACCCACCCCCCCACATACAGCCAGGAACCCCTCTCCCGACATGGCGATTCGGGAGGTCCGTGCCGATCGGCGACGTCGGCGATGCATCGGCGCCGTCGGCATGAAGAAGATCGGGCTCCACATCGGGACGCATCGCCAATCATCGGCGATGCGGCGCGATCCGTCGACCCCATCTACTCCGACACCATCTGGGAGGCCTACATTCCCAGACACCCAACGTCATGATTTTTGTTCACATCGTCGACCCTCAGAGGCTCTCGACCCATTCCCCTGGACCCGTTTTCGTTGACGGCCCCGAGGCCCAATAAAGGCCCCCAGAAGCTGAAAATACGCAGAAAAAACCTCCCGCCATGATCTTGCTCCTTGCCCGAGGGGGGGTCTGGATCCTCCCACTCCGAGAGAGCCGAGCTCCACTCTCTCCACGAGGCCCCGGAAGCCCACGGGCGTGCCGGCGGCAGCGGCGCTGGAGACGCCCGCCGGGGGCTCGCAGGCGGCGGCGCCCCCGCAGAAGTAGCGCTTCCACACCGAGTCGCGCGGGCTGTGCTCGCCCAGCTCGGCCGGGGGCTGCACCTGCGAGTCGGCGGCGAGCCCCCCTCCTCCTCGTCCTCCTCCTCGTCCTCCTCGTCCTCCTCCTCCTCCTCGTCCTCCTCCTCGTCTGCCTCCTCCTCCGCCTCCTCCTCCTCTTCCTCCTCCTCCTACTCCTCCTCCCCCTTCGGGGGGGGGAAGTGAAAGGGGGCAGGCCTTCTCAGAAGGACCAGAAGGCCTCCAGGAAGCGCCCACAAGAGGGCGGCGCCAGGTTGAGGATTTCAGGGAAGGCGGCGTTTTAGCGGGCTGGGGCCTTCGTAGAAGGCCGAAGAGGCGTCTACTAGGGCTTCTCAGACGCCGCCAGGCCCTTCTGAGAAAGCTCCACCCTTTGAGAAGCCCCCCGGCCCTCGCGCGATCGTTCGACGATGGACGAACTGGCAGCCTTCAACCTTGACCGACCGCGCTGAGGTCGCCGCCGCGTCAACGCGGCGCGAACCTGCCCTATGTTCATATCCGCTGCCTTCCGCGGCCCCGAAGCAACGGTTGCCCTGGCGATGGGCATGTGGCCGACTCCAGAAAGTCTGGATACAAGCGTACTAATGGATGGAATGCCTATACGACCACCCTTCGGGCGATAAGGAGGTTAGGTGGGGGGAGAGGGGGGGAACCAACATCTGACTCAATCGATCTCACTATCGATCTCACTCAACGGGACATCACGGGACACCACGGGACACCACGGGACACTTGTCGATCTTAGAAAATCCATCTCACTATCGGTCTCACTCAACAGGACACCACGGGACAACACGGGCCACCACGGGACACCGCGGGACACCTGGCGACCTCACCATCGGTCTCACGATCGATCTCACTATCGATCTCACTCAACGGGACACCATAGGACACCATAGGACACCACGGGACACCACGGGACACCACGGAGCACCTCGGGACACTCGTCGATCTCACTATCAATCTCACTATCGATCTCACTCAAAGGGGACACCACGGGACACTACTGGACACCACGGGACACCACATCGATCTCAGTATCAATCTCACTATCGATCTCACGACCGATCTCACTCAAAGGGGACACCACGGGACACCACGGGGCAACTGACGATCTCACTATCGATCTCACTATCGATCTTACTTTTGGAGACACCACGGGACACCTCCGGGCACCACATCGATCTCAGTATCGATCTGATTATCGATCTCACTCATTATCGATCTCACTGTTTGGGACACCACGGGACACCACATCGATCTCAGCATCGATCTCAATTTCGATCTCTGTATCGATCCCATTATCGATCTCACTATCGATCTCACTCAACGGGACACCGCGGGACACCACGAGACACCACGGGACCCCACGGGCCACCGCGGGCCACCGCCGGACGGAAGGCGGGCGGACGGAGGGCGGAGGAGCAATCTTTGTCTTGGCTTCGCCCTAGCAACGGCGGGTTCATTCCTCTCGCGCGCTCACGCAGCTTCGCCTCGCCCGCACACACGACACTAACGAAACGAAACGAGTTCCTGGTTGGGGGTCTCAGTTCCACTGCGACCCCACCCCCAACCTCCGATACACAAACACATATATATATATATGTATATATAGAGAGAGATCCGTTCACTGACGTGACCACAAGGAGTTCCACCGCGTCAAACAATCCCGTCATAACTGGAAACCACATACGTAGGGAGGCCATGATAATTATCCAGGCGAACGACCCAGCCATCAATTGTGAATATCTTCTTCGGTGAAGCTCCCTATGGGGCCACGAAGCGCTGCACTGGGTGGGGGGGAACGCATGCGGGCGGTAGCACTGGGGCCGTCGGTGGAGCTCCCTCTGGGGCCACGAAGCGCTGTACTGGGTGGGTGAAAATGCCAAATTGGGTGTGGGGCCACGAAACGCTGTACTGGGTGGGTGAAAATACCAAATTGCATTGAGTGTGTGTGGGACGCATGCGGGCGGTCGCACTGGGAGCTTCAGTGGAGCTCCCTATATGGGGCCACGAAGCGTTGTAGTGGGTGGGTGGAAATGCCAAATGGGGCTTCCGGGACGCATGCGGACGGTCCCACTGGGAGCCTCGGTGGAGCTCCTTATGGTGCCACGAAACGCTATACTGGGTGGGTGGAAATGCCAAATTGGGTTTCCGGGACGCATGCGAACGGTCCCCCTGGGAGGTTCGGTGGAGCTCCGTATGGGGCCACGAAATGTTGTACGGGGTGGGTGAAATGCCAAATTTGGTTTCCGGGACGCATGCGAACGGTCCAACTGGGGGCTTCGGTGGAGCTCCCAATGGGGCCACGAAGCGCTGTACTGGGTGGTTGAAAATGCCACATTGGGTTTCCGGGACGCATGCGGACGGTCCCATTGGGGGTTTCGGTGGAGCTCCCCCTGGGGCCACGAAGCGTTGTACGGGGTGGGTGAAAATGCCAAATTCATTCGTCCCGGACGGTCCCACTGGAGGTTTCGGTGGAGCTCCCTATGGGGCCACGAAGCGCTGTACTGGGTGGGTGCAAATGCCAAACTCATGCGTCCCAGACGGTCCCTCAGGGGGCTTCGGTGGAGCTCCCTATGGGGCCACGAAACGTTGTACGGGGTGGGTGAAAATGCGAAATTCACTTGTCCCGGACGGTCCCTCTGGGGGCTTCGGTGGAGCTCCCTATGGCACCACGAAACGCTATACTGGGTGGGTGAAAATGTAAAATTCATGCCTCCTGGACGGTCCCTCTGGGAGCTTCGGTGGAGTTCCCTATGGGGCCACGAAACGCTGTACTGGGTGAAACGCAAGGAGGAGGGAGGAGGGGGAGGAGGGGGGAGGGAGGAAGGAGGGAGGAGAAACGCGGGGACCGTCCCTCCAAAATCAAAACGAGGACCCAACACCACAGGATGGCTGGGAAAGAGCCCACGGCTCTTAGCAACCCTGGCGCCCTGCCACCACGATTGGGCAGCCCGGGCAGCCCCGCCAGACCCGGACGGCCCCATGGCCCTGTCCACGGAACCCCTCCGAACCGCATCGGTGCACTGGATTTCGTTCCATCTAAGGAGACGTGGTCGGCCAACGCGGGAAAAGACCCACAGGAGATCCGATGATGCTCACAGGTGTCTGTGCGTGGGGTCGCGGCATCGGCCCTTGGAAGTAGCGCTTTGTGCTGCCCGAGGGAAGCGTGAAGGCAGCGCCCACGGCGCCGTCTTGGGGGAGCGCGTGATGGCAATGTTCTTCGCGCCATTTTTTCCCAAGAAGGATGTTTCCTTCGGGATCCGACCACCGTTGGACAAAAAAACACGTCGGTGCATGGATGTGCCCCCCCCCCGAACTGACGCCGCCTCCTCGCGTCGATCTCCGCCACCTCCCGCCGACCTTCCGCCAGCGGGCCCGCGCCGCTGCCTCCAAGTCTAGAGCGGCCATCTCCCAAAGCTGGCGTGCCCATGGGAAACCAAAGGGTACTCCAGACTTCGTAATAAAGGGAGGGGGGTCTCATTTCGGGGGGGGGTCTCTTCCAGGCTATCTTGGAGGGCCTGAGGGGGTCTGGGGACCATGTTTTGGAGGGTTCTCCCACGGGGCTGAAATGGTTTGTCTGGGAGGGTCCAGACCCCCTCCCTTTTATCACGAGATCTGGAGTACCGATGCCGCTACTCCCCGGACCTCTCCCGGGGCGCCTTCTGACCCAGGAGTTCGAGGCGAACCCAGCGGTGGCGACGCGGGCCTCCCCAGAGGCCCGACAACAGGGAAGACGGGGGCAGGGTCAGAGGCACGGGTACCTTGTCCTCCTCCGAGTCTGGAGGACGCATGGGGCGCCGCGGCCGCGTTGCGGAGCGCTCCGAGGGCGCTCCGCAGCGCAGCGCCCCGCGGCGGCGACTGGCCCTCGCCCTCCAGGCTTACCGAAGAGCTCTCCTTCCGCCGGCGTTTCCCGCCGCAGGGCGAGGCGGCCCCGCTCGGCGAGGCCTCCCCCTTGCTGGAACGGCCTGTCTGTTCCCGCTGTGCCGCCACACCGCGCGCCCTGCGCGCCACGCGGTGCGCGAGCATTCTGATGGGCCTGCTTTCCACCACCAGGGGGGAAGGAGGAGGAGGAGGAGGAGGAGGAGGAGGAGGAGGAGGAGGAGGAGGAGGAGGAGGACCCCCTCCACCTCCAACTTATGGTGGTGGTGGTGGTGGAAAACAGGCCCATCAGATTCTCTTCGCGCCCTTGCGCGCCCTCCAGCCGCCCCAACGGCGAGACGGGCAGCCGCTGCGGCTCAGACCGCGACGCGCGCGGAGGGCGGCCGTAGAGGCATACAGTCAAAAACCCTAATAAGGACGCGCGGTAAGGACGCAAGACCCTTGGAAGCCGAAGTTGGGATTGTTGGGGCGGCGGACGACGAAAACCCCAAGACGAAACCAAGGAAGGACGGAGACGCAAGAGCAAGGAAGAGCAAGGACGCAAGGGCACCCTGAGCAAAGTCGCGCGCCCTTCTTAGGGCTTTTGACCGTAAGTTTTCCGAGGTGGCGCGCGGGGAGCGGCGCGCGAAGCGCACAAGGGGCGGCGCCAAGGGGGGCCCGGCGCAGGTCCAAGGACTGTTCTGATTTCTGCGGGCTGTTCTCTTCGACGCGCGGGGCGCGACATATTTCTGGAGGCAGCGGTTCTCGGTTGCCCCCCCCGCGCTCTTCGCAGCACTCAGAAGCCGCCGACCCTTCGGCGTGTGAAAGACGCTGTCGTCGTCGTCGGTCCCAAGGGAATTCAGGAGCAAGGAAAGGGACGTCAAAGTTCAGTCAAAAAATTATCGTTTCCCTCCCGGGGATGGGGGGGCGCCCTTCCTTTTATCCCTTCCCTCCCGGGGATGGGGGGGCGGGGGGGGAAGGGGGTAGGGGGGCGGAAAGGGATCCCGGGGTCAGAGTACCGTCCTCCCTCCGCCTTCGACGGGTCGGCGGCACCAGCCGCAAGGCCTTCGCAATCATAAATTAATTCCCGAGGGGGGGGCCGCCGAGCGACATCGTTCATTAGCACCACGACGAACTAATCAGTTCATCGAACAATTCCGCGAGGAGAAAAAATGCGATTGAAACCTGATTGCGATCTTAGTGGGTGCATGTTGCAAGCCTCTTAGGCTCTAGTTGGAATCCGGGTCTGATCCCCACCCTGGGAGGTCCTGGGGCAGGATATCCCTCACGCCCGAGCGATGCACGTACGATCCGTGGCGCTGGGCACGCATGTGCCTTTCCGGACGCGTGCGCGCATGCACCCTGCGAGTGGTGGACCGCGCTCGGTGTAAGATGGCCCACGTCCCGGCGATGCCACGTCGCCCGCCCGAGGGTCAGCGAGCGAAGAACGGTATAAAATAAACTTTTTCGCCGCCGTGGACACCTGCCCCTGGGCGGCTGGAAAGTTTAGACCCCGACGGTGCCACCGCAAGGGTATCCACACTTCCCAGCCGCGCTCGGGGCAGGTGTCCCCGACGGCGAAAAAGTGGATTTCATACCGTCCTTCGCCCGTGAAGAGAAGAGGTCCGAACCCCTGCCTGGACTGCTTCTTCCCCGAGCCTGCGCCGGGCCCCCGCGCGCGGGCCGCGCGGCGCCGCCGGCGGCGCCGCCGGCGCCGGCGGCGGCGGCTCGGCGCGGCGCCGCGCCCGCCGGCGACGCGGCGCCGGCCTCGGCGGCGCGGAGCCGCGCGGCGGGCAGCGGCGACAGCGACGCGGTGCGCGGCGGGGAGGCGGCGCGCGCGCCGGCGCCGCCGGCCGGCGCGGCGCGGAGGGGCGCCGGCGGCGAGGCGCGCGCGGCGGCGGGCGCGGGGCGAGCGGGGCGCCGCCAGCGAGGAGGCCGAGGCGGAGCCGCCCGGGGGGAGGCCCGGCGGAGCGCCGCGGGCGCCGAAGGGGGCGGGCCCGGGCCGGGGCGCGCCCGCGGCCGCGGCGCGCCAGGGCGCGCCCGAGGCGGCGGCGTGCCAGGGGGGCGAGCGCAGGGCTCGGGTGGTGCTAGGAGCGGGCCTGGCGCAGAGCAGGTGCGGGCCCGCTTGGCGCCCATATTGGGCGCGGCTTATAATGGGGGGGTCATAACTGGGGGGGGTCAGGAACGGTCCCCTTTCGTGCCCCCGTTCGGGCCCCTCGGGAGTCCCAGGGGGCTCGTTTGGGTACCCTTTGGGTACCCTTTCGGACCACCCTCGCCACCCCCCCATTCATGACCCCCCATTGCGCACCGTCCAGGCCCACTGCGATCGTCGCCCTGCTTTGCTCTCGGTTAGCGCGGGTAGCATATGGATATATGCATGATATAAGCGTGGTTATAACCATGCTAAGTGCACACAAAGCATGCCAACCGTTTAGGTAACCATGCTAAATGGATAGCACATTACGGTCACGGATAGCACACTAAGCTAACCACTTAGCATCAACCTCGTTATACACTTAGCATGGTTCCCAGTTCCGCTTAGCATGGTTAGCTAAGTCACTTAGTTTACGGTTTAGATCGGTTAGCTAACCAGGTTAGGGAAACAGGTTGGACAGATCAGCTAAGTAGGTTAGCGCGCTAATGTGTTATGTGATTTTTGCATGACATATATCGTTTTTTCGGTGGTGGAGTTGTGTTTTTATATGTGTTTTGATTTTTTGTTTCAGTTATCCATGTTTTTTTTGGCCTGCGCGCTTTGTGTTTGCATTGTTATGTGTTGTTTTTTTTGTTTGTTTGTTCCTAACGTTCAACGATGTGATGGCGCTTGGTTTGTCCTTCATGGCTTTTGAAAATAAAGAAGCCCCCGCGCAAGTAACATGCAGCATGAACCGTCGGTTGCTCTCAAAGCCCCTTGAGGCTCATGGGAGCAATGAACTTCCGCAATGGAAGGCACGCGTGTTCTTACATCCGCACGAGCGGCAGCAGTAAAACATATGTTTGTGCATGGAAATCTGAAGGCAGGTTGCGTGGATGCTGTCCTGTTTGGGCAAGCTGCCATGGGAAAAAGCCCATGGGGCCAGGGCCTGGGGGATGGTCCTGTTCTGTGAGGTACGTCCTGAAGGGGTTTCCCAGGGCGAGGTCAAGTCATGATCTGAGTGGCCCCGAAGCCCCTTAAAGCGAGTTCCACCACAACAAATTCAACTAATTCGAAAAAGGTGCGCCCCAACTAATTCAACTAGTTCAACTAACTCCGACCTGCGCGCATCAACTAATTCAACTAGTTCAACAATGCCCGAATGCACCCCAACTATTTCACCTGACTCAACCATGTTCGAAGTGCGACCAAAGCAATATTCAACGTCCTCAAATCGAGAACTCTTAATCTTAACCATCCGAAAAAACATGTTAACCATACATAACAAATACATAATATATTATGCTAATACATTATGCTAATACACTATGCTAACACACTACGCATAGGGTATAGCATAGTGAATAGCATAGTGTATCGCATAGTGTATAGCATACTGTATAGCATAGTGTATACCATAGTGTATATCATCGTGTATGTCATAGTGTATAACATAGTGTGTCAGCATAGTGTATAGCATAGTGTATAGCATACTGTGTTAGCATAGTGTATATCATAGTGTATATCATACTGTATAGCATAGTGTGTTAGCATAGTGTATAGCATAGTGTGTAAGCATATTGTATAGCATAGTGTGAAGCATCGTTGGTAGCATAGTGTATAACATAGTGTATAGCATGGTGTAAAGCATACTGTGTTACCATAGTGTATAGCATAGTGTGTTAGCATATTGTATAGCATAGTGTATAGCATAGTGTATAGCATAGTGTGTTAGCATAGTGTGTTAGCATAGTGTGTTAGCATAGTGTGTTAGCGTACACTATGATAATACACTATGCTATTACACTACGTTCATACGCAACGCGAATACACTACGCTAACACAGTATGCTAGCACACTCTGCTAATACACTATGCTATCACCCTGTGTCAATACACTCTGCTAATACACTCTGCTATCACTCCATGCTAGTACACTATGCTAATACGCTATGCTAATACACTATGCTAATACACTATGCTAATACACTATGCTAATACACTGTGCTAATACACTGTGCTAATACACTATGCTAATACACTATGCTAATACACTATGCTAATACACTATGCTAATACACTATGCTAATACACTATGCTAATACACTTCAATACATTACACTAACAGATTGATACACTTTGCTAATACATTATCACTAAATGAGTGCTTCCGCCATGTTTAGAATTGTAGATCGTTGTGTCAACGTCCTGCCGTGCGATGGACACCGTGCTAATACATGATGCTAATACACTATGCTAATACACTATGCTAAAACACTACGCTAATACACTATGCTAATACAGTGCATACACTGTGCTAATACACCATGCTGATCCACTAATCTAATACACTCTACTAAGACATTGTGTATCATGGCATCGACGTCTGACCGTGCGGTGGAGACTGTGCTTATGCAAATACACTATGCTACTACACTGTGCTAATACAGTATGCAAATACACTACGCTAATACACTAAGCTGGTACACCATGCAAATACGCTGTGCTAATACATTGTGCCAATAGTATGCTAATACTTTTACCCTTGTGTTTCATTGTGACTCGCTGTGCTAATAAACTATGCTAATACATTACACTATGCTGACACACTATGCTGATACACTACGCTGATACACTATGCGAATACACTTAGCTAATACACTATGCTAACACACTATGCTAACACACTATGCTAATACACTATGCTAATACACTATGCTTATACACTATGCGAATACACTGTGCTAATACACTATGCTACTACAGCGCAAACGCTATGCAAAATTACTACGCGAATACACTCTACTAAGACATTGTGTATCATTGTGTCATTGTTTGCCTTGTGCGTTGGACACTATGCTAAAAAACTATGTTGAACACACTATGCTAATACACTATGCGAATACCCGATGCTAATACACTATGCTAATACACTATGCGAATCCACTATGCTAGTACACTATGCTAATACACGATGCTAATACACTATGCTAACGCTATGCTAACACACTCGAGCACATTACTCTAACAGTTTTACCCTTGCGTAGCATTGGGCTAATAAACTATGCTAACACACTATGCGAATACATCATGCTATTACATTATGCTAACAACTATACTAATCCAGTCGCCGATGTATGCCTAGAGTGTTGGTTGGATTGCAGTGCCATTGCAGGGCATTCCAGAGCCTTTTGTAAGGTATCCCAGGGCCGCTTGCAGGGCATTGCAAGGTATTGCAGGGTGGTTGAAGCCATATTGGGCCTTCTTCGAGCGCTCTTGGGCCACCATAGGGCCTCTCGGAACTCTCCGACGCCTTCTTGGGGGTATCTTGGGCGCTTGCATGGGGGCCTCTTAGGTGCTCTCGGGGCTGTTTTTGGCCGCCTTGGGCCGCACGTGGCCACTCTTGGCGAGCAAATTGTCATAACCATTTGCGCCCAGGGGGCAGGGGTGGAGAAAGCGCGCGCGAGGCATCAATGCATCGGGGCTTCAGGGCCCATGTGTATCAATGCATGTGTGTGTGTGTGTGTGTGTGTGTGTGTGTGTGTGTGTGTGTGTGTGTGTGTGTGTGTGTGTGTGTGTGTGTGTGTGTGTGTGTGTGTGTGTGTGTGTGTGTGTGTGGGGGGGGGGGGGGGGGGGGGGGGGCGTAACCTTGGCATGGGGCGCAGAGCAGGGCTCGCGCCCGCCCGCCCCCCCCCCCCCCCCCCCACCCCCACCCCACCACCACCCCACCACCACCCCCGCCCCCTTCCCCCCGCGCACCCAGCCCCCGCCCCCCCCTCCCCTCCCCTCACCCACGCACCCCAGTGTCTTATAGTGCCTCTGGGTCCCAGGGGGAGGGGGGGGGGGGAAGGGGGGCGGGGTTATGCGCATAGGCCGCCATGCCCGAATGATGGCATCCCCTGGGGCCCCATCGCGCGCGCGTGTTCGCAGCTGTTCGAGGTCGTTCAGCCATGTCCGCATATTGCATATTATCCTCGTTTTGCTTGCTGGCGCTTGCGCCGCTCGTCGTGTTCTTCTCGATGGCAGACGAACCATTCAAAGATGCGTTGCAGAAGTTTGGAGCCGCGGCGTGGAACAGTAAAATGGAAATGATGCTTAGCGCCTCCACCAAGGACGCTACGCTCAAGTCGGAGGCCGATGCTCTCGTCGACTCATTGTTGACTAACGATCTGGCGTACACAGAGTGGCTCACGGCAGAAAAAGTGTGCCCTCACGTGAACAATCGTTTCGATTCTATCATTCGCCCTCCTCACGCCCATTGGGTTGGAAAAAACATCGAAGTTGACGGGTGGAGTTGGCACGAAGTGCAAGGCAAGGCTCGTGCCATCGAGCGCCCCCCTGGCGCGGCAGCAAAGCAAGATTTGGACAAGGTGCAGGCAACCATCTCAAGTTGTGGCGGTACGCTTGGAGATATCAAGCCGCATGGCATCAGGGCATTTACAGTAAGTTGTTCCCACGCGATGGCGTGGACCTGGGCCGTGGAAAGCGGCGCGAGCCCGACGGCCGATTCGGTGGAATACGCAATCAACGGAAAGCTTAGCAAGGACAGGTTGTGCGAGCTGTCGCCATCGATGTCCCAGCCGTTTGAGAAAGGGCTGCCCTTTGTCATAGTGAGGCACGAAGTAGCTAGTGCGTGCCCGATGATCGCCGCCTTCCTTCAGGAAGCGGGCAACGTCGGCAATCGGATCAGGAAAGACCCATCTATCATGCAAGTTCTCTTCCAACTGCATGCCAGGGCCGTGACGAACACCAAATTGCAGGGCAAGCCGAACTGGGACGGTATAGCCAAACAGATGGATAGCTTTCGGCCCGATCTGGCAGGGCAAATGTCAAATCTTTGTAAGTTTGTGGAGAACTGGGCGGGCGGGGCCGACCCTATCCATCTTAAAGATTTGGACACGTTCGGGAAACAGCTCAAATTCCAGCGCGATCTGTCGCCAGCCACACTTGTTTTGTTCAAGGATCTACCATTTGCCAAGATGCCAAGTTGGATATTCATGTGTCTTAAAGCGTGCCAGTCGGCGCCCGAAAACTTTGTAGTCAAAGGCGAATGCAAACTATTCAACAGCGTGGACACGCAGGCAATGACTGGCAACCTTATGCCGCATATAACAGAAGCAGTCGCCAGATACACCAAAGGCCGAGATTGGCTGGCCAGCCTTGGCGTCGATGAGGGGGCAATCGTGAAGCATTCAGGCGAGTTCGCAGTGAAGCTGGTCATGCACGTGTGCAGCAAGAGGTCAAAGAGTCGGAAACAGTTCAAGTCAATCGATGAGATATGCGATGATTTCGTTCGATGCGTGGCCGACGTGGTGAAGGATCCCAAAGTAAAGGCGCCGTGGCAGAGCGAATCCAGTGACAGTGGCAAGTCTGGCGCAGCATTCCGTGAGTTTTCAGGAAATGCATTCGACCCGTCTTCGTTGGCAGCTATGGGGTTCGTTCCGAAGGTGCACGTGACGACCAGCAGCCGCAAAGGCGAGACATACAAGTTGGACTCCGTGGGCGCGGAGTGCGTTCTGGTTCTCGTGAACGACAGCGGCAGGATCCCCGTGAAGCTAAAGGTGTCAGCCGCCGATTTGGCCGACAGCTGGTCCATCATGCAACCTGAGCATAAGGTGGTCGTTCAAACAAAGGATCTTCAGTCGCCGCATGACCACTCAGACAGCTTGGCGGAATGCACAAAGGCTGTTGCGAGGCTGGCGCTTGAGAAGGCGTTCATCGAGCACCAGTCGGTAGCATACAATGGCGGTGGAGATGCAGGTTTCGAGGTGCAGTTGAAACCGCAGAGGTCCGTGTTCACCAAGTCCGCCTATGCGAAAGGTAAGCTCGTGCTGGTCCCTTTCTCGACTTCGGTTTCGGCCCTCTCTAAGGACGGCCCAAATGGCTCCGTCTGCCTAGGCTGCCCTAGGGATGCGTCTGGCAAGGTTCAGGCGTTTGTTTCTCAGCGCTGCGACTACGCGCACGGGGAGACCGTATCGGGCTGCCACTCCAAGGAGGTGGTGCCGTTCGTGGCGCCGTTCTGGCGCGTGAAGCCCGAGGGGGACAGTGCCTCCGCCAACATGCAGGTCAGCCACATCCGCATCCTAGTCGGGGCTGGGAGCAGCCTTTCCGACGGCGGAGACTCCTTCGTGGACGTCCCAGTGCTCACGAACAAGTCCAGCTTGAAGGCTGGCGATGAGTTGAGGGTGTTTGACCAAGATCGGGCAGCCTTGAGCAAGGCCAAAACCAAGAAGAGGGGCGTCGACGCCTCTGGGGGCACGGCGAAGAGACATCGGTAGGCGGTTTGATTTGCATCTTAGGGCGGTTGCGAGCTCTGGTGCATCTATGCGCAGCTTGAGTTACATCCACGTTCCACGTTCGCAGATTTTTCTGTTGCACACGCCAATCTGAGAGTGACGTTGCGCGCGCTCCCAGCAGAGAAAACTATGTATTAGTTGTTGGGATGTGCGTGGTAAGTGCGGGAGGGCGGGGTCAGCTGGGGAGGTCGGGGGAGGGGGGGCGACGAACGATGCGTTGAACATTGCATTCGATGTCTCCGTCATCTGGCATGTCGCGCTCATCCATCTTGGGCGAGCTCTGGTCATCTTGGACGCCTATCGTGCCCTCTTGGACGGCCTTCTGCATGCTGGAAGCCATATTGGAAGCCGTTGCGGTGTTCTGCAGCCCCCATTTTTGGGCTGCGTTCGGCCAGGTTGGTGCGCGGCTGGGACTAGGTAGTTGCGTCGATTCCGCCTTATAGGGATCGCCGCCGACGCGGTGGCATCAGTGGGGCTCCCTGAGGGCTGATGGGGCGGAGAGGGGGGGGGATGGGGGAATGGGGGGGAAGGTGGTGGGCGGGGGTTCCCCCAGAGCCCACTGGAGCCAAATGGGAGCCACCCAGGGTGCTGCAAGAGTGCAAGTAGGGCCCCGTGTGGACCTCAAGCGGGCTCCGAAGCGACCCAAGCGGTGACCACAGCATCGTTTTAATGTTAGTGTGGCCATCCAGGGCTCTTAGGGCTCCTCCTGTGGTTAATTGTGGGCCCCGAGAGTGCTGCAGTGGGATGCCGCATAAAGCAACAGGAAGGCCCCGCGTAGCCCACAATCGGGCCCCGAGGTAGCACAACAGATCACCTTAAACTCGTTTTGGTTTCATGGTGGCCCTCCAGGGTGCTCTTGGGGCCCACAGAGGGTCTCCGCCTAGTCCTCCCAGATCATCTTGGAGCCTATTGGAAGCCCCGAGAGCGCTGCAATGGGGACCCGCAGAACGCTATAAGAGGGCCCCGCGTGAACTCCAAGCGGGCCCCGACGCGACCCAAACGGTCACCTTAACATGCGGGGTCTGTTTAAAGTGACCTGAGTGGTCGCTTCGGTCGATCGATGGCTGTGTTTTGTCAGGGGTGTCTTGTCGACTTACCTACCTATATGCATGTCTATTGATTCTTGCGTATATCAATATGTGCGCGTAGAAATACATATATACATCCGCCATTACATATGTACATACCATACATATCACGATCTATATATATATATGTCGATATACATACACATCTATCTGCGTGCCTACCGATATACCTACATGTTTTCAGTATTTCGTCACATATTTGTGTATCTACATCCATCACTATATCCATCTGTCCAACGATCGGAACAACAGGGGGAACCCATTCCCGAAGGGGGGGAGAATTTGGCAGGAATGGGGGGCGACCCACACCACCGACGCCCATCTGGGCTGGAGGGGCCAGGCACCCGCTCTCCCTCCCCCTCCCCCACGCCACCGCCGCTGCCACTCCGCAGCCCGTGCTGATCAATCGTTGCGCACGCCACCATGGCCGCCGCCGAGGCCAGTTTTGTCTTGCAAGCTAAGGTGGGCGGCGGTCACATACAGCAAGGCAAGCCGAAATGGAATGCAGAGCTCAAAACTGTCGATGGGGTGTATTTCTTTCATGCTTGCAAGGGCGACCCATCGTTCAAGCGTTTTGTGGGCAATGAGTTGGCCATGGTGGACGCTGTGGTTACTCTTAGAAACGATGCATTCGATACTGCAGTCAATGAGAAGGCGGTCGAGAGTGATCCCTTGGGGGATGCAGATGCGCCTGGCGACCCCCATGGCCAGAAGCGCAAGCGCAAGGAGATGGCAGACGATGTTCCAGCAACGTTCGACGTGGTGGTCAAGACAGCCGAAGGCAACGAGTCCATAGTCAAAGTCCTGTCTGATTGGAACCCCCAGAGCTCTCCATGGATCGAGCTGTCGACCACCAACTTGAACTTGCTGCTGGTGAAGCCCCACCCTTCCCTCGTTGAGTTCGTGCCGACGATCGATGACAAGACTGTGAAGTGGTGGGCGTCTCGCCATTGCGTGCACTGCAGGTACTTCGACGCCGCGAAGCAGAAGACAAGGTTCCACTCCTTGCCCGCCCCCCGCAGCAATGACCCCCACTTCGTGCAGCTCAAGGCTAACGAGGCGACGGCCGCTCTCGCGCAGTTCTGCAAGGACGCCAGCGAGAAGGAGCCAGAGCCGCCATCGGCAGGTGTCGGTTCGCCCGCAGGTGGCCAGTGAGCGTGGCAGTTGGTTAGCATGGCGCGTGCATGTTTGTCAGCAGCAGGGCATTGCGAGCGTGCTCGCGAGCTGCCCTCGATGGGGATCACGTGGTAGCCCGATAGGGTGCGAGCTGCCCAGCCGCTAGTTGCTCCCAGACGTTGTGTGCATCAGAGAAGCATCGTCACCATCATCATTCACCATTATCGTCACTATGGGTGGATATGTTGCAACATCGTCGTAACATTCACAATACTCATCACCATGCTCGTCAGCTGTACGACCGTGCACGGCCGCGCAGCTCGCGAGCATGCTCGCGAGCTGCACGTGCCCTCTCCGACTCCCACTCGTACCGCCCCCACTACCATGGACCCCCCATTCCGAGCCATGCTTTAACATGCCATGACTCGCTCTTTCAAGACGGCTCCAAGTGGCGCACGAGAGCTCCAATGAGCCCCACAAGAGGCCCACGTCCTTACAACGCGTAGGGGGAACTATACTGTTTGCAGCGTCTTGGCGTTCCGAGGCCTGGCGGTGGCTCCAATAAGACACAAGATGGCCCCAAGGCATGCCACATAGAGCCCCTAATCTGGCACCGTAATCATCATAACCCCTACCCTGCAGCATCAGCATCGCCACTCCCAGCGCCAGCCTCATCTTGCTCCTCCTCGTCCTCGCCCTCGAGGCCCCCAGTCCCGCTGCCATTTTGGCTAATGAGGCGGCGCGCCCAGCGGGGCCGACCGCGTCCCGATGGAGCGTGGCACAGCCTCCTCGCCCTCGAGCGGGGGCGCTGGCGATGGCGCCGCGCGCTCGATGCTCACGCTGATGGTCATGGCGGACATCCTTGCTGCCACGCCGAAGCGAACCTGGGGATGGGGGGTGCGGCGTGCGCAGAGTTCCTCTGGCGAGGTTCGCATCCGCCGATGGGCGAGGCGGCCTGCCGAGACGGCCGCCCCGCCCGCCGAGCCCGCTGCGGCGGCCGCCCAGCCCGACACGCCCAAGCCGAGGCTTCAGCCAACGGCGAAGAAGATGCCCAAGCTGCCGAAACCCCCTGACGATCCTCCGCCAACCCACCTATGGCGAGACCGCGACCGCCCTGCGCCGAGGCCGCCAACCGTGCCTCCGCCGCCGCCGCCACCGCGCGGAGGCACCGACGCCGCCACTACCGACGCCGACTTCGAGTGGAAGCGCGCCCAGACGGCACGGGCTTTCATGGGCCGCATCTGGGACGAGCAGGAGAAGGACACGGGCGGCCACTACCAGGAGCAGCCACAGGACCAGGAGCAGGACACGAGCGGCCACGGCAAGGAGCAGGACACGATCGGCAACGACCAGGAGCAGAACGAGCGAGGCGGCCACGACCAGGAGCAGGACACAGCGCAGCAGCAGGACGACGGCCGCGGCGCGCTGGAGCAGCACTCGTACACGTACACGGATGAGGACTGGTGGTGGCGCTGGGGCGACACCGCGCAGGGCGACGGGTGGGGCGGCCGCGCGCGTGACGCGCGGGGCGGCTCCATGGATGGCTACTGGCGGCTCCAGGACAACAAGTGGGTCTTCTACGACGCGCAGGGCGAGTGGAGCTACCAGCAGGACGAGTGGGCCTACCCGCAAGGCGAGTGGGGCTACCCGCAGGACGGCTACCCGCAGGGCGGCTACCCGCAGGACATGACGGGCTACTCAGATGCCCAGGGCGACGACCCGCAGGATGACGAGTGGGGCTACCCGCAGGACAGCGCAGGCGGCAACCAGCAGGGCGATGGAGGCGGCTACAACGATGGCGAGGGGTGGGCCAAGCAGCACGGCCATCGCGCGACGGGTGCTGCGAGCAGCTCGAGCACCACTGCGGTCACCGTCAATGGCAAGTACAGGATCGACCAGGGCGCGATCATCGAGACCATGAAGCGCATGCGCGAGGACGAGGTTCGTCGTCGTCGTCGCCGACGTCGACGCCAATCGCGACGACAGCGGCGACGACGACGACGGCGACGGCGGTGGCGGCGGCGACGACGACGACGGCGACGGCGACGACGGCGACGGCGACGGCGATGACGACGACGGCGACGGCTACGGCGACGGCGACGGCGGCGGCGACGCCGACGACGACGGCCCGCAGGTTGCCGACGACCTGGCCGCCGACGGCGACGCCGCTGGGGGCGACGACGTGAAGCGGCAGGTCCGCAAGGCGCGCATGCGCGGGGGGCGGGTCGTCAACACTCGGCGCCTCAAGAAGGCCCTGGCCGAGCTCGGTGCGCTCTGAGTGGGCCCGCGCACCGCACTCTGCTGCGCGCGTGCGCGCGGCTGTCGGCACGTTTGTTGAGAGGCGCGTTGCGCCGCTCAGCCGCCCTCCATCGCGTGCAGGGCTTCGGGCTGTGCTATCGTGACAAATGCGCGGGCGGCGTGTTGGGTGGGTGGGTGGGCACACGGGCGTCATGATAGATCATGGGCGGGCAGTTCTTTCAGTTGGCGACTTCTCTGGGGCACCGAGTCATGAAGCATACCAGATGTTACGATTCGCTACCGCTGACACGTGACAAATGTTACGATCTGCCACCACTGAATCGTAACATATGTTACGATCTGCCGCCGCTGAAACGTAACATATGTTACGATTTGCGCCCCACGATTCGTAACATTTCATATGAGGTGCACAAACAACGCGATGTTACGAATCGCACCCCCCGAAACGTAACACATGTTACGTTTTGGGCCCCCTAAAACGTAACATATGTTACGTTTTGGCACCGCCCAATCGTAACATTGCAACCTCGCTCGCCGTTGGCCTCGCTCGCGGCATCGTCACCCTCAAACCCTCATCATCCAGAGTGTTTGGCCGCCCTCCTCATACCCACTCCATCTACTCTCGCGGGCGCTGGCCCGATGTCGCCAGCCGTGCGTGGATTTGCCAGCGGGTGCGTCGGGGGAACACTCGGCGCGCCGCAGCAGTTGTGGCTCGAGTGTTCAGGCTCGGTCTCAGCTTTTTTTTTGTTTTCGTGTGCGAGGGTGGCATCGATGGCGGCCGCTGTTCCCCATGCGCAGCAAGTGGTTGAAGGGCTCGTTACGCAGCTGAACCAGCGCTCGGAGATCGTTACGTTGCAGCGCTCCGTTGGCCTCGACGTGTCCGACTCTCAGGCCAGCGCCTTCGTAGCCCACCTCAGCCAGATGTCCGTGAGCTTGGATGGTGCCGCCCGCCTGACGCGCCAGGCTAAGCTGGGGCCCTGGTCCAGCAGCCAGATGGCAAACATCGCGGCCGCGGTCAACGCCGCCGCAGAACGCACCGACCCTTCGGGTGGCACGCGGCCGCCGCAGACATGCGACTCCTTGGAGAGGTATTTCACGCAGCAGCTTCACGATTACTTCAAGAGTGATGTCATCGATGTTGATATTGCTACCCGCATGGTGGCCGTGCAGCTGTACAAACTGGGGCTGGTCTGCCCTTCGAACCAGGTGCTGAAGCGCGCGACGAGCATCATCCAGTTGGCTGGGCTCAAGGTGACGACCATGGGCGCGGGCAGCCAGTCGAACATCGGAAAGAATATCAGGAGCTACGTCAAGAGCTTGGACAAGGATAAGAAGTTCCCGCTGGCACACATCCTCGTGTATCCAGCTGACCCGTCGGCGTTGCCCGCTGCCCACCTGCAGCATGCTTACGGTGACAGTCAGCCCGTGCCGTTCGTGATTGAGGGCCTGCCTTGCGCGACGGCGTCCTGCGCCTACCGCGAGTCCAAGAAAGGTGTGAAGGAGCAGGGCAGCGCAGTTGTCCCCTACGGCACTTCCACGGAGCAGATGATGGCAACGGCGGTGACTTCGGCGATTGCCCCCCTCGCGCAGGTCATGCAGCAGGCGATGGGGACCATCCCTGGGTTGCAGATCTTCGGGGCCCCGAAGAATGGTGCAGCGTCGCGCGCCCCAGGTGGACTGGCCGCGGCGGCGGCCGACCCGCTGGCTGCGCTGGCGCCTCGGGCGGGGACGGCGTCTTCGCTTTCGCCGTCTGCGCCGACGCCTTCGTCTGTGCACCCTTCCATGCTGGGAGACTCCCCGCCCATCGCCGCCGTCGCTCGGGAGTACGACCCAGTTGAGGACCTGGAGCAGGCCGTCAGAGATGCAGCCGAGACGGCCAAGCTGCGCAAGCGCAGGACCACGGCTGAGGCAGCGGCCGACGGTGCGCCGAAAGCAAAGGCAAAAGCAAAGGCCAAGGGCAAGGGGGGGCTCAAATCCAAGGTCACGAAGAAGGAGGGCAAGGCTAGAGTCGCCGACGTTCTCGCTGCCGCGGCTACGGCTCGCACAGGCGGCAAGGCCGCTGGCGCCGCCGCGCAGACTGGCGCCGCCAGGAAGAGGCCAGCTGCGGCCGTCGTCAAGCTCTGCGCCTCCGACTTCCGCTCCGAGGCCACGTGCAAGGCCACCTACCACAAGGGGAAGAACGACTGGACTTCGAGGGCGTACGGAATCGCCAAGAGGCGGTGCTTGTCGAGTGGCATGGGCGAGGACGAGGCGAAGGACGTTGCGAAGGAGGTCTACCACGTGGCGCTGAAGTCGTACGAGCGTGTATTCGGGAAGTAGGCCGCACGTCTCAGTGAACGCCTGTTGTGGCGACGATCGCGCGCCCCAGCTGAGCTTGCTCGCTTGCCGCGCCAACTTACTACTTGAGCAGACGAATTCGATTTGTATGTAGCCCCAGTCAGTTCGACGCGTTGCTTCCCGAGGCGGCCGCGGCCGCCGCTCATGCCCCTCCTCAGCGCCCCCGCTCACCTGCTGATCCCAATCTTCGCCCCTCCGTATCGGCATCCTCCTCAACATCCCCCTTCTCCTCCCCCTCCTCCTCATCGCCCTGGCGTCCCTCATCTTACCACCGAAGTCCCAGCCCCGCTTCAGAACCCATCCTCCTCCGCCCCTGCGCCAACTCCCCCCCGCAGCATTCCTCCGCGTGCTGACTTTGCTAGGACTGGCACCGCGGGGCTATAGAAGCAGCCGTTGTGGACTTCACTCGCAGGCACGATGCTTCGCAAGATTGATGCATGCACCCAGCCACCCCTCGCAAAATAGTGCATCGCCAGCGCTCGCCTTCATGTAGCCATCGGCCACAATGGCAATGCCACAACCGACTGTCACCATCACGATGGCCATCGTCATCATCCATGTCATCGGGGATACCTCAGGCGAAACGCTCGTGGTGAACATGGTGGGGCCCCCATGCGCTATGGCCCCGCCCCCGCGGGTGGCGGTGGCGGGGCAGGTGATGGTTGCATTTGCTTCCGTAGCCGTTTTGGCTCGAACTGCGTTCATATTTGTTCGTTCGGCGCTGTTGCGCGTAGTCGCATGCCAGCGCCGCCATCTGCGGCAATGCACCCCGTGCCCTCTGCAGGGCCGCGGCACACGCCATCGGAACTCCGCAGCGCTGGTCCTCAGTCGGGAGAAGCGCCCGATGCTGAGCCCGCCGATGTCCACGACGGCGGAGACCACAGCGAGAGCGGCAAAGTTGGCACCCCCTCTTCGGCAGCGGCAGCCTCTGAGGAAGGAAGCGGCGGTGGCGACCCTCCCCGCTTCGCCCCGACTAAGGAGACTCGGAAGCGGGCGCTCGAGCACGAGTGGCCGTCGCTCGACGACGCCAGCATGCCAAAGGAGGTCAGGGAGCAGTTTCTCAGGATGCAGGCCGAGGACATCCCGACAAACCCTGCCTTTCAGGGCGCCCGTGCAGCGAGGCCTACATTCAAGGTTCGGTACATTATCACCGACGGCTACGACAGCGATTAGAGCGGGGACGGGCAACGGCGTTTGGCCGCGTCGTGCCATGGAGTGCAGAACGGCAGCGGCGTTTGGCCGCGTGGTGGCACGGCCGACGGGGTGCAGCAGGGGGTGCAGCAGGGCCGACGGCATCGGTAGTAATCAAAGTGCAGTCTTCCCGTGCAGGGTGCAGCGGCTGTTGGCCGTGCCGTGACAACGGCGTTTGGCCGTGTCGGTTGGCGTGCGCAGCGAGTGCGGTGCAGCTGTGGCATTATGCGTTCGGGTGGTGTTGCGCCGCGCCTGCTTGAAAAAGCGACTCGCCTCCAGAGTGTACCATCCACCTCCCGCCCCCAAACCACCAACAGAGGCATATATATATAAACAGATAAGCAGACATACATACATATATACATATATATATATGTATGTATATATATACCGATCTGATCTATGGGTAGACATGTAAAAAGATAGATACGTAGATCGCCCAACCGCCGCCCACCCGCCCACCCACCGCCAACCCGCCCGCCACCCACCCACCACCCACCACCCGCCCACCCGCCCACCGCCCACCCGCCCACCCAACACCCACCCACCACCCACCCAACCCACCCACCACCCACCCACCACCCACCCACTGACCACCCACCCACCACCCACCCACCACCCACCCACCCACCCACCCACACTTGGAGGCTGGGCAGTACGCATATGCAATGGGCAATGTAAGGTAAATGCCGAGCTATCTGAATCCACCCGTCCTGGGAGCTACCCAGCGCTATTCTGGCAACCGTCGGGCTATCTACAATGCACTATGCGAGCATGCTCGCGCGGGGCCCAACCCATGCGTGGGGCCCAACCCAGTCCAATCAGTGCTTGGCGCTTCGCATATTTCCACCGACCCATACAGAAAGGGCGCCCAGGCGAGTTGAGGTGCGAGGAGGGTAGTGTAAGAGCAACGAGGGGGGCACCCGAACCGTTTGCAGGTGGAGGTTGAGAAGGAAGAGGAAGGATTGATGAGAGAGGAGAGCGACGTGTTATGAATAACATGATGGGCGATGATGAGAAGGAGTGGGAGGGGGAGGAGGATTGAGGATTGAGGAGGGGGGGGGGGGGCGATCAAGATGGCCAGAGGCATCTCGGATGCCTGGCCGCCGACGCCAGGCGACGATGCTTGCGCACGCTTTGGGCGCATTCCCCAAGAGGCGCACCCCTGCAAGGCACCCCCGCAGTCAGGATTGTCAGAAGCAACATCGCACACAGGCGCACGTTTGCGGGGGATGCGGCGACGCTTGCGCGCACTATGGACGCTAGCCCCAAGGGGCGTATGCAATAACTCATTGATTACTTGGGCATCTGTGGCCCTATTGGGCAATCTTGGAGCCATCTTGTGGCCTCGAAAGGCCCCCATCGCTCTCCCTGAACCCGAGTCGGGCCCGTCGGCGGGCCCAGAACGTGTTCGGCCCTCTCTAGGCAGTCAGTGTTATTTTCAAGCCGTTGCAGGATGTTGGCCTCTCGGAGGCCTTTGAGGTTTCGGTGGCCACTTGTAGCCAGCCGCATTGAGACTTTCTGGGGGCATTGTCGAGCATCTTGGGGTGCATCTTGAGGCGTATTAGGGAATCGCGAGCCATCTTGAAAGATCGTCTTCGGGCCCCTGAGGCACCCTTGGAGCCGCCACTCGCGAACAAGTGCATCCTGTCACCTCGGGAACGCCATGCCCATGTGGAAAGGAGGCAGGGGGGGGGGGGCGCGGCAAACCTGTCCCCGAAGGGGAAGAGAAGGATTGAAAGAGGGGACCCCCCCCAAACCACCGACGCCCTAAGCCTCCATCCGTAGCCGAGGCTGCTCAGTGAAGCATTGATTCTCGGGCGTAGCCCGAAGGTGTTTCCCGTATCCTCAGCCATGACGAGGTGCGGACAGCAGTTCCTCTCGACCATCAGCGTCATGGTCCGAGCCCTCACGTTCGATCAGGGTTGGACATGCCATGAATCGACTAACTGTCCAGGGTGCTTGTCCAGGGGCCTTCGGCCTTCCGCCTCCCGCAGGGCTGTCGGTGATCTCTCGGGGACTCCTCGACAGGCTCTGAACTCTGGGGGCTCGGGCGGGAGCTCATGGGGAATATATGGGCATGGGGAGGGGGGGGGGGGAGGGGGGAGGGGTGAGGGGGGAGGCGTGGGGAATCGTGGGTTTTGCATTGCGCGCTAGGGCCGCGTCGCAGGCGGCGGCGGGTACTTCCGACATGAACGCGGGTCAGTGCGCTTCACAGTTCCAGGCCCCGACTCGTCCACCACGGAGTCGCAACCGTCCCCGTTCCAGAACATCAGCGTCAGCAAGAACAGCCAGCAGGGCAGGGGGGGCACCGCCGCGGGCGGCGGGGCCGACCCTGGGCCCCCCCCCGCGGGCATGACCGCCTCCGCGGGCATGGCCGCTTCCGCGGGCATGACCGCCCCCGCGGGCGGGGCCGCCCACGCGGGCGTCGCCGCGAAGCTCCCGCCAACCCCCACACAGGGCACCGATGCGAAGGACATCGGCCAGCATGCGATCGCGCGGGATCTTTCCGCGCAGGGCATCACCGCGGACGGAGTCGAGCAGCAGGAGGCCGCGCCCGCCGCGCAGGACACCGCCGCGCAGGGCCGACCTTGCATTGGAGCCATCACGCACGGCACCGCCGTGCATGACATGCCGCAGGACGTCGCCGTGCATGCAGGCATCACCGCCGCGCAGGACATCTTTCATCACGGCGTTGCCACGCCTGTCCGCGCGCCATCGTTCATCGCCACCCCGCACGTCTCGAATGGCGTCCAGGGCATCTTCATTCAGGGCATCGGCAGCCAATATGACATCGCCTCGGCGGGTGCCGCGCCCAGGACGCCAGAACATTTGCTCACGCGCCAGGTGGCCGAGAACAACGTGCACGCCGCGGGCTACGGCGGCGGCGACATTCAGACGGGCGGCATCGGCTCTGACATGCAGATGTACGGCGGCAGCCAGCTCAGTTGGTTGCAGGGCAGTCCGAGGGCCCCACCCGCAGGCCCGCGGCCACCGTTGTTTCCGCCTCCCAGGTACATGGTGCCGCCCCCTGCTGTATCAAAGGCAGCTGCGCCCCCGCGGCCTCTCATCTTGACGGTGACGAAGGCCCCGTTCCAGGCAATGCCGCCGCCGACGGCTTACTCGCCCTACGGCTAGATATCTCAGCACAGCAGCAGTTCGCATCCCTTCGTATCCGCCGTTCAGCGGCGTCAGCCTTTCAGCGGTGCCAGCCTTTCAGCGGCGTCAGCCTTGTGACAGCCTTGTGATATTTCAGCGGCGTCAGCCTTGCGACATCGCAGTGCATATATCCGCACGGCATTTCCAGTCCCAGCGCAGTTTTTCAGAGGCGCCAGCCTTCGCGCGGCGTTGGTCGCGCAGTTGGCTGTCAGAGGTTGCAGCGTTGGCCGCGCAGTTGGTGGACAGAGGTTGCCCGAAAGGAAAATCGATCGTGGAATGGCGTTGACCCCAGAGCATCGGCATGTGCATGCGACGAGGGCCTCGCGGGGCCCTCATGAGGCACTCCCAGGCTGGATGGTGCCGTTGGGCCCAGGGAGGCGCATGGCAGCTCCCGCTAGCGTGGGCCTCAACTCGTGTATCTATGTGTTGCAACATATGCGGTGCAATATATATATATATATGTATGTGTATATATATATATATATATATATATATATCCCCTCCTCCGACTAAAAGGTCTTGCGAGGGCTCGTAGTAGTAGTAGTAGTAGTAGTAGTCGTAGTAGTAGTAGTAGTCGTAGTAGTCGTAGTAGTAGTAGTAGTAGTAGTAGTAGTAGTAGTAGTAGTAGTAGTAGTAGTAGTAGTAGTAGTAGTAGTAGTAGTAGAGTAGTAAGAGTAGTAGTAGTAGTAGTAGTAGTAGTAGTAGTAGTAGTAGTAGTAGTAGTAGTAGTAGTAGTAGTAGTAGTAGTAGTAGTAGTAGTAGTAGTAGTAGTAGTAGTAGTAGTAGTAGTAGTAGTAGTAGTAGTAGTAGTAGTAGTAGTAGTAGTAGTAGTAGTAGTAGTAGTAGTAGTGGTAGTAGTAGTAGTAGTAGTAGTAATAGTTTTAGTAGTAGTAGTATTAGTAGTAGTAGTAGTAGTAGTAGTAGTAGTAGTAGTAATAGTAATAGTAGTAGTAGTAGTAGTAGTAGTAGTAGTGGCAGCAGCAGTAGTAGTAGTAGTAGTAGTAGTAGTAGTAGTAGTGATAGTAATAGTAGTAGTAGTAGTCAGCGGTCGTGCCCGCGACGACGACGATCCGTAGCGCTTTTCGCTCAAGCCGTCGTCATGACTAAGCGACTCAGGCTTATTGATTTTGGCAGGGAGAGCCACGTATCCAATGCCGCCCTGTCACAGATCCTGGTGGATGCACGTGAGTTCGGGATCCCAGATGCCGTCAGCGAGGGGACGATGCGCAGGCAGCGCAAGGCACTCTGCAGCCAGAAGACATCCTTTGGCCCGCTGGTCCAGCAGCTTGATTTAGTTGATGACGACGGTGCTGCCATGTCGGCTCCTGTTCAACACCCGCTGGCCGCCCTGGAAGTAGCTTGCAAGCAATCCCCGCGCGTCAGGGACACGATTGCAGGCGCATTGCAAAAGGCGGGTGGCAAGGTCAGGATGATCTTGTATACGGACGAGGTCACGCCAGGCCAACAGCTGAACTCCAGAAATTATCGCAAATGCCACGGAATTTATTGGACGCTAGCAGACTTGCCGCCTGAGTTCCTTTGCATGGAGGAGTGGTGGTTCACGTTGTCAGCTATCCGCACCAGCCAGGTGGATCGCCTCGACGGTGGGATGAGCCAGCTGATCAAAAGGTTGCTTCATGTGTGTTTTGCCCCGCCATACAATTTGAAAAACGGCGTTCAACTCGACCTGTCGTTGGGCAGCCCGCAGCTAGTGTTCGGCGAGGTATTTTGCTTATTGCAAGACTTGGTGGCGCACAAGTTGTCGACGTTATGCAAGGGGCACTCGGGCCACAAACTTTGCCCGCTGTGTCAGAATGTGGTCTCTCACAAATGCCCGTGGCTGCCTGACCACACGGGGCGTCTGATCTCGAGTGCATGTTTAGAAGTGGACAAGTATGTGGTCCACACGAAGGACACCGTCACGAGAGTTCTCGAGAGGTTGCAAGCCGTGGCGCATGGGGGCGGCAACGACCTTCCCCAGTTGGAAACATTCCTTGGCTTCAACCACTCGGACGAAAATGCGTTTCTATGCCCCGTGCTTTCTCTAGACATGCCCAACTTGATAATGTTCGATTGGATGCACATCCTGTTCATCAGCGGCACTTTCGTGGTCGAGATGTGCGCGCTGCTTGGTCGACTGGACGCGCACTCGTTAGGGCACGCGCAGCTCGGGGCATTCTTGACGAAATTTTGTTGGCCAGGCGGTTACGAATCTGGTGCGAAAGTATGTTGTGACGGCAAGTTCGGGGGATCTGCCTCAGAGATGCTATCGGCAACGCCAGTCATTGCATTGTATTTGATGAACGTTGTTCGCCCGACTGGGGTTTGTGCTAAGGAAGTCGCCAGTGCCCTTCTCTTGTGCGATCTGGTGGGAACGCTGACAATCGTGAACGCTGTTGCCCCGAGAGAGCTGGAGACCGCTGTGCTCTCGCATTTGCGCGCCCACGTTGACGCTTACGGGCGCGAGATCTGGACCCCAAAGCACCACTACAGTGTTCATTTAGCGCCGATGCTGCAGAAGTTTGGCTTCTTACTTAACACGTTTGTACAAGAGAGAAAACACAGAGTTCTGAAAGCCATGTGCACCAATCGGCACAACACCACCAGCTTCGACACTGGAGTCCTCGAGGACATGACGTGCCAAGGCATGCATGACATCAGCGCCTCTTTGGACAGCGGGCCCTTGCGGGGGCTGAAGGATGCCCATCGAAAAGTGGTCGAGGCAATGAGGTCAGCGATCAGTGGCGCGAGGGCCGTTAGGTCCTCGAGGCGTCTTGTGGCATGCCACAGGACGGTAATGGCCAACGACGTCGTGGCAATAGATTCGGGCGAGGTGGTTGCAGAGGTGTGGTTTCACGACGAGGTGGACGGGTTTAGCTGGAGCTGCGTGTCGCCTTGGCCTTTCGTTGAAGATGGCAACGGCTGTTGTAAGTACCGCAAAGTCTCATCATGTCCAACCATTGTGGCCAGCAGCAGAATTTCTTGTAGTTTAATTTATTCTGACACAGCAGAGAACTGTATTTCGCGAGTGATTTTTCCTGCCGCTATGCAAGCAAATGTACGCATGCCATCGCAATCATCGTCACCGTCGCGATGCGAGCTTGCTCGCAAGCGCCGTCCGCCATCCTCAACACCAGCATCGTCATCATTTGGGTCGGCGGATTGCGTTGCCCAATCGGTCGCCCAGCATCCGTGTACACATGTGCGTGTGTGATATTGGAACTGTGGGGCGCTCTTGGCATATATGCGGTGCAATCTATGTGGTGATGTACGGCATATGTCGTGCAATATAGCGGTGCAATGTATGTGGTGCAATCTACGATCTACCGCAGTTCAGCATGGGTTCCTGTGACCAGCCCCACAGGTGCAACTCATATCAGACCGCTCCAACACCAAAGCCAGCGCCGACATCACCCCTCCCAGCAAAAGCGGTGAACCCAATTTTGGTTTTCCCGCGGTCCCAGGCCCGCTCGACGGGCCTCAAAGGCGCGGGCCCGCTGGGCCCCCATCCTCCTAGGACCCTGATCCTCGAAGTTCGAAGCTCGATCCTCGATCCCTCGAGAACCCTGTCGATCCTCGATCCCCCTCGAACCTCGGTCCTCGATCCTTCGAACCTCGATCCTCGATTCCTCGATCGTTGATCCTCGAAGCTCGGGGCGGCCGAGGCCGCTCGCTCTCTCTCGGTCGCTCTCTCCGTCACGGTCATGCCGTCGACGGCGGGCGGGCGGGGGCGGGCAGCCGAGCGGGGCGGCGCGACACGACCTCTCTCGCCCCCCATCTCCTCCCCCCCTTGCACCCCCTCCCCCTCCTTCACCTAAGTGGAAAAAAAACATCAGAATTCTAAGGTTTCGACCCGCCCCCAGGGTTTTCGGGCGCTGTTTGCCTTTTTTTCGGGTCCCTGCAGGGGGTGCTCGTCGTCGCCACGGCTGGATCCGCCTCGAAATCCTGCTCAAATGTTAGCTAGCGTGACCCCGAACTGTGAGTTATTGCATTGTGGAGTTGAAAGCGATGCGGTGTAAGCTATGTGGTATAAGCTATGTTGTGCAAGCTATGCGGTGTGAGCTTTGTGGTGAAAGCGATGCGGTGCAAGCTATGAGGAGCAAACCCACCCGCTTTGCTCTCGGCTTGCACGGATAGTACATTGGTGCACGCGGACGGCACACGGACACCTCCCCCCTTCGTCGTCGTCGGCGTCGTCGGCGTCGGCGACGGCGACGGCGACGATGATGACGACGTGGAGGCCCCGAGAGGGCCCATACCATCGGACGTTAAGTAGGTTAGCGGCAATTTGCTAACCTGGTTCGCCGAAGTAGGCTAAGTGGATAACCTGGTTAGGCGAAAACGGATAGCCAACATAGGATAACCTGTATGCAACTGACTTAGTTAACCTACTTATACGAGCACAGTGTAACCAATGTACTATCCGCGCTAACCGAGAGCAAAGCAGGGCGACGATCGCAGCAGCAGGGCCCTCTGCCCGCCGGGTCTCGTGAGGGGTGCTCCGGAGGCCAGCTGCTGGGCCTAAGGGCCCAGGCGCTCCGGCACCCTGACTTTTTTTCCAGTGCACATGTGGGCACCAGCACTTCCCCGGGACCGCTTCCTCGTCCCAGTGCGATGTTTGCCAGTCTGAAGTCGGGCGTAAGGGCCCAGGCGCTCCGGCACCCTGACTTTTTTTCCAGTGCACATGTGGGCACCAGCACTTCCCCGGGACCGCTTCCTCGTCCCAGTGCGATGTTTGCCAGTCTGAAGTCGGGCGTGTCCCCCTACAGGCGGGTCCAGGACGAAAAATCAGAAACAGTCGAAAAATGCTCGACGACAAAAAAAAATACAAATACAAAAAAAACAATCGTACCCATTTTTTGAACTCTTGTTGGAATAGTCCTCCTGTGTGGGGGGCAGGCCCCGCTCCATGGCAGCCTTGGGGCCCCCCTCGAGGGCTCCCGCGCTCCAGGGGACGTCAGGCGCCCGGGCTCCAGCAGCACCCGAATGGCGGAGCCCAGAGCGTGCGTCGGCGCAGGCGCCCTCGCGGCGGGCGGCGCGGGGCTGGCGGCCGGTGCCGGCGCCAAGCGGCCCGGGGCGCACAGCGGCACCGCGCGCGCCTGCACCACCGGCAGAGCGTGCGGCACGCCGGGCGCGGGCCAGCAGGGCGCCGCGGCCATGGCGGCGCGCGGGGGGCTGGGCAGCCGCCAGGGCCAGGCGCCCTGGGCCGGGAGGCACGCCATCGCCCCGCTCGCGACAAGGAGAGATGCTCGTCCTGGGCGCCTTCTTGGAGCCCCTCGCTTCGCCGAGCTAGGGTCGAATGGGTCCAGCAGTCATGGGAGCAAGAGGAGGCACCACCACTAGAACTCCACAGAACTCCACAGGCCCCCCTCCCCGCGAGCTGGTGGCACTCCGTCCTGGGCACTCTCTGGGGGCGCGCACAGAAAGGTGTGCCACCAGCTCGGGGGGGGAGCGGCCAGCCCTCCTAACTAGCCCCAGACATCCGGCTGCTGATTTCTATTCGATGCGTGGGCCCCAGAGGTCCGGACCACTTCTCCAGGACCGGTTGTTCGTCTTGAGTTGTTGTTTGACGCTCCCGAGGCCCCGCGAGGGCCCCCTGGGGCCGAACAGAGCCAAAACTCCCCCATCCTGATTTTTCCACGACGCGATCCTGTCTGGGTGCTTCTCTGGTGGGATGGGTGGGCCCCAGGAAGATCCCCCAAACGAACAGCTGGACTGATGGGCCTGTTCTCCACTACCACCACCACCACCATGACTTAGAGAGGGAGGGGGTCCTCCTCCTCCTACTGCTCCTCCTCCTCCTCCTCCTCCTCCTCCTCCTCCACCTCCTCCTCCCTCCTCCTCTCCTCCTCTCTCCTCCTCTCCTCCTCCTCCTCCGCTTCGTCTCTCCTCTCCTCCTCCTCCTCCTCCTCCTCTCCTCCTCTCTCTCCTCCTCCTCCTCCTCCTCCTCCCCCCCCTCCAACTTACCATGGTGGTGGTGGCAAACAGGCCCATAATGGACTGGGGGGGGGGGAGGGGGGGGGCACCGTGGCCGCCAGAGCCGCGGCGCAGGCCGCCGGGCGGCTGCCTCGGGGCAGCGCCCCTCTCTCGAGCCGGCGGGGAGCGGCGCCGCGGCAACGCCTCGAGATGCCCCCGGGGTGCGAACGCCGCCGCCGTGCCTGCAGCACGCTGGGGCGTGGAAGAGTGCCAGGTGCTGCCTGGCAGGGTCCCCAGACCCCCCTCGGGCACCGAACAAATCATGGCAGGAGGCTCATCCTCACTTTCGGCCTCGGGAGGCCCCTCCCTGCCCCCGGGACCGTCAAAAAAGGACTCCGGATGGAAAACCGGTCCCGGAATTGGACGAGACCACGGGGGTCGACGTGATGAACAAATCATGACGTCGGGGGTCGGGAGGAGGGAGGAGGGAGGAGGGAGGAGGGAGGAGGAGGAGGGAGCAGGAGGAGGAGGAGGAGGAGGAGGAGGAGGAGGAGGAGGAGGAGGAGGAGGAGGAGGAGGAGGAGGAGGAGGAGGAGGAGGAGGAGGAGGAGGAGGAGGAGGAGGAGGAGGAGGGAGGAGGAGGAGGAGGAGGGGTCACTGTAGTCTTCTGAGGGGCAGACCCTCCGCGGAGACAGAGACGATCGCCTGCAGGCGGAAGAGCTGGCATAGGAGTCGCTCGCCGGCGAAGACCTGCTTCTCTCGGTGTTTGATTCGGCAATGGGGTCGTAAATGTCTGCCCCATGGAACAAACGAAGCGGAATTCTCGAGAGAGAGAGTAGGGATTTGCAACAATAACTCCTCGGACAAACATGAAGGCTAGCCTAGTGGAAAAGACGTAGTCATGGGCGTGGCCATGCGCAGGAAGCCATTGGCGCAGCCATGATGGAGCATGGGCACAAGCAGAGGGGGGGGCGGGCCGAAAGACCTAACATCTACGACATACAATAAGAACTGTTGGGGATCATTATGGTCCAGCCTACCTGGTGAACGCATATTGAAGACCACGCTGGGCGGGGTGGGGCAACTTCAAGAGGAAACCATCGAGCTGGAAGCGGCGATACATTCCCGGTGATCCGAGTTACGCCCCCTTGTGGCGTTCTGGGCGGAGTGGGCCATCGGGCCCCGATCGGCGATAGACGGGCAATTCCGGATCCTGCCCCTAGATCCCGCCTAGCTGTGCTGTTGACACAGACATGCAGTGTCAGCTTGTTTTACTTCTGCCGAGGAAGAGACGTCTACTCTTTCGGTCCTCTAAGGCGAGGGCCCCTGGAGGGAAACACATGAATTTACATAGGTGTATAGGTACCGGCATAATGTTTACCCCCTCTGGCCTGCGGGTCAGAACCAACAGTGGAGGGGGCGGTAGGGAGGGGAGCAGGGAGGCTGCGAAGTGGCCTGTGATTTTGCACGGACTCAGGGATGGTCGTAAGCTGAAGGGGGGGGAGGCAGGGTGAAGCATGCAGAGCGAAGGGTCGCTGGAGGCAAGAAAGGAAGAAATCCTCATCACGCTTCCCTCCGCCTCCTCCCAGGGCGGCGGGCAGATGACCTCTCGTTTGAGGAGGAGGAGGAGGAGGAGGAGGAGGAGGAGGAGGAGGAGGAGGAGGAGGTAGGAGGAGGTAGGAGGAGGTAGGAGGAGGTAGGAGGAGGTAGGAGGAGGAGGAGGAGGAGGAGGAGGAGGAGGAGGAGGAGGAGGAGGCGCTTCTTTTCACATCGCACACGGCGCTAAAGGCAGTCCTGGTGGCACAGTGGAACAGAGGCCTCCTGTGAGAGAGACATACCTTGTAAGACATCTGTCCCTGGTGGGGCATCCAATCTCCCGTGGGCATGACGGAATCACGAATAAAAAGGCTCTGGTCGGAAAAAACATGTGGCGTGACTGCAGCGGCTCAGTTCCGTGGAGAGCACCGCGCAGAACTAGACTACATACCTGTTGTCAGTAGCGCGCTAGGCAAGGCGGACGACTGTACTGCGCAGGCACGACACGTGGCTCGTGCATCCTTATCAATCCGACATCCTTGTGCGAGAGGGCCTCCCTTGCAGCGGCAACAAAAACACAACTAGATCACGTACTCGTGGGCGCACCTAAGACTCTGGCTATCGGCACCCGATGCTCCACGCCGCGCGCCCGGACCTCGTGGTTGTCTGCGTGAAGCTCCGTCAGCTTGACCAGCATGGTGATGTCGGCTCGGCAGTGCGGACAGTGAGACCCGCCGGTGGCCCTGCCAGGTGGCGACAGCCGAACCCTACCCCCACCAGTCAACGCTTCTCACGAGTCGGCGGGTGCTCGGGTACTCCAGATTTCGTAATAAAAGGGAGGGGGTCTGGACCCTCCAAGACAAGCCATTTCAGACCTCCCCCGTGGGAGAACCCTCCAAAACATCGTCCCCAGACCCCCCAGGCCCTCCAAGATAGCCTGGAAGAGACCCCCCACCGAAATGAGGCCCCCCTCCCTTTATTACGAAATCTGGAGTAGGGTTCGGATTCTGCCACGTGTTCGACGAATTCTGAACCCTACCCCCGCCGCCCACCGAGTTGCCTGAACCGTTGATCGGCGAGGGTGGGGCTCGGATGCCGCCGCCGGCCTGTTCTGGGCGATGCGCGTGGCGCAATACTCGCAGACGTTGCCGTGGGAGCAGGGGAGCAGCACCATGTACCCCGGGTTGTCCCAGCAGACCCCGCACGACTCCCACTCGCCAGCGGCAACCTCTGCGTCCTCTTGAGCAAAGACCGACCGTCCCGGCAATCCTATAGGCCTACCACGACATGCATGCTCCCAAAGCAAAGCTGTTCGGAAAACATCACATTGTTCTTAGAACAAGAGCCCGATGCATTATGGCAAGACGGCCTCAACCAGACATGCTCTACGAACGGTTTGTGAGAACCACCGCTTCCGAGAACGCCCGTTGGTGGGCCTAATTGCACAGGCAAGCCAGGACGCTTCGCCGCTGCTCGAGTCCTCGCCGGTGCCGGTGGCGCTGGTCGTTGCCTCTGCCAACTCGTCGGGCCCTTGCTCGGCGCTGGCGGTTGTGGCATCGGCCACCTGCGCCTGCGGGACCTCGGCCCAGGGGCCTGCCTCGACCGGCTGGCCGTCCCGCTCCGTGTCCACCTCGCCGCTCTTCTCGGGCTCCGCGGTGAGGTCGGTGACCTGGCCGTCCTCGAGCTCCTCCTTGAGCAGCTGCCAATACAGGTTGCCCTGCCTGCGGAACTCGAACTTCTTGCACGGCCCCGTGTTCTCGACGAGCTCGGGCAGCGGACTGCCCGATGTCGTCCGGAGGAGGTCCACCGTGAGTCTGTTCGTGGCCGTGCAGTTGTAGCATATGAAATTGCGGACGGAGATCTGGAGGTACTGCATCTTCCGGCACTGGCCACACTGGACCTTCTTATGATGTAAAACCATAAGCGTTCGGATCTCCGATGTCCGCGTGGCTGCGTTCTTGCATCTGCTCTGGACACACTGCCAGCGGCGGCGCGCCGCCAGGGGGGTCCAGCGCCGACCCAAGAGGTTCGCGCAGACCTCCGAAAATCTGTGCTTTTGCGAGGCCAGCTAAATTCGCGCTTCGCGCTGCGCGAAGCGCGAATGACTTCGTGCTCTCGCGCCGCCACTGGTGGGAGAAGGGGAGGACGAGGAGGAAGATGGGAACGAGGAGGAGGCACTCAGACCGCGAACCAGGAAGCACGAACAGCTTCGCGCCCCTGTGGCGGCCCCTGCCACGACGCTTCCTCTCCGAGAACCGTCCGCATGCCGTCCGGGGCGCTGTGCTGCAGCACGAGGGTGTTCTCCCCGCGCAGCACGCGCCAGATGCGCGCGAGGTGGGCGAGGAGCAGCGAGACGAGGACGGCCGCGAGCACCCACTGCAAGGCGTTGGGATGCCGGGACAAGAGGCGGCGGCACGGGCGTGCGCTTTCGGAGGTCCCCGCGGAGGTCTTGGAGCGGCGCCGGGCCCTCGCGGCGGCGCCCCCAGGCGCAGCCGCTGGGCGCGCTGCTCGGGCCAGGGAGGGGTGCTGGGCCAGTTTTCCACCACCACCACCACGGCGAGTTTGGGGGGGAGGGGCTTCTCCTCCTCCTCCTCCCCCTCCTCCTCCTGTTCCTCCTCCTCCTCCTCCTCCTCCTCCTCCTCCTCCTCCTCCTCCTTCCCCCCTTGAACTTATGGTGGTGGTGGTGGTGGAAAACAAGCCCATCAAGGGGGGGCCCAGCGCCGATCCAAGACATCCGCGGGGACCTCCGAAAATTCATGTCTGTGCAGTCTCCTCTTCTTCAAGATGCGCGGTCGGGAGCGGCTCGGGCGTGGTGCCGGGCTCCGGGACCACGTCGCCCTCCCCGTGGAGGACACCCTGTCCCAGGCTGCCGTCATCGAGGGATCGGCCTTTTTCGGCCGTGTCCGTCTGCCTTGCGGGGTAGCCAGCGCCGCCCCTGAGGCGCTCTCTGGTACCGCTGGAATCGCCTGCTGCAGCCTGTTTGGGATGATGATACGGGGGGTCTTCTCTGTCCCCCTCGTCCGTCCATGTGCGCGACCGTGTTGACCGTCCGAGAGGCCATTCCCAGGCTACCCGAAGCTATTCCGAGGCAGCCCGAAGCGACGTATCAGAGGCAATCCGGACGCCAACGAGATAGAGGAACACGCGTCGGCATCAACACACACAAACAACCGCTGGACCCCCCTCCCATAGCGCGTGCAGCAGCCACGGGTGCCGTGCCACAGGCGCCGCCAAGGGGGGGTCCCAGCGCCGACCCAAGACATCCGCGCGGATCTTCGCACAAACATAGGCCCGTCTCTTCACCAAGAAGACCGAAGCGAGAGCTGGGACAGAGGGGGCCCCTCCTCAGATTCCACGCAACAGCTGGACGACGAACAACTGCATACAATACCCGTCGGTCGGAAGAAGTCGGTAGAGACATGAAGCAGGAAGGCGTTGGAAGTAGATTGAGGTTCCGCCCGCCCCCCGAAGAGGAGGGAAGAGGGAAAAACACTGGATCATTAAAACAAGGGATCTGGGGATCCAAAATACTGGCTTTCAACGACCGACGGGTAACCTTGCCCGCCATCGGGGACGCACGGCCCAGAGCGGCTGGAAAGCTGGGGCCCCTACTACGGTGACGCGCTTGTGTATGAAGGTTATCCTGCCGCCCTGGGACGGGCTGGGTGCTGCCAGGGCTGCCGCTGGCCCGATACGCAACACGCAACACGTAGCGGATTGATACGGCGCTCGAAGCGTAGACTGGAAACGTACATATGACGCGCTACGTTCGCCAAAACGTGGGCCAGCACATCGAGCAAACACAAAACATCTCGATACGGATGTTTTGAACATGGCACCTGTTGCGTCTCAAAACGGGCGTCTCGAGGCAGCTACGTGCCACGGGTGTCACTGGCCCAAGACGCTGCATTGGGAGCGAAGGCGGCCACGCGCGACCTTACCCTGGCAGCTTACGCGCGAATGTCGGCACAATCGAACCCTCTGCTTTGCGTCGATCACTTCCATCTGCGCATCGCGCCCCGCGATGCGCGATCCTTTTCGCGCCGTCCGGCCCAAGGGCCGCCCCCCAAGAGGAGGGCAACCTCTCTGACCCAGACCACGACGCGCGAAACGCGATCACCGTCGCGTCCCCGCGGATGACCTACAATACGCCCGTGCCGTGGCGATTTGGATGTTGGTTTCCAGCGCCGCGTGGATCGCCCAACCTTGAACAGACGGGGATCCGCGAAAGCGCACATCGCTCAATATTGGACATATTGACCGCTGGCGCGCGCATCCTCGAACGCCCGCATTGGTGTTGCCGCCGAATCGACACGGCGCGAACCTACCGTAACTTTCTATGCGGAACAGCGCGGGCCCAAAACAGGAACCAGGACCTTCTTGCACCATTTGCAGTGCAGTGCGGGTGGTGCAAGCAACGCGGTGCAATCTAAGAGGTGCATTCGATTTTTACAAACGGGCTGTGAAGTCCCACGCGCTTGCAAACATCCCACCCACCCACCTGCAACTTGGCTTGCGAAACCCATGCGGCGGCGATTGCGATGAGTGCTTGGCGCTGGCTGGTTCGTCTCTGCGGCCGCGCAAGCCCGCGCATGCACGCGCGCGCAACGGCCAGCTAGTTTGGCGTGACCGACGCGGCTGCGAGGGCGCTGACCGCTGGGCACATCCCGAATGGCACTGCAGTGCGAGTCGGCGACTTGGGCGGGCGCGGTATCATGGCAGCGTCGGCAACTGCAAGCACGATGATGATAGTAGCGATGCTGGTGGCGATGTTGACAGCGAGGACGGCACGGCCAGTGACGGCGCCGATGCTGATCACGACGGCGACGATGACGGCGTCCTCGCGTCAGTGATGAAATTTTCGGAAAACAATTAGACATGCGCGCGCGGCCGACGCGCGAGAGTGTCCCGCACGGTATTATTTGACACGGACCGTGCCACCCAAGCACGCCCGCAAGGACGTTCGAATGATTTCGGTATGCGGCGCGGGAGGCCAGTTTGGCAGAATTCCATGCAATAACTGACAAATCCATGGTTTCCTGAACACTTCCCACGGGCGCGAGCGTATACTTTGTTGAGAACTGTTGTCAAATGTGTGCGTTAAACAAGATTTCGGGACACTCAGTTTTGAAATCCTTGCGCTATCTAAGGAGTTTGATCGACTTCCGCATGCGCGCGCGACGACGCACGCGCACGCCCTTCGCACCATATGTTGCAAACTATCCTCGCGACAGCACGCGCGCAAAGGCGTTCGAACGATTTCGACATGCGCGCGAAACCCGTTTGGTAGCATGTTGCGAACATGTTGAACAAACCTATGGTTTTCTATAGAAAGCGGAAGAACGCGCGCGCAAGCTTGTTTTGAAAACCCGTGTTGCGAAGCCACGGGATTCGACAATTTAGAAGATTTCGCTGGATTTCGGCGTGCGCGCGCGACGACGCGCGCGTGCGCGCTTCGGCCAACTTTATGTTTACAATGGTTTCTTGACAACTGATGATTTGTAGTAAACGAAGTGTGCGCGCATAATTTCTGTTTGCAAGGGTGGCGGGGAATGTCGATACCGGCTGGGCTGGGATGGTCTGAGTTCATCTTTAGGATGGATGCCAGGGCATAACATATGCAGATTGCAATACCACCAAGGGAACGGTTCATCCTGGGGGGGGTAGAATCTAATCCCACCAGCCCTCTGGGCGTAGGTGGTTTAGGGAGTTTCCTCTTCCAACCTTACCCCTCCCCCTACCCCCTCCCCTGGACCTGGACGGAGGAGTTCGCGACGCGTTGGAGCGTCCAAGAGGGCCCAAGACGGCTCCAAGAGCGCCTCGGAGAGCTCAAGATGCGCTCCAAGATGGCTCAAGATAGCCTCCGATGCCTCAAGATGCTTCCGAATATGCTCCAAGAGGCCCCAGGACCGCCCCAAGACGGCTCCAAGAGGCCAGAGAGCTCCCCAAGGAGGCCCCCAAGAGGCCAAAATCAATCAACAACCGAAGGAAAACTCATGATTTGTGCCTTCTCGCCTTTTCGCTTCCGATGGCCATCCGAGGCCTCAAGATGGCTCCAAGAGGGCCCAAGAGGGCCCCAAGAGGGGCCCAAGAGAACCCCAGGACGGCCCCAAGCGCCCAAGAGCGCCCCAAGAGCGCCCCAAGAGGGGTCCAGGAGGCGAATTTAGGAGCCCCCGAGGGGGGGCCGAAATTAGGGAACCCCCCTTCTTCGATCGATCTCCTCCAAGATGGCCCCAAGAGGGACCCAGGAGGCCCCAAGAGGCCCCAAGATGGCCCCATGATGGCCCCATGATGGCCCCGAGTGGCCCCCAAGAGGCCCCCGAAATGACCCCAAGCGGCCCCAAGAGGCATCCCCGAGGCACCCAGGACGCCCAAGAGTCCCTCAGGACGGACAGGAGACCCCCAAGACGCCCCAAGAGGCTTCCAAAAAACCGCCCAAGAGATATCCCAAGAGGCTCCGAGGGGCAATCATGAAACCTTTGGCAATTTTGTTCGCCCTCCTCTTCCTGCTCCCTTTCCTCACCCTACTCATAATATTAGCATTATCAGGCTCCGCCCCCCTCGTCGGACTTCCTCCATTTCTTCCCCCTCCTCCTCCTTCAAACGATGACGGCTGCCCCCCTCTTTGCTCCTACACTCCCCTGATCACCTCTACTCGCCTGGGTGTCGTTTCTGGATGGGCTGGTGGGGATATTTTTTTAGTCAGCGGCCGCGGGCGAGAGCGCCAGCGGCGTGTCCAGTCTGAGCGGGCCGCGCAAAGACGAATTAACCTAAAGCGGTGGGCCAGAGCCTCACGCAGCACCTCGGCGAGCAGGCCGGCGAGTGGAGGGGGGCTGGCTGCAACTGCTGGGAAACTGCACTGCCAAGGTGCACGCATGCAGCGCGCTGCCTAGAATACGCTGGTGGGGATACTTTTTGGCTGGCGGCTCCGAAGCGGCGGACAGGGAGCGGTCAAGTTGATCCGGGGCGCGGTACCAACGAATTGACGAGACGATTGCCGCCACAGGGGCGGGCAAAACTCGTACGTGGCGCGAGATTGCCGCAGATTCCAGCTGACAACACACGCAGTGACGCATGCACATGCCAGGGACAAAATGTCCCTCATTGAGACGCATTTCAGCGTCAGCTGGTGACCGGCCCAGACAGGCGCGGCAACCGGCAACGGAACGGGGGGGAGGAGTCGCCCTTGCGGCGCGAAGCTCCAGCCGAACCGCAGTTGGAAGCGAGGCCAAAACGGACAGCAAGGCACTGTAAAGGCCACGGGCAAAACGCGAGCCCGAGTGGCCAAAGACCAGGCGGGACCCACGTGTGTGCACACTGGTGGGGATACGCGAAGCGGCCGGAATCCCATTCAAGAGACGAGAGCCAATGTTGCGCGATCGATGTGATGGAAAGCAAGGCAAGACTATGCAAACCAACGCAAAGCAATCCAACACAAATTACAATCATGCGAAACAAAGCAACACAATGCAGAGCAACGCAACGCAATGCAACGCAAGGCAATGCGATCGCAATGCGACCGCAGTGTGATCGCAATGTGATCGCAATGCAGCGCCATGCACAGCCATGCAAAGCAATTCGAAGCAACGATATGCAATGCAATGCAGAGCACTGCAGAGCAATCGCAAAAACAAATCAATGCGAATCAGCGCACAGTAATGCGATTGCCACGCGCAGCAATGCGATACAGCGCAAAAGGAAGGCAAACCAGCGCAAAGCAATGCCACGCAATGTGACAGCAACGCAGTGCAAGGCCGAGCAATGGAACGGAATGCGCGTCGATGCAGAACCATGCAATTCAACGCGGTGCAAAGCAGTGCGAGGCAGCGCAAAGCGTCGCGATGCGATCGCAGCGGGTGGGGTGGGGGTGCATCGGGGCGTCGACGACGAGGCGGCGACGGGGCGGAGACGGCGACCACAGGGCAGCGGCCCCGACGCGCAGGCCCAAGCGACGGGCGGTGACGAGGCGGCGACGGGGGCGGAGACGGCGGCCACATAGCCGCCAGACTGACGCGCAGGCCCAGGTTAAAAAAAACGACAGGTGGCGGTGGGGTGGTGACGGCGACCACATAGCCGTCAGACCGACGCGCAGGCCCAGTTCCCTTTACACGGAACGATCACGAGGGCCCGATTGCAAACACCGTTGGGGAATCGATGTGCGCATCTTTAAATTCCAGCCAGCGGGGGCACCAAGCAGCGTGTTTTGTGCAGCCTACCGTGTGCGATCTGCGCGATGCACTCTCTGGTGTGCAACCTATGCTGTGCCTTCTGCGTTGTGCTATCGATGCGGGGCAATATATTTGGTGCGAACTAGTTGGCGCAACCTGTGTTGCGCAAACTACGGTGTACAACGTGTGTTGTGAAATCTAGGTCGTGCAATATGTGTTGTGCAACGTATGCGGCGCAATACATGTGGGACAACTGACGTGCTTCGATCTGCGTTGTAAAAACCATGCTGTATAATCTAGGTGCTGCAAACTACGTTGCGCAATTTCTGTCGTGAAACCGATGTTGTGCACCCTTATGTGGTGTAAACTATGTTGTGCCATCTGGGTGGCCCAATACCAAGATGCACAACCGATGCGCACCCTGCGTGGCACAACTGATTTGTTGCAGTCTATGTTGTGCAACCTTTGTGGTGCAACCTAGGTATTGCAACTGCTGTGGTGCAGTCCAGATTATGCAATGCGCCCTCCCGGACTTGCAATTGTCAACTCCACGGTTCGCGCAATCATTCCACCCACCCGCCCGCAATGTGGTTTGCAAACGCCATGCGGCGGAGATTGTGATGATTGCTCGGGGCTGGCTGGCGCATCGCCGCGGCCGCGCCAGCGCGCATTCTCGCGCGCGCAACTGCCAGCTGATCTGGCGCGACCGACGCGGCCGCGGTGGCGCTGACCGCTGGACACATCCCAGCGGGCACTTCAGTCCGAGTCGGCGACTTGGGCGGGCGCGGTATCATTGCAACGTCGACAACGGTAGACGCAAAGATGATCGCAGCGATGCTGGTGACGATGATGCCAACGACGACGGCACGGCCAATGACGGCGCCGATGCTGATGATGCCGCCGACGACGACCGCGTCCTCGCGTCGCGACGCGCGAGTGGCCCGCTCGGTATGATTTGACACGGACCGTGCCCCCCCCAGCATGCGCGCAAGGGCGTTCGAATGATTTCACATGCGGCGCGAAAGGGCCGATTGGCTGAAGTGAATGCACATGTTGAACGCCGACGGTGCTTTTTAAGATTCGCAGGAGCGCGAGCGCATGCACTTTTGAAAACGGAAGTTGCAAAGCCACGTGTGTTATATATGTTGTTCAGGGAACTTGGTCCTGAACCCCTACAGAACCTAAAGTGTTTGAAGGATTCCGGCATGCGTCGCGACGACGCGCGCACGTGTACTTCGTCTCATGTCCTATTTGTTGCAGTGCTTGGTGCGGCGACGAGGCGGCGACGGCGACGACATAACCCCCAGACCGACGCCCAGGCGCAGACGACGGGCGGCGACGAGGCGGCGACGGGGCGGCGACAGGGCGACGACACAGCCGCTGGACCAACACCCATGCCCACTTCTTTACACGAGAAGGGAAAACCCATAATTGCAAGCACTGATTGGGGCATATCTTTATGTAGGTATATGTGTGTATGTGCGCGTGTGTACATGTATTTACATATATTATGTACACATATAGATACTGGAGCCATCGCGCGCGCTTCGCGCACGATGACGTTCTAGCTAGGCTTGATGGGCCAACGCATGGAATCACATGTTTGTCGTTCCCTGCGTGCAGGGACTCTGCTGGAGGCCCTTCGCAAGCCTCGGAATCGCATAGAAGGGGAACTGCGGACACGCAACAATCATTGATTGCAATTTGGGAACTCAGCGATAAGAAGCCCTCGAAGGCTTCCTGGATTCTTTTTCTCGGGCTTTAATTGTGGTCTGTTGTGCCAGCAAGCAAAGGGGGCGAACTTTGGGGGGGGGAAACGGAATTGAGAAATTTCCCTTTTTTCAAGTTGTAGTGCCTGGGCTGTGGGTTAGACGCTTTCTGAATGCAGGCCACGGTATGTTGGGATGCCTCTCGGGGTCCTCGTGCAAAAAACAGCAGGGGGTGAGTTTGAAAAAAAGGAATTCTACAATTCCACTGTTTCAACTCCTGGGACCAACGGATGTCGATTTCTACCATAGTTTCAGGGGCAGCCAAGAGGGCACGAAGACGACCCAAGAGAGTGCCAAGACAGCGTCAGAGAGTTCAACAGCATTCCCGAAACAATTTTGCATGTGACCCCGAAGTCTCCATGGGGCTGGAGGGAGAGGATAGGGAGTACGAGTCCCAACTTGAAAAAAAGGAATATCTGGAATTCCCTTGTTTGAAAAGTTCTCGGTCTTGGAGCGTTGGAAGCGTGAAAACGTGAGAAGGCAAAAAACGTTGATACAATCACTGGAAATCAACGATTTTACGCTCTTCGGGCTCTCGCGGGACGGCTTTCGAAGCTCTCTTGGGCTGTTTTGGGGGCCTCGTCGGGGCTTTTTGGGTGCCTCTCAAAGGTCTGGGGTGTGTTGGAGGCCTCTGGGGGGTCCCGGAGTCCTCCATGAGGTCCCTGGAGGCCCTCTGCTCCCGCTCTTGGGCCCATCTTGGGCCTGTTCTGGGGAGGTCTGGAGCTGTCCTGGGCGCCTCTTCGGCAGTCTTGGGGCCATCCTGGCCCCTCCTGGGGCCGTCTTAGACGGTCTCGGGGCGGTCTTTGGGGCCTCTTCGGCCGTCTGGGAGCGTTGGAAGCATCATGGCGAGAAGGCAAACAACATATTAAAAAACAAATAATAAGATAAATTAGATATGTTAGGTTCTCCGGGCGCTCTCGGGAGGCCTCTCGGAGCTCTCTTGAGGTCTCTTGGAGGCCTCCTGGGAGCCCGGAGAGCCGCCCGAAGGCTATCTTGGGTTGCTTGGGAGCGTCGTGGATCGTCCTTTTAGATCCTGGCGGCGTCTCGCGAGTTTTGAGGCCCATGTGGGGGGCCGGGGACGTGGTACTGGGAGCGTAATCCAGATGTGATCGAGGTGCAGGACTCCCCGGGAGGGGGCCTGGTCTATTGTTCCCCAATCAGAGCTTGCCTCTGTAGGGGTCCTAGCGGATTCATACGGTCAAGTTAGGTTTGCCGCCGATTTTCGCGGCACGCCCGGGTGCCCGGGTGCCCGGGAGTGCCCGGGTGCCCGGTGCCCGGGTGCCCGGGTGCCCGGGCGTGCCCCGAGGTGCCTGGGTGCCCGCCCGGTAGCCCTATAGCCTTATAACCCTAGAGCCTTATAGCCTTACAGCCCCATAGCCCTATGGCCCTCTAGCCCTATAGCCCCAATAGCTTTATAATCCTATAGCCCTAATAGCTCCATGGCTTTACACCCTGATATATAACCCTGTAGCCCTATAGCCCTATAGCTCTCTAGCCCTCTAGCCCAATCAATGGCCCTATAGCCTTATAGTCCTACAGCCGTATAGCCCTTTAGCCCTATATCATTAAAAATAGTATGATTGGGGCTTTTCTCTGGTATTATATATAATATCTATAAAAATACATATTTAGATACATATATATATAGTATATGCAACAGTGTCTCTGGGCACGGAGTAGGCGTGTCCTCAAGTCCTTCGCCAAATTTCGCCAAGCCTCAGTCCTCAATCCAGAGGAGTCTTGAAGGGCCCCAGGGGGACTAAGACCCGACAAGGCGAGCTCTGCGCTCCGAGAGGCCCCCCAAGAGGGCCCCAAGAGACCCCCCAAAAGAGGCACCGAAGACGCCCCAACGGGCCCTCAACACGGACCCCCAGGAGGCCTCAACACGGCCCCCAAGAGGCCGCCGAGAGGCCTCCGCGACATCCCAGCGAAAACCCTGGCCCACAACCCAGACCCAGACCCCCGACGTAATGATTTTTTCATTACGTCGACCCCCAGAGGTCCCGACCCTTTCCCCATGACCGGCTTTGCATCCTGAGTCGTTTTTTGACGCTCCCGAGGCCCGGTGAGGGCCCCCAAAGGCCGAAAAGTAGGAAAAACCTTCCGTCATGATTTTTTCATTACTCGAGGGGGTCTGGGGACACGGGCCGAAAGATGGGGGAGCCAAAAGATGCCAACACAACTGCTCCCCAGACTTCGCCGCGGCTCCGACCAGGCTTCCGAGGCGAACCCGGCCGTGGCGACGAGGGCCAGCCCCAGCACGCCCAAGCAGGCGAGAACGAGGGAAGGACGGCGGTGTATCAATGGCTTTCCCTCCTTCCGAGGGGCCCCCGGGAGCTCTCGACCACTTCCCTGGGGCAGGCACTTCGTCCCAGATCACTCTCTGACAGGCTTTCGGGGGCTCGCAAACATGGACTAGCGCTCCATGGATGTGGCGTGCGGTCCCCAAATCCATGGATCGGGTGAGGTGCCCTCCCCAAAATGCGGCCAGTGCCGCCTCGCTCGGCTGCGGCAATCCGCGATTTTCCGTGGAAGCGGGACCCGTCGCTAATCCACGCCCCCTTGATCCATGTTTGCGATCGCCTGCGTCTTTGGGCCCGGCATGCAGGGGCGTCCGGACGCCGAAAACGGCGACCAATCTCCGTCTTGACTTTGCCAGTGCGTTGGAGGTCTGGCTACAATCCACCAGACAAACTGCTCACTATACCCAAAAGCCCCGGGGGGCGAGCGAGGGTCCTGGTCGTGGGTCTGGTATACAATATTCCTTGCGTGGTTTTTGTAAACTCAAAGTGGCCCCCGGCAGTGGAATCTGACTGGGGCGGGGGGGGTGGTATACCAAACAAAGATTGAGGATACAGGTCTTGAGAATACAAGTCTTCGTATACAAGTCTTGAGGATGCATGTCTTGAGGAGACGAGTCTCAAGGACGCAAGCCTCGAGGCTACAGGTCTTGACGATCTGAGTCTTGAGGATACACATATTGAGGGCCTGGCACAACAAAACAAATCTCGAGGATTCAAGCCCAGACATGCGACGTCCTGATTTTTTCGGGACAACGTCCCTGGAAGCCCCGACCCTTGCCCCCGGACCGGTTCTTCGTCCTGAGTCGATGTTTGACGGTCCCGAGGCCCGGCGAGGGCCCCGCGGGGCCGAGAGTGGCCGAAAACCTCTCGTCCTGATCTTTCTACGACGCGATCATGCCTGGGAGTCTTCCTCCCCCCCCCAGACCGGCTCAGCCTCGTCGGCCAGCGCGGCCTCGGCCCAGGCGCCCAGAGCGAGCACCAGGAGCGCCACCGCGCCCCGCCAGCACCAACGCCTCCCCCCGAGCAACATCATGGGCGGCGCCGGCCGCCCCCCCCCCCGCCGGGCCCCGCGGGCGCGGCGGCTGGCAGCTTCCGCTCCCGCTCCCCCGGCGATCCCTGTGGGCGAAGAGGCTGCGGACCCCCACCTCCTCGCGCCCAGACCCCCTCGGGCAATGAAAAAATCATGACGGGAGGTTTTTCCATATTTTCGGCCTCTGGGGGCCCTCAATAAACGACGCAGGACGAGAAACGGGTCCCAGGAAATGGGTCGGGACCACGGGGGGTCGACGTAATGAACAAATCATGACGTCGGGGGTCTGGGCGTCTCCGCGTCGAGCAGGGGCTCGATTTGTTGTGAGAACGCATCCAATCGAACATGTGCGAGGCAGCAATGCATGCATACATCCGCCGCCTGGGGTACCCTCACTTCCTGAACCTCGGGGGGCTGTGAATCTGGACGTGGTTGGGCCGCAGGCTCCAGGATACGCATAGATTCTACGTCGGGGACGAGGTCACGACGGAGGGCTTCGGGCCACGTCGGCCCGTGGGCGCGAAGTAGTGGGGGGCGAAGCGGCTGCGGACCCCCACCTCCTCGCGTCGGGGACGAGGTCACGACGGAGGGCTTTGGGCAACGTCGGCCTTGGGCGCGAAGTAGTGGGGGGCGATCAATGAGGGGGGAAGAAAGGTGCCCTCTTCGGGCCCAAAACTTGCCGTCGCTCGGACGTCCATTTCCCGTGCATTTTCTGGTTTCGTGCGTGATTTTGTTTGCTCGATGGTCCAGGATGGTCCTCGATTGTTCTCGCCGAGAAAAAATGCACACGTCCGAGCGATGCCAAGAAAAGGAGGGCCCCTCCAGGTTTGTCCCCATTGCAGGCCCCCCAACGGCCTCCGCGAGGCACCTCGCCAGGCCCCAGGACCGTCGCAGAAGGACGCGGGGTGAACGGCCCGCTCCAGGGGCCCGCGCCCACGCTGTGCACAGAAAACACGACGTCGGATGCCCCCTGAGATCCGACGCGGCGAACAGAAGCTGCAACACCGCGAAGCGTGGCGACAGGGAGCACGAGCCCCATCTTTCTGCAGCGCTCGCCGAGCTGGATCGATCTGTGCTGGCCCCGAGGCCCCGGGTCGGAGGGCACCAACTATACACCAACACCGATCCTGGCTCAGGATCACCCTGGGCCAGGATCGGTGTTGGTGTATAGTTGGTGCCCTCCGACCTGGGGCCTCGGGACCGCGCCGCACCGGCGCGGTGCGGTGCGATCCTCCCGCCCCCCTCGACTGCGGCCCCCTCCGGGGGGGCGCGCCTCGACCTCCGGCGACGTGGCCTGATCGACGCGCGGCCCCCATGGAGCGACGCGCTCCTGGGGGGGATCGGGTACCCTAGAGAAGGCTCCATCGGAGCGGATTACGTGCGAGGGACCTCCGCCTGCATCTTGCCCGGACGTGGTCTCCCGCCGAAGTCAAGGCAATACCCGAGCGAGAGGCCTGGGCCAGTCTCCCGCGGCTCCACACGAAGCAGCCCCGGGCCAGGAGCTGTGGCCATGTGCCGGAGGGGCGCGATCGCGCGCTCAGGAGCCTGGCCACGACACGGCGGCCCAGCTTCTCGGGAGGACGTGTCTGGATCCTCCTGGGCATTCTCTCAGGGTGGAGGGCTCAGGGTGAAATCCACATGGGCCTTTGCACCTCAAGAATCACTCCGTCTTGTGATTCACCTTTTGCAGATTCGAGCATCGAACACCAATCGAAACGTCATTTCAGATTTCACCCTTTGCCCTCCACCCAAAAAAATGCTCGGTCATCTGCTCGACCGTATCCCCAGAGGGGCGCAGAGCTCCGGGAATCGGCGGTGGACGGACCTCCCTTTTTTCGTAAACCTCCGCTCAGTGAAAACGGCCTGGGACTGCGACCGACGCACCTGGACCCGCAAGAAGTGTGACGGCCGCGACGCCCTCCCGCGAGCCGAGAGCGGCCAATTCGCAAATCGTGTCAGGGCAGGAGGTCGATTAGAGGCCTCCTCGATGGGGTCGGAGTAGATGGGGTCGGAGGATCGCGCCGCATCGCCGATACATCGGCGATGCATCGGCGATGTGTCGGCGATGCACTGGCTATGCATCGTCGACGTCGGCGATGCATCAGCGACGTCGATGTGGAGAAAATCGGGCTCCACATCGCTGATGCATCGCAGATGCATCGGCGATGCGGCGCTATCCTCCGACCCCATCTGCTCCGACCCCATCTAGGAGGCCTAGATCGATCCACCTCCGACAGAGCAGAGGCTCGACCTCTGCTCCAAAGGGTGTGCTCTTGGTCGGCCCTCTCTCCGCCTCCGGCGGCTCTCTCTCTCTGCTCCTCCCTCCACGGCGGGGGCCCCGCCTCCCAGGCCCGTATAGGCCGGCACCGCGCGCACCTCCCGTATACGGGCCGACCTTCCAGGAAAAATCAAACGTGGCCACAGACTGCGCAGGAATGATCAAGCAGGAGGGGCGCGGAGAGCTCCAAGAGGGGCGCAGAGAGCTCCGAGAGCAGAGGCTCGGCCTCTGCTCCGGGGAAGCGCGCTCGTCGGTCCTCTCCGCTCCGGCGGCTCTCTCTGCTCCCTCCACGGCGGAGGCCCCGCTCTCCCGGACCCCGTGGGCCCGCGTCGCAGGACTTTCTCCTGTGATCAGCCAAGAGAGACAACCCTGACCATCTGGGAGGGGACCTCCAGAATTCGGCCTGACCTAGGGGACGACAAAGAAGGAAGGAAGCCCCTGTCTTTCCAAGTAGGTCTAGGAAGTCCGAGGGAACACCAGGGAACTCGCCGCCAAAAAGGCGGCGGAACGCATGCAAACCAAAGGAAGGACTGGGCCCCTTTTGAGAAGTAAGTGTTCCTTATCCAAGCCAGACCCTGTAAGTTAGGAAGGCCAAACACATTCGGGATAGGGGGTCTGTTCTGCAGGTGTACCAGACCAAACCGCCCCGGCTTATGATCCCTAACGCGAAGACGGGGACCTCAGTGAGGCCACGTCTTCAGCGTGTGATTCGGGTCAGGGATTCTTTCGTGCTCTATGATCCTGACAAGCCAAGACAGTGGTACGCCCTAGAAGCCTTCGCTTGAAAGAAGTTCGGAGGCCTCTTGGGGCGTCTGGGGCTCATCTTGGCGGCCCCAGGGCCGTCTTCGAGCGCCTCGAGTGCGTCGGGGGTCGTCTTGAGGCCCCTTGGAGGTCTCTTGGGCGCCTCATGCGGGCCACTTGGGCGCATCTTGGAGCAGTTTGGGCGCATCTTGGGGCTCTCCTGGGGCGCTCTTGGGAGCTTTAGGGGCGCTCTTGGAGCCATCTTGAAAGATATCGATGCAATAAGAGGGGAGCCTCAATTAGCGTTGCCATTCTAGGGTGCCCAAAATCGGCCCTCGGGGCGCTCTTGGAGCGCTCTTGGGGCCGTCCTGGGGCTCTCTTGGGCCCCTCCTGGGCCATCCTGGAGCCTTCTTGAAGCCTCGAATGGCCATCGGAAGCGAAACGGCGAGAAAGCCAACAACGCTGAAGAAGATGTTGGTCTCTTGGGGGCCTCCTTGGGGAGCCCTTTGGCCACCTAGAGCCGTCTTAAGGCGATCTTGGGGCCTCTTAGAACATCTTGTAAGCCATCTTGAGCGATCTTGCGCTATCTGGAGCCATCTTGGAGGCCATCTTGCACGATGAGGCCCTCGTTGAACCATCTCAGGCCATCTCGGACGCTCCAACTACCCGCGACCACCCCCGTCCAAGTCCAGGGGAGGGGGTTAAGGGGGAGGGGTGAACCCCTCCAGAAGTGGAGAAAAAGGGTTGGAAGAGAAAGCTCCCTAGACCACCTACGCCCAGAAGGCTGCTGGGATTACTCCGACGGACGGACCCCGCATGAGAATCTTCCAAAATTCGCCGACCCTTCGGCGTGTGAAGATGCTGTCGCCGTCGTCGCCGCCGCCGTCGTCGTCGTCGTCAGTCCCAAGGACATCGAGGAACAAGGAAAAAAGGAACGTCGTAGTCAAGTCGAAGGTAAGCTCCTTCCCTTTATCCCTTCCCTGTCCGGGGGATGGGGGGCGGGCGGGGGAGGGGAGGGGGGCGTGGGGGGTGCGGAGTCAACATGCCTCCTCACAAAGTCCCGGCGAGTCCCTGGGGGTGTCGCCAGCGAAGGTCCTGGGCCCCGCTGGCCGATTCACCCCCCTGGATGGGGAAACAGGTCGTTCCCTCTGGGCTTCGAGGGGTGTGTCCCCAACTGCAGTGGTGATTTGGTTGGGGCCTCGAGGGGGATGGGTATGGGGATGGGGATCGGTTGAACGATAAGGAGGCTCCCGCTCGAGCCTTCCTCGCGCTTCACTCGTAGGCGAACGGCCGAGACAGCCTCCCAGTGGGCTTGGGAACGAGAGGCCACTGCTCGAGCCTTCACCGGGATGCAGGCTCCCGGGTGTCACCAAACCTGTGTTTGCTTGTGGTGTTGCGTTGGGCCGCCCAGGACTACCAGCACGAGGCGGGGACCCCACGGGGAGGGCCCCCGCTCGAGACTTCCCCGCGATTCGCTCACAGACGAGTGAGCGCCCGAGACAACGTCTCCATTTGCTCAGGGACGAGGCTCCCGCTCGAGACGTCTTCTGGATTCAGACTCACAGGTGTCACCAACCCTGTGTTTGTACATGATATTCCGATGGCCACCTCGAATTACCAACATGAGGTGGCGACCCCATATGGAGGGGCTCCAGTTCGAGACTTCCGCGCGATTCACTCACAGACGAGTCTCCCGCTCGAGATTCCTTCAATATTCATACGCGAGTGTGTGTGGGTGGGTGTGTGTGTGTGCGTGTGTATGATGATGAATGAGAAGATGGGGACGAATGTGAAGATGAAGATGAATACAAACCCAGGCTGCAAGTTTTCCTTCTTGGACTAAAAATATGAGGACATCACTGGATCAAGTTGGATCCCTTTTCGGGTGTGGGAGGGTTTCGTGGATCCTGTTTCTGCACTGCGCGGATCCAATTTCCTGTGTGAAAAAAAAAACGATGGATCCATTTATTTTCCTGGGAATAAATCGATTATGATACTTAACATCCGGGACCCAGGGGACATGGGATCCGCGGAGCACCGCAATTCAAGCATCATGCTATCCACAGAGCTGTGGATCTGCGGACCAATGCTATGCTTCTACGGGGAAAGGGGGTCTTCCCAGGATGAAGAAAGGAAGGATGAGGGACGAGGCAAGAGGTGGGAGGAGAATAGAGGGGACGCAGGGGGGGAGAGAGGAGGAACAATCAGGGAAGAGAGGGGGGGAGGAGGAAGGAAGAGGAGAAGGAGGAGGAGAAGGAGGATGAGGGAGGAGGGAGGAGAGAGGAGGGAGGAGGACGGACGAAGGAGGAAGGAGGAGGGAAGAGGTGGGAGGAGGAGGGGGGAATTGGGAGGAGGAGGAGAGGAAGGGATGAGGGGGGGCGAGGACATACAAGCAAAGTGTCCAAATCGGAAACTCCAGCGCCACAGCGGGCCCGACCACCTCCCTTCACTTCTCCCATCACATGTGGTTTCTCGAGCGCCACAGCGGGCCTGGCCATCTCCCGAAACTCCTCCCATAACATAAGTTTGCTCGAACGCCACAGCGGGCCTGGCGAACTCCCGCATCTCCACCCATAACATAGTTACCCCACCTCGAAGCGAACGCTCCATGCATCCGCTCACCTGAACGGCGCGTCGCTTCCGACATGTGGGGCTCAAGAGGAAAATCGTTCGGCCTGCGTAAGTATGAAGATGGCTACGAACATGAACATAAGATGAAGATGAATCTGAAGGTGCCGACGAGGATGAAGACCGACATGACAATGAAGATGCTGCTGATGATGATAATGATGGTGATGATGATGCTGATGATGATGGCGATGATGGCGATGATGATGATGACGACGGCGACGAGGATGATGATGACGATGACGATGACGATGACGATGATGATGATGATGATGATGATGATGATGATGATGATGATGATGATGATGATGATGATGATGCTGGTGCTGGTGCTGATGGTATTGATGATGACAAATGTAAAAAGAAAAGAGAGGAGTGAACCTGACTACCTACCAAACCACCCCAACCCAACCCGAAGACCCGAATTTGACCCGAATTTCGGGTTGGGGGGGGTACGGGTTCCATGTGTTTTTTCGACGTTCCCCGACCCCCCCACACTGGAAATGAAGGGCAAATTGAGGCCTTCGGGTTGGGTTGGGGTGGTCTGGTAGGTGGTGAGAACCTCCGTCCGACCGCAGGAAAGAGTGCTTCGGCGGCGCGCCAAGGGGGGAAGTGGGTGGGGGCAAGCCTTCTCCGCAGGCGGCGCGGCTTCTCGAAAACCCTCGCGCCTGCTGAATAACTGTTCTGAACCTTCGCCGGGGACGCAAAAACTTTCCCAGAAGGCCCGAGGGCTTCCGTGAGGGGGCGCAGGGACACACAAACAAATACGCACAAATCCCAGCATTCCCAATATCTTCCAGTATTTTCTGTGTTTTCGTTTCCCCCCATGCCCTATATTTTCCCATATTTTTCCTCGGGGGAATCGACGATCATTTGTGTCTGTGTTTTTGTTCCCATCCTGATTCCGAGAAGCCCCGCCGCCGGCTGAGGAAGCCACCACCTCGTACTCTCACTCCATCCCTGGCCTCGTCGAGCCTCATCGTCGAGGGGGGGCGGCGGGGAAGAATACTGGGATTTCTGGGCAGAGAAAGACAAAGAAGCGTTGTCAGGAAAATCCTGGAGGCCTCTCGCGGCAACTGGAAGCCAGATTAGGTCGGGCATGTCCCCCTACAGGCGGATTCTTGACGAACAATTGGAAACACTGAACTGTTCAGAAATAATCAAACATGATCCAAACATCGTCTCCACACTATGTTTTAATTTTTTTGGAATATTCCTCCTGCAGAGGGACAGGCCCGGCAACTGGAAACCAAACTTACGTTGGCGCCACGTCGGATTCAGGCCGGTTTGATGTCGGCATTACACAAGATTGACGTCGGACCTTCGTCGGAACATCACCGCACGAGCATCGTCTCGTATCGGACGGGGCAGACGTCTGGACTAGACAGTACAACTCTTGCGCGCTGCGCGTGGCCTCCACAACTTTATTCATGAGGAGCGGGAGAGGGAGGGAACTTCGATGCCGGCACGTTAAGGGGGGACCAACTCAGGCAAGCGGGGAGAAGCATCGACTCGGAATCGGCGAGACATCGCCGATGGATCGGCGGCCCCCGACAGCGAATCCGTGTGATGCTCGAAGGGTGGGGCTGTCAGGCTCCTAGCGGCGATCAATGGGCGATGCATTCACCCCTGAACATATCCCCCAGGACGTTGCTCTTGACGAGTGAAGCATGCCATGCTGCTTCAAGCTATGCTGTGGCATGGCGTGCGCCCGCTGTGTATGCAATACTATGCCATGCCATGCCTGGCGGACCAATGTCATGCTGCGTCATGATATCTTATGTTGGGCTATGTAATGTCTTCCAGTGCTACGTTATGCTACGCCTCGTTATGTCACGCAACACGATGTCGTAAGGCGGTGATATGCCGTCCGAATACGCCAGGTGATGATATCCTGCGACATGCCGCTAAAACACAATGCAGTAACGGCTGTATCATGGCATGCTAGGCGGCGTTATGAAATCCGCTGTTGCTATGTACCATGACTCGCATTGCATGGCACCCTGTTGCGATGCACCTCCGGGCGCTTCGCATTGTAAATGTGGCATGTGCGCCTTCGGATATGGGAATATCCCTGACTGGGGGTCGCTTCGGGCAAATTCCTGAAAGACGTTTATTGATGCGTGGTGTGTTGCTATTGTTTGGTGCACCGTTGTGCCAATCTGCCCAGCTGAGAACAAGAGTTAGTATGTTGTAGGTCCCAGTGCAAGGTGTCGGCCGGCTGTACCCTCACTCGAGCGAAACATCACGCGTAGCAATTGCAACGTCACGCAAGTCACGAATGGCAGCACACATGCGTGCGATTACTTCGTCTTGAGCGGGTGCGCCAAGGTTGACCGTCGCGAAGTCGTCGGCACCTAGATCAGATAGGTTGATGGTGGGACTGATCCAGACTGCTACGGCCCTTCTGCCAATGAACTGGCGCTCGTACCCTGAGCCGTTCCAGCCGCCGCGCAAATACAATGAGTTATAAAGAAACTGCCGGATTTCGCTTGGCCCTTGCGCCGAGGACTGAAAGCGGCCGTAGTCCATGTATGCATCCTCCTTTCCAGCGAAGTGGCTTATCTTGTTTATGCTCGAACTCTCGAAGAGCTCGAACTCCTCCTCTGTGAGGGGCTGTAGCACCGCTTCGCGGTGGCGGCACAGGGGCTCCACGACATCCGGGAACATTTGGCGGCATAGGTGAGCAACGCCATCGAATGAAGCAGGGAATACATCGGGGTTACCGACAAATTGTCAGCTGCACGCCACGACCAGTCTTCACGTAAAAAAGGGCGTCTGACAGCGTCAGCCCCGCGAGGAGCAGGCAATCAAGCGCCCGCGGGCTCTCCAAAAAACGCAAAATCTGATCCGATGCCCCAACCAGGCTCACCTTGCGGCCCCATTTGACCTGCCCTGCTGTTGTTGCAAACCATGACGCGTCTTTGCCTACCTGCAATCTGCAACACAACCCGTCCAGAACCGTACCAGGCGAGAAGCGCTCGCCGCGGCGGAACATATCTGCCACATCCTTGGGCGATGGACTGATCCGCCTACCGGTTCCTGCCGGCGGTATCTCTTCAGCAGGCAACCAACGGGACAGATGGAACGACTGCAGTCCGCTTGATTGGGTGATCAGAACCTCGTACATCTTTGAAATCCGCGTCAAGCACTCCGTTACGGTGGGTGCACCAAGGGCGGTCGCCTCATGCTGCAAGTCACCACGTCGCATGTTGAGAGCAATGTACTCTGTGATTCCACGACTGCCATCAGCAAGAATTGTGTAGCCTGTGCCGGCATACAGATCGTTGAGCCCGATCGAGTCGTACAAGAACTTGCGCACCATCGACGCGCTGCACTTCCCCGCCGAAGCGAGAGCGCAGAAGTCTTCGTACTTGAGTTGAGACGCGTCTGCTCTAAAAGTGTAGCCGTTGACCTCTGGACGATGCTGAGCTTGAAGGGCTGCGTAGCCCGCAGGTGAGGACACGCCAGACCCACGTTGTTGCAATTCAGCTAAGTGAACTCGCATATGCTCAGCGGCAACGGGGTAAACAGATTCGAGGGTACTTGCAACCCCCTCCCACGTCGCACACGGCGGGTCGTAGTCAACGGCTTTCCACACGACAAGATCGAAGACCCATCCAGCCTGCAACTTCTCGTAGATGTCGAGGATATCGTATCCAATCGTGAGCAGCATTTCAAGTGGAGCGCCATCACCATCATTCCGCGCGGCTGCATCAAGGAAGAGCTTGAGGCCTTCTGCCCCCAGCACAAAACAACTCATGCCGTGGCCCAGCGTAGCGAAGTGCTTCGGCTCTCTTCCACGGCACAATCGCCCTCGCAAACTATGAAGACGATCAAGCCCTACGCTTTGACCTTCACGAAGCAGCCCAATGTATTGTGACGGTGAGATCTGGTCGGAGTAATCTGACTTGTCGGCGGCGACCTCGCCGAACACCCATCTCAAGAGTGGCTCATACATGACGGGGTCTTCTTGTGGACACCCGACGCTCTGAAGTATGTTCTCCACGTCACCATCATGAAAACCCAGAGAGCGAAACAGATGTCTGATGCTGGCGCGGCTGATCAAGCCAGCGGCGCGCTCGTCCGCTCGTTTGAACAAAGCTAGAGCAGACTGAAAACCGCCGCCAGCTTGCATTATCGCTGGAATGTCGCAACGCAGCAACCACAATTCGAGCTAAGAAAACAAGCTCGCAATCCGATCTTGACTCGGTACCGCATGAACGAAGCTCGGCTTGAGCTATCACGGCTTGAGCCAAAATGGCTACGGACAGGTGGCATGCGCACCGCGTGCCTCAAAATCCAGAACCACGAGATACTGGCCCTGCCCCGCATCCTCAAACAGAGCGTCGACAATCATGCCCCCCCGGAGATCGACCTTAAGCCGCACCGTAACGGAAAATGGCGTGCCGCACGCAACCTTCTTACAGAGCGCCCCCGTTTTGGCCGAAAAAGCGCAAGCCTGGCTCGGGTCGGACGAATGCGGGGGATAGCAACACTCGGGGATGGACAGACCCCCCTTTAGCACAACGTGGTTTAGTGAAAACGACCTGAGGCCCAAACATGGCAGGCGCGAGCCTGGAAAATAACGGCCACGGCGCCCTCTCGAGAACCGGAAACGGACAATTCACTGATCGGCGTGTCACGGTTGGGGGCTCTGTTCACCCCCGAAAAACGGGGGTCGGCGAATGGGCTGGCTCTTCTGGCGCCTGGCGCTGCTGGAAGCGACCCTGCCTCGGAGAATGCGCCTGGCGGCGGGGCCGAGACCGGCTGCAGGCCGCGGACTTCGCGGCCCCCCTCCTGCCCGGGGGCGCCCAGGGAGGGGGCGTCAGAGCGAGGGGGCTCGCACACCTCCTCCAGGAGGAGGAGGGGGAGGGGGAGGGGGAGGAGGAGGAGGGAGGAGGGGGAGGAGGAGGAGGAGGAGGAGGAGGAGGAGGAGGAGCGCTCAGAGGCACGTGCGCGGCTCGGGGAGAAGGTGACTACCTACCAGACCACCCCGACCCAACCCGAAGACCACAATTTCGGGTTGGGGGGGGGGGTACGGGTTCCATATGTGTTTTTTCAGTGTTCCCCGACCCCCCCCCAACTGGAAATGGAGGGCAAATTGAGGCCTTCGGGTTGGGTTGGGGTGGTTTGGTGAATGGTGAGAAGGGGGGCGAGGGACGCATCGAAACAGAACGAGAGGGGGCCGCGAGATCCACCACCCCGTCCTGGTCCTCAGCGCCCAGGTGCACAAGAGGGGCTAGAGGAACCACCAGGGCACGACCTAAGGAACACAGAGCCTCTCTCCAAACGCAGCGAAATCCTTATTTCAGCGTCTAACTCTGCAGCGCTCGTAGAAACCTCCCAGATTGGGTCGAACTAGATGGGGTCGGAGGATTGCGCCGCATCGACGATGCATCGGCGATGTACTGGCAACGTCGGCAATGCACCGGCGACGTCGGCGCGGAGAACATCGGGCTCCACATCGAGCCGCATCGACGATGCATCGGCGCTGCGACGCGATCCACCGACCCCATTCTACTCGGACCTCGTCTGGGAGGCCTAGACATAACCACTAAGTCGGGGGGCCTCCACCAGGGGTAGATCGAACAAGAACAAAAACACCTAAGCATAATCTTTTGGCGCTCCGCGCGAATTTCTTGGATTTGCGCTGGATCCCCCTCCCAAGCGCGCGGAGCGCGCCAGGGTCGGCGCCGGAGGCGCCGCCAGGGGGCCGAGGCGCGGATCCAAGAAATCCGCGCGGAGCGCCAAAAGTTTATGCTTATGTGGTTGTGTCTTCTTCGAGTAGATGATCCCAAATGATGTCGGTGGTGATCTCTCGGCCACCGTGCGGCTGAATGCAGCTGCCTCTCCCGACGCCCCGTAGATCCAGAGGCGGCCGCGCTCATCGAGCAGGGGGAGCCAGCGACACTGAAAGAGTGCGTTTCTTGCCTTGCGAACATTCGGCGGCGCGTTTCGAACCAGGGGGTGGGCCCCCCCTAACACTCGGCGTCGTCGATCAAAACGAGGGGGACCCCCCTCCCCCCTAGCCCCCCCCCTCCCGAACCCCCACCCCACACCCCTAGGGGGGGGGTCCAAATCCCCCCCCCTCCTCCCGCGCTGGCGCCGGCGCCGGCGCTGGCGGGGGCCAGCAGCGCCGACGGCGGGGACGCAGCGACGATTACCACCACTACCACCCCCACCACCACTACCACCACCACATAAACCCACCACCACCACCAACCCACCACACAACCACCACCACAGCCACCACCACCAGCACAACCACCAACACCACAACTCACCACCACCTCCACCACCGCGAAAAACCCACCACCACTACCACCACCACCACCACATCTACCGCACCACCACCACCATCGCCACAACCACCACCACTACCAGCAACAACCCACCACCACCACAACCCACAGAAATCACCACACCACCACCATCACCACCACTAACACCACCACTACCAGCACCACCTCCACAAACCACAGCCACCACCACAACTCACCACCACCACCACAAACCACCACCACCACACCATCACCAAACCACCACCACCGCCACCACAACCCACCACCACCACCACCACCGCCACAAACCACCACCACACCGCCACCACATCACCACCACCACCACCCACCACCACAACCACCAACACCACCACAACAAACCACCACACCACCACCACCACAACCACCACCACAACCACCACCACCACAACCCACCACCATCACCACCACAAACCACAACACCACACCACCACCACCACCAGAACCACCACCACCGCAACAAACCACCACCACCACAACCACCACCACCGCGCCACCACCACACCCACCACAACCCACCACCACCACGATAACCACTACCACGACCACAACTACCACGACAAACCACCACACCACCACCGCCACCTCCACCACCACCTTAACCCACCACCGCCACAACTACCACCACCACGACCAGAAACTACCGCACCACCACCACCACCGCCACCATCACCACCACCACCACAACCTGCCACCACAACCACCACAACAACCACCACCACCAACCACACCACCACCACCACCACCGCCGCCACAACCACCACCACCACCACCGTCGCCCGCCGCCGCAGGCGCCGGCGACGGCCCAGAAAATGAACGCGTCGTCCCCGCCGCCGCCGCCGCCAGCAGCCGCCGACGCAGGCGCCGGCCCGAGGAGATGGAGAGAGGAAAAGTAGGGGAAGAGAGGGAGGGGAGGGGGGGGGGTTCGAACCTCCCCCCGTCCGTCACGGGAGGGGGGGGGGAAGGGGGGGTTCGAAACACCCACCCCTCCAGCCAAGGGGCGGGGGGGGGTCCCGTTCCAAACCCCCCCTCCAAGCGACCACAGAACGCGCTCTTTCACTACTACGACTACTACTACACCTACCACCACCAACACCACCCACCACCACCACCACCACCACCACCACCACCACCACCACCACACACCACACACTACTACTACTACTACTACTACTACTACTACTACTAGTACTACTACTAGTACTAGTACTAGTACTAGTACTAGTACTAGTACTAGTACTAGTACTACTACTACTACTACTACTACTACTACTACTACTACTACTACTACTTACTACTACTACTACGACTACGACTACGACTACGACTAACTACGACTACGACTACGACTACGACTACGACTACGAACGACTACTACTACTACGACTACTACTACTACTACAACAACTACTACTCCTACTACTACTAAGACCACTGCTCCTACTACTACTACTACTACCACTACTACTACTACTACTACTACTACTACTACTACCGCTACTACGACGACTACTACTACTACTACTGCTACTACTACTACTACTACTACTACTACTACTACTACTACTACTACTACTACTACTGCTACTACTACTACTACGTCGACTACTACTACGGCTGTCACTGCTACGACTACCACTACTACTACTACTACTACTACTACTACTACGACGACTACTACTACTACTACTACCACTACTACTACCACGACTACTACTACTACTACTACTACTACTACTACTACCACTACAGCTACTACTACTACTACTACTACTACTACTACTACTACTACTACTACTAGTACTACTACTACTATTACTGCTACAACTACTACTACTACGACTACTACTACTACGACTACTACTACTACTACAACAACTACTACTACTACTACTACTACTATTACTACTACTACTACTACTGCTGCTACTACTACTACTACTACTACTACTACAACTACTACTACTACTACTACTACTTCTCCTCCTACTACTACTACGACTACTACTATTACTACTACGACTACTACCATTACTACCCGATGCTACCACTATTGGCACTACAGTCAAAAACCCGAGGAATGCTCCAAAACAATTGAAAATAATAATAGACATATTCCAAGACTATTTGTGACTATTGTTGACATTTCCCCCTGTGAAGGAACAACCCCGACTTAATCCTGGGAGCGGGTCGGGACCCCTGGGGCTGCGGATTGCTGCGATCACGCTGGCAGATGCAAGGGCAAGTGGCGCTGTCCCCTCGCTCGGGCTCAAGGCTGGCCCCCCCGGCGTTCTCAAGAGGGGGCCCGGGTCGGAGGACTGCCTCCTGGGAGCGGGTCGGGACCCGTGGGACTGCGGACTGCAGAAATCACACTGGCGGGTGGGTGCAAGGGCCGGCGGCGACATCCGAACCCTACCCCCCTGCATAGATTCTCTCGAATCGATGGGAGGCGGGGGCGGGGTCCGGATGTCGCCACGGGCGCGAAAGATACCTGCACCCTTACCCAGCAAGGGTGCCAAGGGGCGGGGGGGGCGACACGCCGCAGCCGACGGCGGTTGCACAAGTGCAGATGCGACGGCCCATGGGACATGACCGGGAATCCGCTGGCACCGAAGGCGCGCGTTCCAATTGGCAGAGTGGCCGACCACGGATTGGTCGCTCTCGGACTGGAGTGGCTCGTTTGGAGGTGCGCCCACGAAGGTGCACAATCAAGCATTTGGGACTCGACGCGCAAATTGCGTCCTGGGTGTCCTGGGCGGGCGCCGCTGAAATCCCGCGCTCGCCCCAAACGCTTGGGGCCCCGAACGCCAGGCGCGGTCGCCAGGGGCTGCCACCTGGAAAACCCGCCTGGCGTCACCTCAGCTAGGTCTGGGTACGTGTCGGGGGGCACAGCCGCCGACGTGCGTTGATGGTACCCCCGGACACGTACCCGTACCTAGTCGAGGTGGCGTTTGGTCGAAATCGCTTTCGGGCGCACGTGCGGCCCCCGAGAACGCTCCACAACGCGGCCGCAGCGGCCCCCGGGGGAGCGTGAGATTGCAACGACGCTCCTGCGGGCAGGCCCGAACGCAACGGAGTGGTGGTCCCAGTCCCCAAATGGGACAGGCACCACCACTCCAATGCTGCCCTGAACCCCGCGGACACCCCCGATGCCCCCAGACGTCCCTGACGCAAACCAGGGCATGTTGCTGCAATCGAACAAGCAGCCGTTCAGCGTGTCGTCGCGTCCTGACGCGCGGATGCTGAAACAGCGCGCACGTGGCAGCCTGAACGGGCGCTGTGGCAAGCGCCCAATCCAGCGGACGGCCCTTTTCACCCAGGCCGACCCTGGGCAGGGGTAGGTTTAAGCACGTGCTCGGTTTAAGCACTTGCTCGACGAATTCCGAACCCTTCCCCCGCCGCCCGTCGGGTCGCCCGAATCGGTCGGCAAGGGTAGGGTTCGGACTTCGCCGCCGTCCGGAGGAGGAGGAGGAGGAGGAGGGGAGGAGGAGGAGGAGGAGGAGGAGGAGGAGGAGGAGGAGGAGGAGGAGGAGGAGGAGGTGTAAGAAAGCAGATGCTCTTTCCTGGGATCAGCTTGACCCAAGCCGGCTGCGGTGCAGGCAACGAGAGAAAGAGAGCGACGATAGACGAGAGAGAGGTGGAATTCCAACACACCCCCTCGGACAGAATGTCCGCGCTGTGCAAGTCACCTATAAAACTTGCTTTATAATATTCATACATTAGTGTTATATACACATCGTGCTCCTACTCTCGCTACATTCAACTCTCGGCAGTGATGTCCTCAATGCGCCTGGCAACGCAACCAAGGACCTTTACAAGGCTGCGAAGGTTCAGGTATGGGATATCAGTCACGACGTCGTTCAGGACCTCCTCCTGCGAACGCCGCTTCACCGATTCCCCATCAGTCGAAGAGGAAGACGAGCGACCGCGTCTGCGGCGGCTGGATCGGGAGCGGGCTCGCTCTCGCAGCTCCTTTGGCTCGTTTGCTTCCTTTTCTTCCCGCTTGCCCCCAGCATGGGGCATTGGCGGCGGCGGCGGCAGCGGCGCCGCCTTCTTCCAAGCAAGTTCCGGCGGCACTTCCGGCCATGGCCGGCAGTTGGTCGAAGCGTACTGGATCGGCACGGCCTCCGCGAGGGTTTCGGCCGGATTACGATCCAGCTTGTGCTTGTCTGAGGTCATGTGCTGCACCAAACGATATGTCAGCGCTTTGCCCAAGTGTTCTGGGCCTCCTTTCATTTCTGACCTTTCTGCTTTGCTATAAAATACATTGCTGTCGGTGCAAGAAGGGCATCGCTTGAAAGCTAAAACCACTTCTTCTGATATTGTCTGCATTTCGGTATCCGGACACAGAAAAGTGAACTCTGAGCCGAAATGCTATGGATACGTTTTGTTATAGTTCCGTATCTTGTGGTACTGGGAATTATCATGAACGTTCACCATACACCAATCATCTTCTTCAGTTCATCTAGACGTGCATGATCGAAAAACTTGGTTCCTAAGTCTGCGCAATTGTTTGCGCTTGGCACCTTTCCCAATCGAACACGGGATGCATGTACTAGCTGCTGCACGTGCATATATTTGATGTCAACATGCTTGAGCTTCCCAAGCCCCAGGCGCGAGGCTATCGCAATCCCGGCAGATGAATCAGATTTTATGCGCACTCGTACCGTCACTCCAAGACCGAGTTCTGTGAGGATCGTCTGCGCTAGCAAGCCTTCGGCCGCTCCCGAGGCGATGGCGTACAGCTCTGCCTCTCCGGAGCTCTGGGCAATCACTGATTGGGTACGGCTATAATTCGTAAGGATACATGGACCCCAAAACACATAACCGCTAGATGTGGATTTCCGGGTTGTTTTGCACCCGGCCCAGTCACTGTCGACAAACACAACAATGTCGTCTTTCAAACTTCCGCCGTTTTGCAAATGCAAGCACTCTTGTTTGGTTCCCTGCATATACCGCATGAGGTGCTTTAGCTTCCTCATGTCTTCCTTCGTGGGGGCCGCCAGCTTTCTAGCCAGCTCTTTCGTCGTGAACTGAATGTCGGGCCTCTCGGTGGGGATGTATTGCATCTTACCCACTACACACCGGTATTTGTGATGATCTTTCCCTGTCAGCTCTTCGAACTCTTCTCCAACCGACCCTTGCACTGGCATTGGGGTCTTGTGTCCAGGAGTCGAAACGGCCGAACATCCTTTCATACCTACTACATCTAACGCTTCATCAATATATCCCGGCGCTGGGCTCACTGCAATGCCGGTTGCTTCCAACTTGTAGCATTTACCTAAATACTTTACGGCCGATGTGGTATTGAAGCGCTCACCCCTACGGAACAGAACATGCTTTTCGAGCTCATCGAAAAACCTCGTGACATCATCATCTGGACCTACTGTTATGGGGTCGTCAACATGCACGCTGAGATACACGTTTCTGTTCTCGCTCCAAAACAACTGGGGGTCACTCCGGCACCGTTTGAAACCCAAACGTTTCACAAGAACCTCAGCCAGGAAATCCTGGAAATTTTGCGGTGCTTTCCGGAGCCCGTTCATTGCTTTCTGCATCTTCCAAATCCAACCTGGGTATTGGGATTTCCAGGGCTCCGGGGGTCTACAAAATACTCCCTGGTCACTGATATCCGCGTGCATGAACGCTACACTAAAATCTCCTACTCTGATGGTATAGTTCATTCTCATCGCTATTGCTAAGATGATTCTCAAACCCGTTGGGGTTGGGGTTGCCGCGAACACATCGTCCCGGACCGCTGCCCACTTAAACTCTTTTGCTACTAAACGTGACCGGACCTCTGTTTCGCCACGTTTCTTGTGTACCCATCCTGTGTTTATGGGTTGCGTCGTGGCTTCCTCTTCTCTGCACCACTGGCACACGCCAAAATGATCAAGATGGCCCATTTCACGCTTCATGCCTGCCTCCACTAAGGGTTTTGGCAAGCCGTCAATTAGATCAACATTGGCATAGCAATGGCGCAGCAATTCTTCATGTGTGTCATAAAAGTCGCACACGTGAGGCTCTGATTCTTCACACAGTTGTTGATCATCTGTCAAACCTAAAATGGGACGGATTGCTGCCATGGTGGCAGATCCTGGATCCTCTGGATGCTCTCCGTCAGCCTTCCGTTTCTCTCCCTGCTGTGCGTTTTCCCGTTCGCTTCGCTCTTGGTCCAAATCTTCCGCTCGAACTTCTGCCTGCCGTTTCGTACCACCGCTATGGCTACCACTACTCTGTCCTGGATTCCCATTGCTGCTATTGCTACTCTGTCCTGGGATAGCCGCTGGAGGCAGCCCTTTTGACCTAAACCTAACACGTCTGTCCGCCCCCTCGGACGTTTCCGGCTCCTGGGGGGCTCCTGTTGGAGGTTGGCCCTCGGCACGTTGTGCCGCGCTTTGCTTGCTGTCCTCCCATTGTTGCCGTCTCCGCCTGCATTCTGCTGAGTGCGTGTTGCCGTGCGCCCCCTCGTGGCACGCCTTGCAGTGGGGGGTTTTACCCCACTCACGCCAAAACAAACGTAAACTCTGCTCCCGTGCTGTGAAACCAAGATCTCGAGAAACCGGCGCTGGTGGAGGCGGCACGGGGGGCTCCCTTGAGGCATTGCCTGGGCGGTACTGCAAGTCCCAGGGTACCCCATAAACCTGCCTAACAACACTCACATCGAAACGTGTGTTCTCTTCCCGCCTGCGGATGGTGCGCGTCGGGAAGATCCCGTTGGCGCTAGCGATCATGTGCTCATCGCTACCCGTGGTTTTACCTATCCACACGCCGGTCACGAAGTGGGGTTCCATTTTAGCTGTAATTGGCCCTGCTTTCCGGCCAGACACACATTCGCCAAACTCGACAATCATGCCATGGTACGCGTGCCCTTTCACTCGCTCGAAAGATGTCTTGCCGTCTGTGTGTTTCTGGAACCTACTGTGCAACCACCCGCAATGACGAATCAACCATGGTGTGAGGATACTTCTGTTTGTGAGTACCATGTTGTACCTAGACTCAAGTGCAAGCTTATGTGTGCGCAACAGTGCCTCTACACTCTGATGAAATCGCTCTACAGACCCATTGGCTTTCTTGTGCCCTGCTGGTGTGTGCCGTAATTGCGTGTTACTCTTACGCTTACTTGCTACCACGCGTGCAACGTCTTTGATTGAGGTCTCGTCGTCCGTCTGTACAACAATCGTGTTCGTAAAACCTGCGTGTTCCAAGTGCTTTATTATAAAATCTATTGCGTGCGTGTCAGATGATCCTTTGTTTTTCACCTGTGTGCACGCTCCATAACCCGGCGAAACAATTATGATGGAGATGCATGTTATTACATTGGCATCTTCAGCGGTCTTCACAAAGAAATAGTCTAATTGAACTACTGGGTACGGGGAGTCTTCCCCGTGTTTGTACGGCGATTCTTTCGACCGGCCTCTGACGCAGAATTCGCACCAATCGCGAAACTGCATGTGTGTAAGATTGTGCACGTCCCTTTCCTGCTTGGTGGGTCCTTTCGGGATCTTTGGGGCTACAGGAGTATGGGCCTCATCAGATTCTAATGGCAATTGTTTGGAATCCGCGGTTTCCTTCTCGTCGGAATTGCCGCGTGTCTCAGTTTTCGCGGTGAAAGCTGTAAGAAGAATGCCATGTGCACCTAAGCTTTCCTCCGGATTTTGGAGGGCTGTCCAGTCGGTTCGATTCTCTAGAAGTTGCCAGGGCGATGTGTTCCATTTAACCCATACGATGCGAATGGGAAACTTTTCAGCAACAGTTTCTTTCGTCAATCCCCCTGGGAGTCTACCAACCGGAATGTGCATCACATTAGTCCGGGGGTGCACTACGAATGGTTCCCCGTCGTTCGTCAGGAACCACATTTCGTTCCCGTCTGGCGGCATTTCTCTCGGAATCGTTGCTAACAAATCTGCTGGGGGGTCCTCCAAAGGCCTCTGGAACGCAACAGACGAAATTACATTTTTCATACTGTCAGGAACACGATCTGGATCAACAAACCTAGCTTTGGCACGATACAGGAAATTATGCTCCTTCACAATGAACTCTCCCGACATGTTTGGGGAAGTGGCCACAACCTGGGCATTCCCAAACGTGAAAGACATGTTCTTTTGCTTAGCTAGGCGGCTTATGCTAATCAAGGTAGTAGAAGCGTTTCGAAACACTCCGAATCGAATCACGAGCTGCAACACTTTCCCGTTTGACCCCATGAGCTGTAATGGGACATCTTTGTATCCCAGCCTCTTCATTTCGTATCCGCTCGCTGTGATTCCGTCGATCCCTGAAGCAGGAATCGTCCTGATGTGAGGGGCAAAAGCTGGTCCACACACATGGTCAAACGTGCCAGTATCCAACAACATCAGAAACTCATTCGTTGCGTTCCGCTGTCTCGTTGAGTGTAAAGCCCCGGTTTCCTCAGAATTGCCGGGCGGCTCAAAAGCTGAAACAAAACACTGACGATTGCTAGGGCACACCTCTGGGGACACCTGTGGTGAGAACGCATTGCTTGCAGCGACAAACACCAACAGAAAAATCGAGAACACCTGCAAACACATCATTTTCCAACCCGCTGCTGTCGACAAGGGTTCAAACGATGGGCTCTTCAAGTCTGAATGCTGTTTGTGTTTCTTGTGCGGTGTGGCTGCACGTGCGCGCGACCTGTGAGGTGTGCTCACTACGCGCGTGTGCACACACTTACGCACAGGTTCGTACTCCGTACTGCTTGTCTCCCCTAGACCTTCCTCCTCCGTGCTGGGATCCCCGTCAGACGAGAACCGAAACCATTGAGTTTCACCGGCGGATTCCTTAGAAGAGCAGTTTTCGGTCTGCGTGCCAACATCCATGCATGCATGCATACGTACACGACCAAACTCAATTTCAAGAAAACTCTCCCCTGACTGCTCTCCCTCGTCGCCTTCACATGCTGGACACACTGCGGCAAACTCTTCTGGCTGGTATTGTGGTCCGTCGTTCCAGGACGGGCTCTCCGAAGCCCCTTGGCCATTCGAGTGGGACTGGGGCGCAACCTCAGCCGACCTGTTGCTACCTTTGTTTGCCTTGCCCTTACTGTTATACCTACATTCTGAAGTCCAATGGTTCCTCATTCGGCAAATGTCGCACCATTTCTGTGGCTGAGCTTTGCCGCCAGCCGTCTTTCCGGAAGGTTTGCCGGATCCCTGCCAACTGCTCTGAGACCATTGCCCGGGACGCCCCCAGGAGGATCCTGCCTGTCCTTGCTGGGGGTCTCCTGCTCCTTTCCCAGATCCGACCTTTCCTCCGTAACCCTTGCCTCCGTACTTCCCTCCTTGATCCTTTCCTTTTACTCCTGTCTTCCCTGTCTTTCCTCCTGAATCATATCCTTTTCCTCCTCCTGTCTTTCCTGTCTTTCCTCCTTTCCACGCGGACGTGAGAGGATCAACTTCCATTGGCTTCATCCTGGAATCGCTTCCTGATTTGGCAAAAGGGTTTTTCCAGTCTCGTTTTCCCTGGACATACGCTAAAATCTTTTGTTTCAACTCCTCATAAGTATCATACAATTCCGTGTTCAATTCAAAGTGGCCTTTCATTGGCTCTGGAATTGATTGGATCACTGCTGTGATCTTCACGTCATCGGAACATTCTTCTGGGTTCGCAAGATCATCGTACTGTTGCACCAGAACTTCAAACTCAGCCAGCTTCTCTGGCAAACTGTCCAAACGATCGGTCGAGAAATCGTAACTCAAGATTGCTGTCATGAGTCCTCTACGCGTGTTTCGGTCTTTTGGGTCATATCGGGCGCATGTTTTCCGCCACATTTCGAAACCGTTTCCCTTTTCAAGTTTGCGGAACACCTTAGCCATTTCTCCCTTGACAAGGCCTACCAAAATATAAGCGAGATTAGCTGCATGCTGTTTTACAGGCGCGTCCATTGTTGCAAGTGTTATCGTCTCATGTCTCGTTCTTGCGCTCTCCATGTGTTCCAACATCTCGCTACTCACTGCACCTGCATAGTTCTCAAACTGAAACGACCAGTCCGGCCAGTCAGCATCTCTGCCCGAAAACTCTCTGACATTCTTCCCGAGAAGTTTCGTATCAATGACCCCTTGGGCCATCTTCCGGGACCGTTCCTAGAACTGTTCCCCGGGTTCCCCGTGGATCTTCTACCTACGATTTTCAAAACCACAGCTCCGCTGCCATGTAAGAAAGCAGATGCTCTTTCCTGGGATCAGCTTGACCCAAGCCGGCTGCGGTGCAGGCAACGAGAGAAAGAGAGCGACGATAGACGAGAGAGAGGTGGAATTCCAACAGGAGGAGGAGGAGGAGGAGGAGGAGGAGGAGAGGGGCAGGTCGACGTCGGCGCACGTCAACGCCCCGCACGACGCCCCCCGCGCAGGCCGAGCGCGCCGACGGCGCTGCCGCCGCCGCCGCCGCCGCCGCCGCCGCCGACGCCCACCACGCCACGCTGCCCGACGGTGCTCGCGCTACGCCGCTGGACCTGGGGGCGGCTGCCGGGGACCTGGCCGCCTCGCTGGTGCTGCCTGGGTGCCGCCGCCGCCCCCGCGGGAGAGGGCCCAGACGCCCGCGCTCTCGAGCATCGAGGCGCGAGCTTCTCGAGCGGCCTGCCACAGCGCCCTCGCGGAGCCCACGTGTTCATCATTCGCGAGAGCGCCCGCGACCGGCCCCGCCCCCACCTGCCTCCCGCCTGGCCACGTCGCGAATCGCGCCGTCGCCGTCCGGGAACGGGGCATTCCTGGGCATTCCCACACGTGCTGCGCCGTGCTGAACTGAGGTGTGTCATGCCGCGATGTAGTCGCACTGGGAATCCGAACCCTGACCGAACAGATGTACATCTCAAGCTAGAGCTGCCTGAGAGAATACCTGGCCCACAACTGTAGGCAATCGAAACGTGTTGGACACTTACTCAGCTCGAGCTCGAGATCCGATTGAGTTCCGAAGCGGGACGAAATGACACGGGGATGCGCCAAGGGACGTGTCAAGGTGTGTGCCAAAGGATGCGCCACGGAAAGGGCAGGGAAGGCGGTGGGGAAACCGCTCTGGGGCGTTAGGAGCCCCTGTGTTTTCACGTGTGTCCCACTCGGGGGCGTTATGAAACCACGTGCTTTCAAGCTTCACCCGCCATGGGGAGTTAGGAACCGATGTGTTTCCATGCGCGCTGTTTAGAACCCACGTGTGTTCACGCTAGTCCCTCTCTGGGACGTAGGGAACCCACATGTTGTCACACATGCCCCGCTCTGGGGCGTCAAGAACCCACGTGTTGTCACGCTTGTCCAACTTTGGGGCGTCAGGACACCAAATGTTTCACGCTTGTCCCGCTCTGGTGCGTTAGGAACCCATGCGTGTTCACGCTTGTCCCGCTCGGGGGCGCTAGGAACCCATGTGCGTTCACGCTTATCCCGCTCTGGGGCGTTAGGAACCCACATGTCGTCACACCTGTTTTGCGCTAAGCGTTAGAACCCATGTGTTCTGAGGCTTGTCCCGCCTTGGGGCGTTGGAAACCCATACGGTTTTCACGCTTGTCCCGATCTGGTGCCTTAGGAATCCATGTGTTCTCACTCCTGTCTCGCTCTCTGGAGCGTTAGGAATCCAAGTGTTTTCAAGCTTGCCGTGCCCTTGGGCGCCAAGAGCCAACATTCTGTCATGCCTGTCCCGCTCTGGGGCGTTAGGAGCCCAAATGCTTTCCCGCTTGTCCCGGTCTGGGGCGCTAGGACCCCACATGCTTTCACGCTCGTCCCGCTCTGGGGCGTTAGGAGCCCACGTGTGTTCACGCTTGTCCCGCTGTCGGGCACTGAGAACCCACGCGTTGTCACGCCTGTTCCGCTCTGGGGCGTTACGATCCCATATGGTTCCACGTTTGTCCCGCTCTGGGGCGTTGGGACGCCGAGTGTTTACACTCGTGTGCCTCGCCGGGGCGCAGAGACACCATGTGTTTTCAGGCTTGCCCAACTCTTTTGTGCGCTGGGAACCCACGGTTTTTCCCGCTTGTCCCCGCTGTGGGGCGTCAGAAACCCACGGACGTTCACGCGCGGCCTGCTCTGTGGCGTTGGGACCCCACATGTGTTCGTGCCTTTCCCGCTCTGGTGAAGCCCATGTGTTTTCGCGCTTGTCCCGCTCTGGGTCGTTGGGAGCCCAAGTGTTTCCGCGCATGCCCCGCGGGGCGTTAGGAACCTACGTGTTTTCTCGCTTGCCCCGCTCTGGGGCGTTAGGCACCCAGGTGTTTTCACGCTTGTCCCGCTCTGAGGCGCTCGCCAAGGCAATCGATACGACAAAACAAACGTTTCGTGAGACAAATCCAGCAAACTCTGCAACACAAGGTTTTCGCTAGAGACAGCCGCAACTTGCGAACATGTTCACTTTACCAACTCTTTTTTTGCCAATCCAGATTTCTCTCGGGACATCCTCTTGGGACATCCTCGACCTTGTTATTGATCAACGAACAATGCGCCTACCCTCTTCGACCTTGGCACCGGGGACACATTACCATCCTAAAGGAGAACCCTTGGCCCATGCCATTTCAGGGAAAAACTGCCTGGTGATCACTGGCGAGGCCAAGCTGCAACTCGCTCACCACGTGGCGACCATCTGGCACGAGATGCACTGCAATGGATACATCAAATGATCCTGTGCGTGCGTCTACCTATTCGGAGGTGACCGACTCTAAGAGTGGATCAATCCGTCGATCCAAACAGGATACCTCAAGAGAGCAGTATGCAGATTGATGTACCATGTGTCGCCACGCTCTTGCCTCGTCGCATTGTACGACACTGCAACCAACGGGCAATTGGATGAGTCAATCGCGTGATGCGATTTGCTCAGGATACGTTCCAAGATTCAGGAGTATAATGGCCCTCGTGTGTGGATCCTACGCGGGAGAACACGACAACCTCGAAATCTTGGAACGTATCATCATAATGACAAGCTGCTCCTCTGAATTAAAGGCGGCTGCAACACCGTGAACCACCCAATCGGTCAGCGGCTCTTGATATGATCCAGAAGTTGGAACTGCACGCCATGGGAGCTCCACCTGGGGTCATAGGCGCCCCCAGAAAAATGTCAGTGTACTAAAGCAAATGTGCGCGCTTCGAGAGAGCTCACCTTCAACTTGTAGTTGCAGGCCGCACACCTGGGTGTTCGCTTGCACTAAACACTTCGCGCCTATACAAAACGGTCGCGTGAGTGCGGAGCACAAACATGGTCCAAATATTATGTCCACATTTCCTCATCGTCCCTCCACCTCTCATTTGGCTTGTTTCCCGTCTTGGCATCCTCATGGGTGTCCTCTTCGTCGCCCTGCTTTTCTCAAAATCCGCCGACCCTGTCGGCGTGTGTGAGGGGCTTGTCCGTTCAAGTCGTCATCTCCGTCATTCGTTGGTCGTCGTCTCTGTCGTCCCCTTTCCCTGGGCTCGTCGAAGCTCCCCCCTTTACCAAGGACCTCCTCAGCGCGCCAACCAAAGCGAAGTTGAGCAACGTCGTAATTGAGTCGAAAGGAAGCCCCTTCCCTTTCATCCCTTCCCCGCCGGGGGAGGGGTCCCGGGGGTGGTCCCGGGGAGGGTCCCAGGGGGGGGAGGTCAGATACGACGCCCCCCCGGGGAGTCCTGGAGCCCCAAAAAGCTTCAAGACGGGCCAGGAGTAAGGCCCCAAAGACAATCCAAGAGAACCCCGAATCGCCGAACGATCTGTCCAAGACGCCTTGACGGCCTCCAGACGGCCCAAGAGGCCTGCAAAGCGCCCCAAGAGGCCTCCAGGAGCTTTCCCAGGAGAGCCCCAAGAGGCAACATTCATGGATTTTCCATACGTGTTTAAAAGATCTTGGCGTTCTTGCCTCTTCCGCTTCCCGACGCGGCAAGACGGCCCAAGAAGCCTCCAAGACCGCCCCGAGACGGCCCAAGAGGCCCCCAAGAGGGTCCTCTAACGGCTGAAGAGGGCCCCAAGACGGCCCAAGACGCTTCCAAGACGGCCCAAGAGGCCCCCAAGATTGCCCCAAGACAGCCCAGGAGAGCCCCAAATTGCCCAGGAGGCCTCCAAGAGTGCCTCGAGAAGGCGCAAGAGGAGCCCTGGACGGCCCAAGACGGCCTCAAGAGAGCCCCAGGCTGTCCCAAGAAAGCCTCTGGCCTCCTCCTCCTCCTCCTCCTCCTCCTCCTCCTCCTCCTCCTCCTCCTCCTCCTCCCCCCCTCTGCTCCCCCTGCTCTCCTCTGCTTCCTTCTCCTCCTCTTGCTTCTCCTCCACATCCTTCTTTCCCCTCCTTCTCCCTCATCCACCTCCCCCACCCTTCCTCTACGTCCCACTCATCCTCCTCCCCCTGCCCCCCCCATCGTTTCATCTTCGTCGTTCTCAGGGTCCGCGGCACTGGCCGTAAGGCCTTCGCAATCTTCCTCGATCCTCAGGCTTCATCCTTCGGCCCAGGAAGGAGAGGAGAAAGAAGAGTAGTCACCAGGCAGTGGGGAGAGAGGAGGATGAGGGAAGAGGAGCAACAGACAAACGACGCACGTCGGGGCCTCCTACAGGGCATCCTCGGGGCTGCCGGGGGAGGTCGAGGAGTGGTGCACGCCAGGAGCCCACGGCAAGCCTATGGCGGGGGGAGCACGATCGACCCGCGAACCCGGCGGGGGAGTCGGAGCTGCGAGGCACAGGAACGCTCCAAGCACCGCAGCTGGGCGATGGGCGGTGGCAGTGTTGAAGGCATCAGGGGTGATGCTACTGCGCAACGGAGCCGTGTTGTGCTTCTCGACGCAGTGCCGCGCCGCACAGCGACGTGCCAAGGGACGCGCCACGGAACGCAGTGGACGTGCCAATGGACACGCCGCGCGATGCGCCAGGGGAACGCGCCACGGAAAGCGCCGTGGAACGTGCCAGGGGGACGCGCCACGGAACGTGCCGGCAGATGTGCCAGCGGACGTGCTAGGGGACGTGCCAGGGGACGCGCCGCGCAACGTGCCCAGGGAAGGCGCCAGGGAAAGTGCCAGGGGAAGTGCCCGATGGACACGATCCCTCGAAGATTACACTGGGCGATGGGCGATGGGTACTGGCAATGCTGAAGACATGCATGGTGATGATACGGTGCCAGGGGCTGTGTTGAGCTGCTCTGCGCTGTGCCACGCCGCACAGTGACGTGCCAAAGGACGCGCCACGGAACGTGCTAGTGGACGGGCCAGGGGGCGCGCCGCGCGATGTGTTTGTGTGTGTGTCAATGCTGAAGGTATCGATCGTAATGCATCGTACCAGAAATTATGCTGTGCTGCGCAGTGCTGAAATGAGAGGTGTCATGTCGCGCTGAATTTCGTCATGCTCTGTAGCGTTGTGGATTAAGTCGACCTTCGAATCTGCGAAACCGACCTCACTGACCTGGCCCAGAGCTGGTTGCAACGTGCTGGACGCTCACTCATCTCGAGCTCGAGATCCGATTCAGCTCAGAAGCGGGACGAGTCGACACGGGGCGCAGGGCGCATGGACATTCCACGGGAGGTGCCAAGGGCGCACCGGGGATGCGCAAGGGAACGTGTCAGGGGACGCGGCAAAGGACGCGCCACGGAACGGGCAGGGAAAGAAGCAAGGGACATGTTCACGCGTGTCCCGCTCTGGGACGTTAGGGACCCACGTGGTTTCATGTTTGTCCCGCTCTGGGGCGTTAGGAACCTACATGATTCACGCTTGTCCCGCTCTGGCGCGATAGGAACCCACGTGTGTTCACGCTTGTCCCGCGTGGGGCGCTCGCAACCCAAGCGATTTCACGCTTGCCCCGCTCTGGGACGTTAAGAACCCACGTGTTGTCACGCTTTTTCCGCTCCGAAGCGTTAGAAAACGTACTGTTGTCGCGCTTGTCCCGCTCGAGGGGCGGTCGGAACCCGCTTGTGTTCACGCTCGTCCCCTCCTGGGGCGTTCGGAACCCACGTGCTGTAGCGCTTGTTCGCTCTGGGAAATTCGGAACCCACATGTGTTCACGCTTGTTTCGTCTTGGGGCGTTATGACGCAATGGTTTCACGCTGGCCCTGCACAGGGGCAATAAGAACCATATGTTTTGTACGCTCGCCCCGCTCTTGGGCGTCAGGAGCCCACGTGGTTTCATGCTTGCCCCACTCTGGGGCGTTAGAGAACGACGGGTGTTTTCACACGTGCTCCGCTCTGGGGCGTGATGAGCCCATGTGTTGTGACGCCTGTCCCGCTCTGGGGCGTGATGAACCCATGTGTTTTCATGCTTGTCCTGCTCTGGCGCGTGAAGGACCCATGTGTTTCAGCGCTTGTCCTGCTCTGGGGCGTGATGAGTCATGTGCTTTCACGCTTGTCCCGCTCCGGGGCGTTAGGAACCGAAGTAAGTGTGTTCACGCCTGCCCCGCCCTGGGGCGTGATTTCACGCTTGTCCCAACCTGGGGCGAAGGAACCCACTCATGTCCACGTGCTTCCGCATTCCCAAGACCGCCTGGGTATCCCGGGGCGCCGAAGCTGGCCACATTTTGCAAACCAAGCGCTTCGTCAGAGACGTCCGTAGGGATTCGGCGCGGAGGGCGCGCGCCATCCTCGAGCAAGCACGTACACAGTCTATGCCTTTTTCAAATCTCTGCGAACGTTCACGGCCTGCAGACCTTGGCACTCGTCGCGGATTCTGCCCAACACGCTCCGCACCCCCTTCTGTACTGCTAAAGACAACGGGCTCTGCGGACCTGGCTATTTGTAAGCATCCGAGGTCGGGGGGCTACGCTTTCCTTGAGCGGGCGCGCGCGCGATACGCCGAGGCCGGCGGGTCCTCTTCAAGTGAAGCTCCCTGTGGGGCCACGAAGCGTTGTCCTGGGCGGTGGGGACGCATGCGAACACCGCCATTCGGGCCTTGGGGGGAGCTCGATCTGGGGCCACGAGACGCTGTCCTGGGTGAGGGAGACGCATGCGAACACCGCCACTGGGACCTTAAGTGGAGCTCCCTATGGGGCAGCGAAGCGCGGTATTGGGTGGGGGAGACGCATGCGAACACCGCGGACCGAGCAAGGACGGAAGGAACGCGGGAACCGTCTCTTCAAAACGAGGACCCAACACCACAGGATGGTTGGGCAAAAATGCGTTGGATCTCTGGGGAGGCAGGGGGCAGGGGTCTGGCAGAGGAGGAGGAGGAGGAGAGGAGGAGGAGGAGGAGGAGGAGGAGGAGGAGGATGAGGGGGGGGGGAGGAGGAGGAGGAGGAGGCGGAGGCGGAGCAGGAGAGGAAGAAGAGGAGGAGGAAAAAGCAGAGGAGGAGGAGGAGGAGGAGGAGGAGGAGAGGAGGAGGAGGAGAGGAGGAGGAGGAGGAGGAGGGAGGAGGAGGAGGAGAAGGAGGATCGAGGAGGAGGAGAACCAAGGATGGAGGAGGAGGAAGGAGGAGGAGGAGGAGAGGAGGAAGGGAGGAGGAGGAGGCGGAGGAGGGAGGAGGGAGACGAAGGCGGGGCGGCGCGGCTGGCGGCCGACGGCGCGGCGGCCGGCCCGGGGCGGCGGCTCACGACAGCCGACGGCGCGGCGGCGGCGCGGGGGCGGCCGGGGCGGCCGTGGCGCTGCAGGCAGGCCAGGCGGCGCCGCCGGCGGCCGGCGGCCGGCGCGCGCGCGGAGCCCGCGCGCGGCGGCGAGCGCGGCGCCTCTTGCAGATCCAAACCTCCTCCGTCCCTCTCCTCCTCCCCCTCCTCTCCTCCTCCTCCTCTTCCCTCCTCCTCCTCCTCCTCCTCCTCCTCCTCCTCCTGCTCCTCCTCCTGTTTCCCATCCTCCCGGCTCTTCTTCCTCCTCCTTCGGCCTCCAGCCTCCAGACCTCGCAAGTCCATCGGAACGACATCTCAGATGTTACCCTCTGCCCTCCACCCCAAAGAAAAGGCTGGGGTACCAACAGGCTGTGCCTCTGCTGGAGGCGCACGTCCGGCACGGCGCCGCCCGAGGGCCGCGCCCGCCCGCCGCACAAAAAAGACGACAGAGGCAGACAAAAAGAGCTGCATCAACACAGAAACTCTTCTGGCGTTGGCCGCGCGGATGCTGTTCGGATCTGCGCCGGACCCCCCTCCCTGGCGCGCAGGGAGCGCCAGAGGCGGCGCCGGAGGCGCCGCCAGATGCAAGGAATCCGCGCGGACCGTCGAGAGTTTATGTGTATGCCATTGTCCTGCTTCGAGAGTAGACGGGGTCGGAGGATCGCGCCACATCGCCTGTGCATCGCTGGTGCATCGCCGATACATCGCCGATGCCGATGCATCGGCGATAGATCGGCGACGTCGGCGATGCATTGGCGACGTCCGCGTGGAGAACATTGCGATCCACATCGAGCCGCAACCCCAGTGCATCGGCGATGCGGCGCGATCACCCGACCCCATCTACTCCAACCCCATCTGGGAAGCCTGAACAAAAACAGTCGGCGAGTGGCATAGCCGCACTGAGGACCTGAAGATCCTTGCGGAAACAACTCGCAATGTGCAACCGCTTGAATGCTCGTGGGGCTTTGCAGCCGCGTGCGTACGGCAACGAGGTCTCGGAGAAGCCTCTCAGAAGCTGCCGAATGTTCGCCGGGCCAAAGAAGAGAAGCGGGAGAGGCAGGCCATTCGCGGTTGCAGTGGGCATCTGAACCCTACTTTGGCTCTGGGCCTGGACTACGCAGACTGTGCGCAAGCTGCGAGGAGTTAGCCTCCAGCAGACTGCCGTGAGTCAACAACGAAGGAGGAGCGGTACGGAAAGAGTGCTACGTTTCACTCCTCTCGGGGCCCTCTTGGGGCCTCTGGAGGCTTGGGTGGTGCCTGTCATGTCCCTTTCTGGCGGTGACAGGAACACTTACTTCGACGGGAAGACCCCGCATGAGAACCTGTTTAGCTTGCCTGAGGATCTCATCCTGCCTCATCCTTCTCATCTTGCCTCCTCCTCCTGCCTCCGATTCTTCTGCCTCTTCCTTCTCGTCCCCACCGCTCCTCCTGCCTCCTGCATTCTGCCTCCTGTCTCCGCTTGCCTTCTGCTGCTGCTGCTGCTCCTCCTCCTCCTCATGTTTTATAATTGCGTCTTGTCCTGCTGCTGTTCCTCCTCCTCCTCCTCCTCCTCCTCCTCCTCCTCATTGTCCTCGTCCTCCTCCTCCTCCTGCTCATTATCCATTTCTTCAATGTCCTCCTCCTCCTCCTCCTCCTCCTCCTGGTCCTCCTCGTCCTCCCTCTTCTCCTACTCCTGCCTTCCCCTCCTCCTCCTCTTCATCCTCTCTCCTCCTCCACCTCCTCTTTCTCCTCCTCCTCCTCTCCTTCCTCCTCCTCCTCCTCCTCCTCCTCCTCCTCCTTCTTCTCCTCCTCGTCCTCCTTCTCCTTCTCCTCGTCCTCCTCCTCCTTCTCCTCGTCCTCCTTCTCCTTCTCCTCGTCCTCCTCCTCATCATCAGGCTCCTCCTCCTCTGGCCTGCTGGGGGCTCCTGGAGCTTCCCGGGACTTCATGGGGCATCCCTCGGCCTCCTGGGGCACTCTTCCTCTTCCTGCTCATTCATCTCCTCCTCCTCCTCCCTCTTCTCCTCCGCCTCCTCTTGCCTCCGCCTCGTCCTCCTCCTCCTCCTCCTTTTTCCCCTCCTTCTCTCCTCCTCCTCCTCGTCCTCTTCCTCCCCCCTCCTATTCGTCCTCCTCTCTCCGTCTCCTCCCCTCCTCCTCCTCCTTCTCCTCCTCCTCCTCCTCCCTCCTCCTCCTCCTCCTCCTCCTTCTCTCCTCCTCCTCTCTCATCCTCTGGCCTTTTCTTCCTCCTCCCTCGGCCGCCTGCCTGCTCCTTGGGAGCAACTGGAGCTTCCCGGGGAGTCTTGGGGCCTCCCGGGGTCTCCGGGGGCAATATTCCTCTTCCTACTCACATATCCTCCTCCTCCTCCTCCTCCTCCTCCTCCTCCTCCTGCCTCGTGCCTCCTCCTCCTCCTGCATCCTCCTCCTACTCCTCCTCCTCCTCCTCTCTTCCTCTCCTCCTCTTCCTCCTCTTCCTCCTCTTCCTCCTCCTCCTCCTCCTCCGCCTCCGCCTCCACCTCCGCCTACCCCCGCCTCCGCCTCCGCCTCCGCCTCCGCCTCCTCCTCCTCCTCCTCCTCCTCCTCCTCCTCCTCCTCCTCCATTCCTCACGGATAACTCCTCCCTGTCGCACGCCGAGGCCATTCTTTAGGGCGGGCTGGACGTTTCGCACGAGACTTCCCCACCACTGATGACTATGAGCTTCATAGGTGGAGGGCGGGTGGTTTTCAAGATGTGGCTCTCGCCTTGGCGCCGCGCGCATTCGTTTTAAAAACTTTGCGGCGTGAGCTTCGCGGATGGAGGGCGGGTGGTTTTCAAAATGTGGCTCTCGCCTTAGCGCCGCGCACATTCGTTTAAAAACTTTGCTGCGTGAGCTTCGCGGATGGAGGGCGGGTGGTTTTCAAAATGTGGCTCTCGCCTTGGCGCCGCGCGCATTCGTCCACAAATGGCGTTTTGCAAGGATTCAGGATTATGCGTGCGCAACAGTTGGGTTGATCCGCTGTGCTGAAATCCCAGAAGTGGCGTTCTGGCTCAAGCCTGGATCGTCAAGACGCAACAATCAGGTTGATACGCGGCGTTGAAATCCACAGAACAATGTTCTGGCACGCTTCAGAATTTCCAAACGGTTGTCTTCCAACGAGGCAGTTCTCTCAATGGAAATGAACCGTTGTATGGGGCCCATGAAGAGGGAGCTTGAAGGGAGGGTGAATTCCACCATCGCTGATGACTCTTGGGTTTCCTCTGGTCCTCCTCCTCCTCTTTCTCTTCCTCCTCCTCCTCCTCCTCCTCCTCCTCTTCCTCCTCCTCCTCCTCCTCCTCTTTCTCCTCCTCCCCCTCCTCCTCCTCCTCCTCCTCCTCCGCCTCTTCGTCCTCGTCCTCCTCATGGTCCTCGTCCTCATCCTCATCCTCGTCAGGCCTCTTTTTCTGGCCTCCTCCTGCATCCCCCCTGAGCCTCCTGCCTCCTCGTGGGGTCTCCTCTGGCCTCCCGTCGCCTCCTGGGGCCCCCCACGCCTCCCGGCGTCTGGCCGCCTCCTCCTCCTGCCCGGGCCTCCTCCTTGGGCCTCCTGCCTCCCCCTGGGGCCTCCTGCTGCCACCTGGAGCCTCCTGGACTTCCTGGATCTCTCCGGGGCCTCCGGGGACCTCCCGAGGCCCCGGGGGGCTCATGGGGCCTCCCGGGGCCCCCCTGGGACACTCGTGGGGCCTCCGAGGGCTCACGGGTGGCTCTGGGGCCTCCTGCGGCCTCTGGGGCATCCTGCTGCCTCCCGGGGCCTCCTGAAGCTTCCTGTGGCTCCCTGAAGCCTCCCGGGGGGTTCTTGCTCGAGACCTCCTCCAGATTCGAGCCTGCGGAGCATAAACATTAGGCCGTTATGACCCCGCTCGGATTCAAACATGGAAGCTTGGAACCCTATAGGGCGGGCATATTCAGATCGGAGGAGCCCACTTACCAACATGAAGTGCGGGAGGGTGCTCCCGCCTGAGAGGTCCTCGCAACTCACTCACAGACGGGGGCCCCGCTTGAGGCGTCCTCACGGTTTGCCCCCTTGGCTGCCGATGACCCGCTCGAATCACGAACAGGAATGTGGGCCCCAACGGGAGGGGGCTCCCGCCTGAGACTTCCTTACAAATCACTCATACAGTCAAAAACCCTAATAAGGATGCGCAGTAAGGACGCAAGACCCTTGGAAGCCGAAGTTGGGATTTTTGGGGCGGCGGGCGACGAAAACAGCAAGGAAGGACGCAAGGAAGAGCAAGGAAGAGCAAGGACGCAAGGGTACCCTGAGCAAAGTCGCGCGTCGTTATTAAGGTTTTTGGCTGTAAACGAGGCCCCCGCTTGAGACATCCTTACGATGTGCCCCTTTGGGCCGCTCCAGTGCTGTCTGGTGGTGCGGGCCCCATGGGGAGGGAGCCCCCGCCTGGGGCTTCCTCGCAATGCACTCACAGACGAAGTCCCCGCCAGAGATGTCCTCACGCCTGGGAAGCTTGCCTATGATCCGCTTGGATTCTAACATGAAGCGCGGGCCCCAGAGGGAGTGAGGGCTCCTGACTTCCTACCAGACCACCCCAACCCAACCCGAAGACCCGAATTTGACCCGAATTTCGGGTTGGGGGGGGTACGGGTTCCATGTGTTTTTTCAATGTTCCCCGACCCCCGCCCACTGGAAATGGAAGGCAAATTAGGGCCTTCGGGTTGGGCTGGGGTGGTTTGGTGGGTGGTGAGCTCCCGCCTGAGACTTCCTCGCAATTCAGTCACGGATGAAGCCCCCGCCAGAGACACCATCACGACTTGCCCCCTTGGGGAGCTCAAATACTATGCCTGATGGAACTTGCCGATGGCCCGCTCGGATTCGACCATGAAGCGCGGGCCCCATAGTGAGAGGGCCTCCGCCTGATACTTGACCGGGATTCCCTCACAGTCGAAGCCCCCGCTGGAGACATCCTCACGAATTGCCCCCTTTCATGTGCTCAAATGCGACGCCTGGTCGAGCTTGCCGACGACCCGCTCGGATTCGAACACGAAGTGCGGGCTCCATGGGAAGGGGGCGCCCGCCTGAGACTTCCTCGCAAGTTCATCACAGACGAAGCTCCCGCTGGAGACATCCTCAAGACTTGCCCCTTTTGGGTGCTCCAGTGCGTTGCCTGGTATTGCCTATGACCTGCTAGGATTCGACCATGAAGCGCGGGCCCCATAGGGAGGGGACTCCCCCCTGAGACTTCCTCGCAATTCAGTCAGAGACCAAGCCCCCGCTGGAGACATCCTCACGATTTGCCCAATTGGGGTGCTCAAGTGCTACGCCTGGAAAGTTAGCCGATGACCTGCTCGAATTCGACCATGAAGCGCGGGCCCCATGGGGAGGGGACTCCCCCCTGAGACTTCCCCGCAATTCAGTCACAGACCAAGCCCCCGCCAGCAACATCCTCACGATTTGCGCACTTGGGGTGATCAAGTGCTATGCCTGGAAAGTTTGCCGATGACCCGCTCGAATTCGATCATGAAGCGCGGGCCCCAAAGGGAGGGGGTACTCGAGTGCCTTACCTGGCAAAGTTTACCGACTCCCCGCTCGGATTCGAGCATGAAATGCGGGCTGGATAGGGAGAGGGCTCCTGCTCGAGGCGTAAATGAATGCGTGAGTGTGTGAGTGCGTGTGGTAACGATTAGTGGTTATGGTGAGTGATGATGATGATGCTGATGATCATGATGCTGATGATGATGATGATGACGATGATGATGATGATGATGATGGTGATGATGATGATGATGATGATGATGATGATGATGATGATGATAACGATGATGCTGACTATGACGAAAACATATGATGATTGTGATGGTGAAGGTGCTCGTGATGGTGATGGTGATGGTGGTGGTGATGCTAATGTTGATGATGATGACGATGACGATGATGATGATGATGATGAGGATGATGATGATGATGATGATGATGATGATGATGATGATGACGATGATGATGATGATGATGATGATGATGATGATGTTGCTGCTGATGCGGATTATGATTATGAGGATGATGTTGCTGATGCTGGTGCTGATGTTGATGATAAAAATGATGATGCTGCTGATGATGCTGCTGCTGCTGCTGATGATGATGATGAGGTTCAAGGGGCGAAGCGCCCCCCTGCGGTTTGAAGGATTTTGCTTTTTGTGGGAGTTGGAGCGCATCGTTTGCTTGCTGTTGGTATCAGCGTGGTGTACCCTCTCTGCTTTACTTCGGCGTGCCTCCCACTCCTCTCTCTCTCTCTTTCCGCCGCCGTCCGCCTAAACTTCAGCCTAAGCAGAGCCTAAGCCTCAGCCTAGCCCAGCTTAAGCTCCAGCCGAAGTTTAGCCGAAGTCTAGCCTAAGCCTCAGATTCAACCTCTGTCTAGAACAGGCTCTGCTTCTCCTACCCGGCCTAAGCCTGGCCTGAGCCGAAGCTTCATCATCGGCCTAGCCTAAGCTTTAGCCGAAGCGTTGCCTAAGCCTGGCCCAAACCCAAGCCTAAGCCTAAACTCCAGCCCCCGCCTGGCCTAAGCCCAAGCCTAAGCCAGGCAAGCCTAAGCTTCAGTCTAGCCTAAGCATAGCCTAAGCCTGACCCAAACCTCAACCTGAGCCTAAGCCTCAGCCTGGCCTGCACCTCAGCCTAAGCCTAGCCTGGGCCTCGTCCAAACCTCAGCCTGAGCTTCGGCGGAAGCCTCAGCCTAAGCCAATCCCAAGCCTAGCCTAAGCCTCAGCCTAGCTTCAGCCTAAGCCTCAGCCTCAGCCTAAGTTAAGCCCCAGCCTCAGCCTGAGCCTTGGCCTGAGCCTAACCTCAGCCAAAGCCTAGCCTGAGCCTCATACCTTCAATTGCTATTACAACACCAGGGTACTACTACTACCTCATTACTGCAACAATTATATGATCACAGTGTTCGGGTACGACTACTCCTATGACGCAATTGCCAGCACAAGAGTTCGACCATATTAGAGTGATGCTACACTATGAAAGTGATACAAGCCCGTGATGTTCCCACAGCCACCACTCCGTTGTTACAACTACTACTGTACCAGAGCACTTCTACGACTTCAGTATAATTATATTAATACAGTACTACAACGGCACTACGCTGCTAGGGCACGGCGGCCGTGCTTGAGTACTCCAACGTCAAAGCTCCATTGCGACGACTGCCAGTATCAGAGCAATACCAGCACAGTGCTAAATAATCACGTGTGCTGTTACAGCGTCACCACTACAGCACTACATTATGATAATGCCACAACAGACGTTTGCCATGCTGCGGCAGTGGAACAGTATTCCTATTGCAGTATGGCAGGCAATCGTTGAGTACTACTCTTACGAATCGAGATCAGCGCCCCTCTAATGGGGACTCCACTAACGGGTACTTTGGCCAGTGGCCCGGCGAACCCAATCCTCCCCGATGTGGGCAACGCTGCAATTCCAGAAAGAGGCCCTAAAGTGGCAACCTTCGGCAATTTTGCAAAGTGCCCGTTAGCGAGCGACCGTTACGGCGCCGACGAATCGAGAAAGCAAGACCCCCACCCCGGATGTTGGGACAACAAAGCACGGCGTAAACACACTTCCTCGGAGATCCGCGCGGATCTCTGACCCAGATCTCTCCGTTGAGTACTGCTCTTACGAATCGAGAAAACAAGAGCCCCAGTCGGGATGTTGGGACAAAGCGGCACGGCGTAAGCACACTTCCTCGGAGATCCGCGCGGATCTCTGACCCAGATCTCTCCGTTGAGTACTGCTCTTACGAATCGAGAAAACAAGAGCCCCATTCGGGATGTTGGGACAAAGCGGCACGGCGTACACCTTGCGAAATGCTTAAGAAATCATGGGTTAAGAAATTCATAGTCTCAGAACTTGAATAAAAAACCGAAATTTCTACTGAAATCTTAGGATTTACATCGAAACGCTAAGAATCATCGAGACTCTGGCCGAAAACTTAAGTCTTCTTGAGCATCGCCTAAGGTGTAAGCACACTTCCTCGGAGATCCGCGCGGAGCTCTGACCGGGATCTCTCCTCGATCGGCGCAAGGGGCCCCCGCGCGCCGGCCGCGCGCCCGGTGGGGCGGCGCCGGGGAGGCACCGCCGCGGGGGGGCCCAGCGCCAGTCCAAGAGATCCGCGCGGGACTTTTGAGGAAATGATGTCTTAGGGAGCCCAAAAGTATACACCACCACCACCTCCCTCCCCCCCTCCCTCTCGCTGGAAAGAGGAGAGAGGAGGAATCGACGTGGTGGTGGTGTATATTCTTTGGGCCCCCATGTCTGTGCAGATCGTTGTCGCTCGAGTGGTATGTGTCGGGGCGTTGACCTAAGGAACCCCAAATAAGGAACGAGGCCCCTTTTTTCCATAAGTTGACCTTCGATTCCCTGTCGGAAGCATAAGGAAAGCCCGAGGCAAGCTGTGAAACACTTCAGGAACGCGGAGCCCCTCCCCAACGAAAAGGGTTCCTTCTTCAGGGCCCCGACTGTATGTGTCGATCTTCCGTTCCCCTGACCTCGACCTCCCCCAGCACCTTCTCCTCCATCTCGTTGCCCTCCTTCCTCCTGCCGTCTCCTCCACGCATTCTTCCCATCGCACTCGCCCTCTTCCCGCTCTGCCCTCCTCTCCTTTCTTCCACAGCCTAGATTTCGCGCAATCTGCGAACTGGAAGAACTGGAATAACGTTATATTGACGCATTCATGCCACATATTGACTCGTGTTCTTGAGGAAACCACCGCCTCCGCCCTCCCTCCCCGACCGGTGAACCAACCAACCAGGGAGGGTACGGGAAGGGAGAAGGGATGAGGATGAAGATGACGAGGAAGGGAGAGACGCAGAAAAGGAGGGGACCCAATAAACATCTACAAAACCATCGCCATCATCACTACCGTGACATCGTCATCACCAACCAATTCAGCAAATCGCCCTCACGAATCATCATCACCATCACCATCGCCATTACCACCATCATCATCTCCTCCTCTAACTCACTCGTGGGACTCTCCTGTAACCTTCTTGGGGCTGTCTTGAGGCCCTGTAGAGCCATGTTTGGCTTCTGATGGGGCGGCCCTCTTAGAGGAAGGTGCCTCGGGGAAGGAACCGCGCTGGAACCCGTCCGTACACATACTCCAGGAGAGCTCCCTGGCCGCGAGAACGGCAATCAAATAATAAGAAATGCACAGCCGTAAATGTTTGGAAGTCGGCGCGGATTTCTTGGGTCTGTGTTGGCCTCCCTGGCGGCGCTCCCGGCGCTGCCCGTGGGCCGCTCCGCGCGCCAGGGAGGGGGGTCCGGGATGCGGCGCCAGTCCAAGAACTCCGCGCGGACCTGCGAAAATGTATGTTTACGCGGCCTTGTTCTTCATCGAGGCGAGGATGGAGGGTGGGAGGAAGAATGGCTGATTCATCGAGAACGGAAGGAGGGAGGAGGTAATCGCGCAGGAGCGCCAGGGCGCGCGAGCCCAGAACTCCAAGAAGATTGACCGCACGCCTTGGGGACCAGAAGCGCGCGCACCCTTCCAAAAGAGAGCACTCGTGCACTAGTTGCCATGCGAGGAGGACGAGAAGAAAATACTGACCAGCAGAATCGGTCGGCAAAAAACGGGGCACCGAAAAGCGGTGCCCAAAAGTGAAGTGCGCCTGTTCCTGGCCTCCAGCCAAAAGCATGACCCAGGGCCGCCCCCGGTCAGAGCGAGTGCCAAGCCGCCCTGACGCCGGCTCCCACCCTGCAGTCGCTGCTGCACAGCACCGAATGCTCGTGAGACTGACTGCGGAAAGAGCGCCAGCCGACACCCACAAGGGCACCCCGGTTCGCCTGAGGGGCAACGTCAGCGGGGGAAACTTCGAGCTGGAATCGGCGACACATCGCAAGGACCAACGGAGACGCGGGAACACGGTCGACCTCGAAAACTCGGCGAGGCGCAGCCGCTGGAAGGCAACCCGACACTGGATAGCCGCCGGGAGCCAACGAAGACATCGAACCTCGAAAACTCGGCGAGGCGCAGCCGCTGGAAGGCAACCCGAGACAGGGAAGCCGCTGGGAACCAACGGAAACGCCAGAACACGTCGGACCTCGAAGACTCGTCCGGCCCCCTGTGCCTGTGATGGCCGCGTGTGGAAGGGTTAGGCGCGAGGGGTGAGACCCCTCTGAGGGGTAGTCCCCAATGCTTTCCGACCTCCCCTGCATACCTGCTCTTGCTGTCTGTCCCTTGTGCTTCGCACCCGCAATCCGCAAGATGTCCCAACCCCTGAGTGCCTCAGAGATGTCCTCGTGCCTCTCGGCGGAGGTCCACCTGGGGTTGCAGGTCGCTGTTCGCGTCGTTAAAGTGCCCCGCCGCCCTATCTCTGCACAAAGGTGGCAAGAGCAAGAGACCCCCCCCCAAACAGTGACATCAGCGCCTGGCAAGGCGCGGAGCCTGGGAGACTACACGTGTGCTGAATCCCTCACCTGCCGATTCGCTTTGTCTCGAGTCCTAGCCGGCGGAGGACGAAGAGGAGGAAGAGCATGGACCAGGAGACGGAACCCCCTGACGTTGCCCCTGACCGCCCGCCTTCCGCCTCGCCCGGCGCTCGCGCCACCTCGCCATCTCGCTGGCGTCCGCCGACACTTCTTGCTCCGCGAGCGCGCGCCAGGGCTCCCAGGCGGCGCTGTCGCTGCAGTCGTCGTCGCCGGCGACGCGGCTGCCGCCGTCCACCTTCGGCCCCCCGATCTCCGCCGCACTCCCAAACCCCGATGCCGAAGTTGCTCGCCGGTTTCAGGCGAGCCCACGCCGGGCCCCAGGACCGCCGGGAGAAGGACTCGGAAGGCAGGACCGGCCCCTTCGGGGCAGCCGTGCACGGAGGGGCAACAGACGTGGGGTGAATAAACGGGCACATGTCGTGAACCTGTTGGGCCAGCCCAGGCAGTTCAGGGACCCTTTTAAGGACACTTCCCTGCAATCCTCGATCCCCCCCTACGATGATTGCTCCCGCGTTGCCGTCCGCCCGACCCTGGGAAAAAAGGGTCAGGAGTTCTGGGGGCCGCTCGAAGTCAATTTCTGGGAGGCCTGCTTAAGAACGGTTAGAGGCTACCAGGGGACCATTAAGCCATTGAGCCTGACCAGGCCGGCTTGAGCCTTGGGTTAAGTAGGACTCAGCTGCAGTAAGCGGGATGAAACCAGATTAAGCGAGGTGATGCCAAAATTGGGCCGGCTTTCGTGCTGAATCTGATCTACCAGGAGTGAAACATCTGCTCGTTGCACGCAAGCACTGTGTGCTCTCAGCGAGCAGCTTTATGACGACAAATTGTCTTCGGTAGCTCACTGACTGCGCACTGCTTCACTCCCTGAAGGCAGAACTCCTTCAACAAATCTTTGCCATCAGTGAACTCTGACCCCCAGGGAGTTGCACCCTAATTACACCAGAGAAAAAAAACCATTCACTGGATGGTTTTCGCTGAGGAGATCGACCGGGAACCCAAGAAACCCAGGAACCCAGGCCCCACCGAATTCGGTCGGGAACCAATGACCGGAAACCCGGGAACCCGGAACCGGGAACCCGGGAACCCAGCCTGCCTAGCAAAATCGGCGGGAGACTTTCGCCAAATCCTTCAACTTCCGCCAAGGACCCCCCCTTCAGTGCGGGGAACAATGCGTCGGATCTCTGTGTCCAGCGGCGGGCTGGCGAGGGCGGCCCCTCGCCCACCTCGAGGCCGAGGCGCTGGGCCAGACCGGCGGGCCCCAGCGGCCAGGGCTCCAGCGGGGCGAAGCCCTCCTCCGGAGGACGAAAGGAGAGCGCATATAAACTTACACTTTCTCGGAACTCCGCGGGGGGGGTCGTGAATCGGCGCTGCAAAACCCCCTCCCTGGCGCGTGGAGCGCATTAGGGGCGGCGCCGGAGGCGCCGCCACGGGGCCAGGTCCAACTTCTAGGAAGGTCCTCCGGAAAAAGCCCAGCGTTGGGTCCGAAGGTATTCGAAAATCCCCCGGGGCCAAGTGGGGGGCCCGGAAGATAACTTTTATGACGCTTCGTGCCGCTCGACCTCCAGCGGCAAGCCAGCGAGGGCGGCGGCGCCCACCTCGACGCCCAGGCCCCCGACGTTTCCGCTTGCTCACCACGTGGATCTCCAAGAGGAACGGACCCCGGTCCCAGGAGCCAGCTGTTCAACCAGGGTCGCTGGTGGGCCCAGGGGCCCAGCGAGGGCCCCCGAAGGCTGCAAACTTGCAGAAACCTTCCTATATGGGGGCCTCCTGCGAACCCTGCCCCTGCCCCCCCACACACGATTTCTGAAGGGGAAGGGGTGGAGAGGTAGGGGGAGAGAGAAGGGAGGGGAGGAGCAGGGGGAGGAGGAGGAGGAGGAGGAGGAAAGGAGGAGGAGGAGGAGGAGGAGGAGCAGGAGGAGGAGGAACAGGAGGACTGGACTGGACTGGACTGGACTCCTGGAGTTCGGTGGGTTGCGGGGTTACTCGCGGCTCAACTGGATTGAAACCTGGCCTCGCGAAGAACTCTGAGTGGCGTACCCTTCAGGCCGCCTTCCTATCCACGGCCCCTGCGCTCGGGCGGAGCCGCACTGCCCCATTAGGGGCAACCCCCCAACATGGCACGCAGCCCAGGGGCGCCCCCTGGGGACCGATGAAACGCCTTCGATCCCAGTGGCCAGTGTGCGCAAATCATTACATGTCGAATGAGTGCGTCCACCCTAGAGAAAAAGCCACAGGGGGAAACACGGAACACCTCACCTGCGTTGCAGGTGGGCCACTACTACACTACTACAGAGAGCTGCTCCTTCCACCACGTGATTGGCCACCACCCCTCCCTCCTCTACCTCGACCCCTCATCGACGGGCGGAGCTGTACCGTGGGGATCGGCGGGAGGTTAGGGCCGTAGGCCGTGGGGATAGGGAGCAAATTCTCATTCCTGACAGGCTCGTGCCTACGTAAAACATCCACTCGCACTCGACCGAGTGCAATCAGCTCTCTAAGTCTCTGGCTATACTGCAGACTGGCGAGCTCAGGCCTCAACCTCAAGTCACTTTGTCCGATCAGGCTTTGCGAAGCTGTCCCAGGAGTTTGCTCGCGTCCCTCTCGAGTGGGCCTCTGGGTGCGGGGCCGATCAAACGCTCTCCCCCGATGCTCATGATGGCTGTGCGCACTGTGGGGATGAGCTGGCGACCTACTTCGTGATCCTAATCGATCGCGATGATGAGGCGCCCCTTGTTCTCCTGGCTCGATCCCTCCTTCCTGTTCCGCTTCCGCTGCCAGTGGAGGACGACCTCTCCCACCTCCAGCATCTTGAAACCCTTGAGATATGTTTCGTAGATCTCTCGAAGCGCCCCGCCCCACTCGGTCTCCTGCTTGGCCAGGAAGATGAGGGCGATCATGAATATGTGGAGGTGAGGGGGCCCATGGCTCTTGAAATCCACCACCTCGCCCTGTTTCTTCTTCTCGGCCAAGTCGTTCGAGATCTCCTGGTAGCGTTTGCCCGCGTCCTCCATCAGATACGTGACCCCGCCCTCTACATAGTCGAGCGCGTAAGTGGTGTAGACGGTGGCCGTCAGCTCCGCGATGGCCCTGCTTGCTGTCCGTCAGCACTAGGCGCGTGATGATGAGTGCGAGCTGCCCTATGATCTCTTGGTCTCCTTTGCCCGCTTGGAGCTTGCCCTTGACGTCCTTGGACAGCCGAGCTCGGCTGACTTCTCCCCCAGCACGTTGGGGCACCTGAAGCCAGTCTGGCTTCTCCAGCTCCATCTCTGTCGATCGGTTCGATATCGGGGCGAAGAGATGGCCGCGCTTCTCGAGGAAGATGGCTACGGAGATGACAACATAGATCCCCTGTGTCAGCAGCATGCTACTCACACAGGACGCACTTGAGGGCCTTCACGGGTTTCTCGGGGAGGAGCGTCGTTGTGCCTCGAGCGGGGCAGTAACCCTGGAGTATTGCACGCTGAAGGTGTTTATAAGCGTTACCTTGACACCCGAAAACACGGCGACACACGATGCAGGAGTTCGTGGGGGTCAACACCGAGCTGAGGTTTCTGACAAAATGGATCCTCCTCATGTGGTTGAGCAAATCCCGTCTGGTTCGAAACTCGCACCCGCACATCTTTTTGCCTGTCTCAGTGTCAAGCTGCCAATCACACTGCCACTCCGAGGGCGCCTCGTCTGGTGGGGGCTCAGCAGGGCCAGCGCGCGCCGCCTGCGTGTGAAACGGTGGGACTGCATGCGAGAGACAGCCGGCGCGAATCTCTGTGAAATCGAGCTGGAGAAGCTCCGTCACTACGTCCTGGTCTAACAGCCTCCCAGGGTTCTGACTCACGAACTCGCAGACGTCCCTGCCCGAATCCAAGTCCTCAGCGGCCCTCAGGAAGTCCTTCTGGAATCTACGGAGCCACAAAGAAGCCTCTGTTCCAGGAACGTCCCCGTGAAGATGTCCACCCCTACATCCCATGACCTCCAGAGATCCGAACAGCAGGCAGAGCTCCTAGGAGTGCTTCTGGGGGTCCCTGGCCCAGCCCACGTACCAGTTCAACCTACGAATCGTCATTTCAACGTTCTTCTCTGGGATCCTCCAGTAGGCTAAGATCTGTTTCGTCGTCATCGTCTTCATGTGGTCACCGTCCGTCCGTGTCGCCGCTCGGCCTTGCATAGCCCGTCGTCCAAATCTGGCGATTTGTCCGTCTAAATTTTTGCAGTGGTTGGGGGTGAGGAGGAGCGGCTCGATGCCCGAGGGATATGTTCTGGACGTAGCTCAGGAAAAGAGTGCGAAGCCAGCGATACGGCAATGAAAGCGACCATACACGGCCGAGCGAATAGAAAGAATCTGCGCAAGCGGCACATCTGCGGTTCACCTCCGTCCCGACGGATTGATTGGCATGAAGCATCGGTCCCAAGTATCGCACCGCATCTCTGAATAGTCCTGAAAGAAGTTCTGGATGTGAACGAGCCCATCTTTTGCAAGTGGCGGCCCCAAGTCCGTGAAAGTACATATGGAGTTCCTGCTTTGTCGGATTTCTTGCATATCCCACCTCCGTTAGAGCACGATCGAAAGCATCACCGATGTCCTTCATAGTGCCGAAGAAGTCCTTGATCGAGATGGGCACAGGAACCACATGTATTTGAAATACGTCATCTGCATAAGTGCAGCCCCCCACGTGCGCCCTCGTGTCGCGCCACCTGGCCGTCAACTGGTTGGCGAGAGGGCACCCGAATGCTGGATCGAATATTTCCATTTTGTCAGCGGTCGTGAAAAAGGTGCCCCGAAATAACTGAACAGCGTATGGATCCCCCATCAAGCCGCCTTCGCCCGTCTTCAGGGTCACGTGGCCCTCCACGGTCTCGAGGGTGATCGTGCTCATCTTGAATCGCTGGATGCACAGGTCGATGTTCTCGGGCTTCGCATACATCTGGACGGTCTGCTCGAGCTCGTCCCACTTGCCGCAGGCGAACGCGTTGCTGAGGTCTTTGTAGCCGACGGCAAAGCAGTGTCCTGCCTGTCGGAGCCTCCAACCTGTGATCTGATTGACAAATATTGCATCTTCTCTGCGCTTTCCTTTGACGAAGCCACGTTCAAAAAGTTTGTGCGGGACATGGGGCATGTCATGGTGATAAGCCTTGCCCATAGCGTCCATCACGTGAACGGTGCGTCTTCCTTTCGGTCCTGGGGCGGCGCTCTTCCGCAACTGGGTTCCCTGACTGTGATGCCACTGGATCGGGGTTCTGTTCGTGGATCGTATTTGGCGGAAAGCCGCCTCCAGCAATGATTGAAACTGCTGCATATCTGGCACGCTGTGGTCCCGCCCGAGCCCGTAACCTTCGGCCTTCATATTCAACAGGGGCTGCAAACACATCAGCCATACTTCCGTGGGGGGTGTCCCAGGTGGTACAGCTCGTCGCTTTTTTTTGTCCGTCTGAAGTATTTTTTACTAGCCAAAGGCCATCCTGGGCGAGAGCGCAATGTTCGACGTCGATGTAGCTGGGGCCAAGATCGGGGAATTCGTCAAATCAGGCTCTGGGCTGTGGTCGGGGTCGCGCTCATTCCTCCTTCACAGCCTGGCTTCCTCCAATAGTTCGTTAGCTCCTCCTCAGTGAAAGCGCTGCCACGTATCAGTCGCCCGTCCCGTTTCTTGGCCCCGTATCGGCGAACTCCAGCGAGTCGAGTAAGTCGCATGCCTTCCGCAAGGTGCCGACGCTCCCAAGCCTCATCTATCTCCGTAAGTAGAGCCTCACGTCGTTGCCGTTGTATGCGCTGTCGCTGAAGCTTGAGCTGTTGTGAAATCTCCCTAAGCTTGGTCTCGCACTCCCCGAGGGTCTCCTCATCTGCCCCCGTACGCTGTAGTCGGAGTTCGGCCCGTCGCTTGAGTAGCTGTTCTCGTTCTTCCTTGGCCTGCTGGTAGGTCGTGTCGTTCGTGATCTTGGCCTCGAAGAACTGCTGCCCCGCGGCGATGAGAGTGCCATGTATGAAATCAAAAGTCTCGCCGGGGCGCCCCCGCGTAAGCAATTCACGCCACTTGTCTTCTTCCTCCTGCAGGCGGGAGGTGACAGCTCTCATAAATTCGGGTCGGAGGGTTCCTTTGCGCACAGCTTCCATCATGGCGTCCATGTTCCAGCGGATTCTCTCCGCCTGGATCCTCGGGGTGAAATCTTTGATGCAGCTTATTTCCATGTGCACGGGGGCGCGGTCCCTCGGTGGTCGGCCTCTATACTCTTGGAGGGGCGCTCCTAGTCGATAAAGTGGGTGGCATGCCGTCGCGAAATCCGCCATGCCCAGTGGCGCACAGATAAAATCAATACAGCTCTGACCGCCCGCATTCCCAAAGAAAATGGATTGAAGATCGGGGCTTCTCGTGTTCATAGCCAGCATATGATGTTGTTCATTCGCATGTCGAAGGCGTTATCCTGTTCAATTTCGTCGATGTTCTGTACTTCTTCCTGCACCGACCGCCAGCGTTTCTACCGCCGACCATTTACCTGGGCCTCTGCTGAGCCCGAGCCCGTCATTCAGATCAGTGTATAGTATCGGGGTACTTCTGTAAGGGAGCTCCGAGAGTACTTGGTCGCACCATTCTATGAGTGTCTTGGCTGTCGCTACATAATGAGGAATCTCGGCCGCGCGCTTCGGCTGCGTCGGAAAATAAATAATGATTGCTGTCGCGCCCAGCGGGCCGCGCTGGATCCGCACGGCCATGGCGCGTCCATAAGCACCCTCAGGGCTGGCCCACATACGGCGAATGTGGGCCTCTGTAAAAGAACGGTGTAATATTAAAGCGCACCCAGCAGATTTATTCGCGTAGGGACCATCTGCAACCTCTGCCTCGAGAATCAAACGACCGTGAACTCGCCGACTAAGAATCTGCTCGCAATTTCTGTGGGTCGCCTGGGTCCCTGCAAGAAGTACGAGGTCCATGTTGGGGCAAGCAAGAACAATACCATCAGCGCGCGATCCAGAAAAGTGTAGTGGATTGAAACCTATCACGCGGAGGGTCATCGGCCAGCAGGCCGTGCTAGCTTCTGGAGCGGGATCTGGGTGCATGGCCAATCGGGTCCCCTCGTGGACCTCATGGGCGTTGCCAGAAGAGACTGCCTCGAGCTGCCACGGCAGCTGGCACAGGAGGAGGAGTAGGAGGAGCAGCAGGAGGGGGCGAGCGTACCGACGGCAGCAGTCTTCTTCCACTGCTCGCAAGCCCTGCAAATTTGAGCACCTCTCCTGATCCGCCGCGCGGATGGAGGAAGACGAAACAGGGGCGACGGCGACAGGCGACAGCAGCATCGGCGGCGCAGACAGCGCGGGCCCACCTGCCGTGACGCACTCGCTGAACACGTCGGGGCAGGAGCGACCAGGCGGCCGCATATTAGTTTCAATCCGAAGGCATCTTTCATTCAGAAGATGAGGGGGAGCAGCAACAGGAGGAGACGGAAAGGGGAAACATGCAGCCGCGCTGGTGACAGGGAAAGTGTCAAGACCATAATGCTTCCCCGCCACCTACAGAAGGACTCAGGGGCTCAGTAGCGGAAGCCTCAGGAGTGCCACCAGGGTTCAAGAGGACCTCGGGAAGGGGTCAATCGAAAACAAGGGCCTCATACCATGCTCAGAGCGGGGCATCCGAGGCGGGACTTGGGGAAGGGGGCGCCCGCCTTCGCGTTCTGACAGCCCACCCGCAGCAGCCGCGGGGAACTCGCTCCGATGATGGAGCCCAAGACGTCCGCGTGGAGCTCGCCGAACGCGTCGAGGTCCCACTGGCATGGCGACGTCACTGCCATCCTTTCCAACAAAACTGGCGACGTCCACCTCCCTGTTAGCCGCCAGGTTACATGCCGCACCTGCGCCCTTGCAAGGCCGACCGCTGGCTAACTCACAAGGCGCGGACCCACATGGTCCCTGCGCAGGCTTGGCACCGACGCCTGGCGACGGGATGGAGGATTCCCGTGGCGCAGTGTGCCCAGCAAAACCGGCGACGAACACCTCCCTGTTAGCCGTCAGGTTACATGCCGTATCTGCACCCTTGTAAGGCCGACCGCTGGCCAGCTCACAAGGCGCGGACACATCTGGTCCCTGTTCAGACATGGCACCGGCTCCTGACGGCGGGATGTAGGATCCCCAGGACATCTGATTGCTTTCCGAGCTGCTGGCAGGAGCCGCCCCTGGTAAGTATGAGTTCCAGTTCCAGTTTGAGACCATTTCGGAATTCTGGAATTCGTGTGATCTGACTTGGGGAGCACCACCGCCCGCCATTCACGTAGACGTTCTCCCCACTTCAAACCGCCACCATTGTGCCATGCTCTCTTGGCACGTGGAAGGGGGCACAGGAGCCTGCGAATATGTTCGGCTCCAGATACTGATGGCTGCACCAACTTGTTCACTTGCAGCAGGTTGGTATCTCCATCCATCAAGTCGTCGCTGCGGTCCTCTGGCTGAGGCCTTGGAGCTGCAGGCTCAGGTGTGCCATCTGAGGTGACCAGGTATCGCTGCGCAGCATCCTGGAAGTGGATGGCGTAGATTGACGAGTCGCCTCAGCAATCAGTAGGTCCACATCTGCTTGATCTGCTTGCTGAGCAGCCAGTGAGAGCCGGACATTGCGAACTGCGCTGAGGCGGAAAATCGGGAGGTGGTGCCACCTCCCACGGTCTTGTCTGTAAGTGTCCTGGCAGCGTAAGTTGAGCATCCGCATGTCCTCTTCCGCGCCAAAGAAAGTGTGGGCGCACAGGCGCCTCGCAAGTTCTCGAACCTGCTCTGCCGTAGAGGCGAGGCGTCGTAGTTGTGGATCTTCCATGATACACAGCTCAGCATACGGTTGACACCACCATAGCCAATCCTCACGGCCCGTAACGTCACCCCATGCAACAACATCACCAACCCAGTGGCCGGCGCATCCACTGAGGTGCTGTCGTAAACTATCTTCATTCCATTCAGAATCCGACTCTCCCGCAGCAGGGCGAGGGACGTTAGGTGCAGCATCGTCAGGCTGGAAGTGGCTGGCCCGACCAGAACCGATGTCACCGCGCAAAACTGCCTGAGCTGCCAGATCGCCTCAACCTCCAGCTCGGGGGGGCTCCTGATGTGCATGACTAGGCTGTCGAGACAGCGGCTGATGGCAATGGCGCCCTGCACGGTCTTCGCCAGTACAAGTGTCCAAAACTACAGGCGCTGTTGTGTCGCAGCCCACATCCTTGTCGTCGCGGTGCTGCATTGCGACGATGTGCTTGCTGAGTGGTAGGCTGTCGCCATTCGAAACCTGCCGCGGCATGTCGACGGCGGTGTCCAAGCTGTTGGTGCTGCCAGGACTCGGCCGCGCCAGCAGAAGGAGAGGCTGACGCGATTGCTGCGAACCTGTGCGACGGCGACGCGAGAGCACCTCACCACCTTCAGCGCGAGGGAAAGGAAGCGGTGCAGGAGAGGGTCCATGTGCGAGCAGTTCAGAACGAAGGCGCCGCGAGCGCACAAAGTCACTGCCAGCTGAGGCGCGCCCGGGATCGGGACGTGAAGCGTGGTAGTAGATAGTGACGCCAGCGTGAACCGGTGGGAGCATCTCGCCATCACAGTCCTCGTCGTGCTCACTGATGGCGAGCGGGACCGTGGAGCCATCATACCTGAGCAGGTAAGACCTCATCGCACGCCGAAAGAAACGAAGTGTAGACCAGTCCCGGGCGACGGCGCGCTCCCAGACTTCGTGCGACTCGTGCGACTTCCCCCGCCCCAGGTACTGGACGATGCTGCGTCGGCGCTCGGTCGAGCGACGCCATGCTGCAGCGCAGATGTCGGTGGCCATCTCGGCAAACGTCCGTCCAGTTCGAAGCCTCTCGGTCTCCGCCCATTCAAGAGAGCGGAGCTTGGCTTCAACGAACGGCTCGCACCAGAGTCTCCAGTCGCTAAGGCCACCATCAGGCATGTCCAGCCTCAGTATCCACCGCGAAGCCTTCGACACCGTGGACAGGAAGAAGACAGCTTGAGGGCTGTTGGGGTCGACCTCATCAGGGGGCATGCTAATGCCATGAGGGCCATCATCGCTGCCAGCGTGGATCTTCTGAACAGTGCGAGGCAACATCGGAGTCGCAGGAAGAATACTGCCCATTTGAAAACGATAGACGGGCACCGAAATCTGCAGGGCCCCAGCACCAGTTGATACTGCGATCAAGGTGAAGGTCGCCCGACGGGCCTGCAGTGGCATCGCAACCATCGGCGCAGCGTCGTCCTCAGATGCTGCATAAGCAATAGGCGTGGAAAGCGTCGGCGGGGTCGACGTCGGCGAGACAGCCGGCGTCAACCGAGGCGATGAGGCAACGGCCTGCAGACCAGCAAGCGGCCTCTGAGCCAAAGCGGCGACCAACGGGTGACTTGATGGGGCAGGGCGACCCATGCCAGGGGGCGAATAGCTGATCCAGTCGTCGGTGGCCTAGGGCGTGAATGGGGCCAGGCCAGGACGTGGGGCGTCAGAGGAGGGGCCGCAACTGGGGCTCGGCTCGGAGGTGGACGAAAGGGAGATCACCTCAGGAGGATACTGAACCCGTCGCTACACTGGGATAAATGGTGGTGGTACCCATCATCGCAATCGGTCGCTCGGCCTAGACGGGCGGAGGGAGCGGAGAGCAGCGCCAACGTAGCCACGAAGCTGCGATGGTGTCACGATAGCCGAGCCGAGACGGGCAAGGTTGTAAGTCTGGCACATACCATAGAGAAATTCAAGATGATGAGGGTGCAGTTGAGTAAGGCCCCAACGCTCAGGGAGGGTACGGGGGAGGACCGTTGAAGACCTAGGCCGACGGCTCGGAGCACAATAGGGCAGCGCGCATAGTGCAGAAGACGGCCAGGACGTTGGCACCCAAAGCGACATCTTAACTTGCCCTGCTGATGGATGATGCGATGTGACGCGAGCCATCCATTACCCCGAGCGCGCAATGCAGACATGGCCCAACTCTGTGGGGCTAGGCATGGTAGTTCACGGAGTTGTGGCCAGAGAACCTGATCAAGAAAAGGGTGGTAGCCAATGAAATGCGGGGCCAGGTTCCGCTTCAGCATCTGTGATAGGGGAGAGTGCGCGCACATCTGCGAGCCAAGATAGCGCGCTACTGCACGCTGTAGTTTGGGCCTTCTCGCGGTAGCCGCCGCCTCGTCCTGGGGGGCCTGGCGGGCTCCGCATATAACCTCATCCTGGGAAGAGATCTGGGTCAACTCGAGCTGTGCGACATAAGCAGTGGACTTCCAAAACTTGGGGTACAGCCGAGAACGGTCCAAACATGATAACGGAGTAAGGTCGAAGCGGCCATCGTCAATCTCACGTTGCCAACGTATGACAGTGCTACGCAAGAGCTGCAGGTAGCTGCAATGGCCATCGAATGCACGCGTGGCAGCCCGAAGCAGGGCGGCCGTCGATTGCGCAGTCCATGATGGGGGAAGCGGGCCCCCCCAAGACGGCAGCTCCAGCATCGATCCGGTCAAAAAGACCAAGCGGAGCCCGTAGCACCTGAGAGAGCACACCACGTTCGATCGGGAGAACCAACCACTCGAGCATCGGATTGAACTGAGCAGTCTATGACAGGCACGGGCGCACGCGTGCACGATGCAAGATGCAGTTCGCGCTGACAGCAGCCGCTCCCCCCCAAACAACAAAATAGCCTGGCGAAGGACCCAGCCATATGCAATTGTGAGTAATGCTGGTGTGAGTACCGTCTTCGGTGGATCTCCCTATGGGGCCACGAACCGTTTGAGGGGTGTGCCGAAATGGGTGGTGGGGGCGGCATGCGAACGTTGCCACTGGGGCCTTCGGTGGAACTCCTTATGGGGCCACGAAACGTGTGAGGGGTGCACCGAAGTTGGCGTGGGGGCGGCATGCGAACGCAGCCACTGGGGCCTTCGGTGGAGCTCCCTGTGGGGCCACGAAACGTGTGAGAGTTGTGCCGAAATGGGTGGTGGGGGCGGCATGCGGGCCCTGCCACTGGGGCCTTCGGAGGAGCTCCCCATGGTGCCACGAAACGTGTGAGGGGTGTGCCGAAATGGGTGTGGGGGCGCATGCGGACCCTGCCACTGGGGCCTTCAAGGGAAATCCCCATGGGGCCACGGAACGCGCGAGGGATGTGCCGAAATGGGTGTTGAGGAGGCATGCGAACCAGGCCACTGGGGCCTTCGGTGGAGCTCCCTATGGGGCCACGAAGCGTGTGAGGGGTGTGCCGAAATGGGTGGTGGGGAGGCATGCTGACCCTGCCACTGGGGCCTTGGGTGGAGCTCCCATGGGGCCACGAAGCGTGTGAGGGGTGTGCCGAAATGGGTGGTGGGGAGGCATGCGAACCCTGCCACTGGGGCCTTCGGTGGAGCTCCCTATGGGGCCACGAAACGTGCGTGGGGTGTGCCGAAATGGGTGGTGGGGAGGCATGCGGGCCCTGCCACTGGGGCCTTCGGTGGAGCTCCTTATGGGGCCACGAAACGTGTGAGGGTGTGCCGAAATGGGTGGTGGGGAGGCACGCGGACCCTGCCACTGGGGCCTTCGGTGGAGCTCCCTATGGGGCCACGAAACGTGTGAGGTTGTGCCGAAATGGGTGGTGGGGAGGCATGCGACCCTGCCACTGGGGCCTTCGGTGGAGCTCCCTATGGGGCCACGAAACGTGTGAGGGGTGTGCCGAAATGGGTGGTGGGGAGGCATGCGGACCCTGCCACTGGGGCCTTCGGTGGAGCTCCCTATGGGGCCACGAAACGTGTGAGGGGTGTGCCGAAATGGGTGGTGGGGAGGCATGCGGACGCCTGCCGCTGGGGCCTTCGGTGGAGCTCCCTATGGGGCCACGAAACGTGTGAGGGGTGTGCCGAAATGGGTGGTGGGGAGGCATGCTGACCCTGCCACTGGGGCCTTCGGTGGAGTTCCCTATGGGGCCACGAAACGTGTGAGAGTTGTGCCGAAATGGGTGGTGGGGGGGCATGCGGGCCCTGCCACTGGGGCCTTGGGTGGAGCTCCCCATGGGGCCACGAAGCGTGTGAGGGGTGTGCCGAAATGGGTAGTGGGGAGGCATGCGGACCCTGCCACTGGGGCCTTCGGTGGGGCTCCCTATGGGGCCACGAAACGTGTGAGGGGTGTGCCGAAAAGGGTGGTGGGAAGGCATGCGGACCCTGCCGCTGGGGCCTTTGGTAGAGCTCCCCATGGAGCCACGAAACGTGCGAGGGGTGTGCTGACATCGGTGGTGATGATGATGATGATGATGATGATGATGATGATGATGATGGGAGGAGGGAGGGAGGGGGAGGAGGAGGAGGTGGGGAACGCGGGGCGCCGTCTCTTCAAAACGAGGACCCAACACCACAGGATGGTTGGGGAAAAAACATACGCGCACGTGTGCGAGCCTTCCCCAGTGCGGCGCCCCAGCACATGTCGATCGTGGCCCCGGGGCCCAGAATCATGCCTAGATACAACGTGCACCCCTCGATCGAGAAGCCCCCCCACTCCGAGGAAATCTGCGCTAGTTGAGCCTGTGTCATGGCACGTGGCGCAGCCGTGATCTTGCCGACGAGGAGGACGAGAGCGCACGCGCTCATCTTAACGCGTGGGCCATCGAGCTTTTGAAGCACGCCGAGGACGCGGACCAGAATCTTAAGCGAAACTATCTCAAGCAAAACTGCACTGGGGTCGTCAGCACACGCGCGACATATCCCTAACGAGCGGCGTTCGACACTGCGCTCGAGATCGGCAAGCATGGGAGAGGAGGCCAGAGCGTAGAGAGATCCAAACAATCCACGGCCCTGGATCATCGCAGACCTGACCCATAGCATAATAGTATACTGAGATCCATCAGCTATGACACCTTCCACTGCAAGATACATCCAAGAGATGACGGCAATCATCTCGTCTGGTAACCCAAGGGGGCCCAGCAGCTGGAGTGGGAAGGATTGGGAGAGACTGGGGAAAGGCTTGCCCATAGTCGAAGCCGACCAGGGTGGGGGGGCGCCGAGAGGCGAGAGGATGTTGTAAGGCAAGACGAGCGTGTACATCCAACTCGAGCACGTTGTGGCAAAAGTTCCGTCCTCTGAAAATGCCAAGTTGCGACGCAGGGGTAAGCGCCTGGACCGCTGGCTCGAGGATGCGATTCGCGACAGAGCGAAGGACCTTTACGTCAATGTTTCTCCATGCAAGAACACGGCATCTGTCAAAGGGGCCGGGCGCATAATCCCGATGAGTGGTCAGCCTCATCGGAGCCCTTAGGGAGGATGGCCTGGAGGGTCACATTCGCAGACGCATGTAATGATTGACCTTGGCATAGCCACCCAAACATACGAGCCAGATGTTGAGCGATGCGATGTCAGGGCGAATGCGATGTAGGTACTTGAGCTTAGGCGATGCCTTAGCTCCCCCAAATTGCAGCAATGCGCGCGCATCCCACGAGAGAAACTGCAAACTCGGCATCAGCCCCCCTCCGGCTTTCCTCACGGGTAAAAGGAACAGGTCGGTGAAGCTGCTAAATGCACCACTGCGTAGGAGCCGCCGCCAACGTCTGGCCCCGCACCGCCTCTTGCAGATCACGCCGGTGGAAATCCAGGGCGCGGGTGCCGATGTCGTTCCACGAGATCTCAGGCGCCTCGTCACCAAGGCGAGGGGCGACTCGCAGCACGTCGGCGTGGTCAGCCTTGGGGACCAGACGTTCACGATCCACAAACAAGCGACGCTGGGTGTCCAGTCCGAGCATGGCAGCACGCATCTTGCGCAGAAGCCTCTCACCGCGAACCTGCCTGGGGGATTTGTCGGGGCCGAAGTGCAGCCGAGCAGGGTCGGCACCTTGGGCCTGGCAGTGGAACTCGCGCCAGGCACCGTCGGACTTGAGGCCTCCGAGAGCTTTCTGGACGCGGCGCGTGGCAAGGCCCGCTGGCCCCGAGAAGCTGATCGAGAACTTCTTAGCAGGCAGCGGCGACAGGGCCTCGATCGTGTAGTCCTCATTCTCGGAGAAGTTGAGCTCGCCCAGGAAGTTGTTGACAGTTGCTCGAACCGTTGCGATGCCAACGAACTGAGTAGAGACATCGATGAGCTGAGTCGGGTCCACCTCGCGATCGAAACCAGGCGGGGCGGGTGGGCGCGACGGCATCTTCCGATCGATCGAGGCCTGGCCCTTGAGCTCCTGCATCTGTTTCTGAAGGTCGGCGAGCTGGGCGGCGTGACTCTCGATGGCCTGCTCATTCGACCCAACTCTCTGGGACAAAGCATCACATTGATCCTGCAGTTCACGCTGAAGCCGATCAGACATCGGCCTCGTGGTGTCCTTGATCTGCTGGTCGTATTGCTTTGCCTGCTCCTCGATCTGTCGGGTGAGCGTGGTGAGCGTGGCAAGGATCGGGCCATTAATGCGCTGAGCAGTGGACGAGACGGCAGCCGAGACGATGTGATCAAACTCTCCGCGGGGCCGGTTGAAGCGGGCAGCGATGTCCGCATGGTAGAATGCACGAGTGAATGCGGCGTGCTTCTCCTCATCATCACGAGCATGATGGCCAGGTGGATGGACAGAGCCGCCAGGGGGGCAGCCCATCGAAGCGGCCTGTGCCCAGGGATCGAGAGGCAGTGTACCGCTGGGCGTCGAGCAATCGGCATGGGTGTGACCGACTGCGGGCTCTGGCTGCGATGGGAATGTGAGGGCCGCTTCCAACTCCTCCGCCAAGGCCGCGAGCTGAGCTGGGTCCAGGACACCACCAACTGCAGCAGGGTGAGGGCCACGATGCGAAGCAGCGGCAGCAGCAGGCGGCAGGACATCCCAGCCTGAACCCCGAGCACGGCCAGCACGACGAGGGCGACGGGGAGCAGCCATGGGAGCACCCGAGGGACCGCTGGCTGCTGGGCGAGCACGCGCGGCACGGCGCACACCGCGGCTTCCTCCACTGCGGGATGCCGAGCGACGGTGATCCCCCTCAGGGCCTGGGCTCGAGGAAGCGATAGCGGGGTCGGTATCACCGTCCTCGCCAGCGTCCATGCGATGCATGTGAGTGTGAGGACGATCGCACACAGCAGGGCCCATCGCGGACTTTGAGTGAGAGTCGTCGTCGCTTCTCCTCGGTGGAGCCCAGAGGGCCAGATGGTGGGCCACAAAGCACGGGCATTGAAGCTCCTGTGCCGCGAGGCCTGTCCTCGCAAGAGAGGCGCTCTGAGCCGTCCCCTCGGCAGCGATCAAGCTCGAAGCACCAGGGAAACGTTTCGAACTTGAGCCAAAATGGCTACGGCGGAGGAGAAGGAGGAGGAGGAGGAGGAGGAGGAGGAGGAGCAGGAGGGGGTGGATGAGGATGAGGATGAGGATGAGGATGAGGATGAGGAGGAGGAGGAGGAGGAGGAGGAGGAGGAGGAGGAGGAGGAGGAGGAGGAGGGG
>CAUYUJ010012980.1:252525-287525 GCA_963575745.1 Prorocentrum cordatum | reverse complement strand
TGCACCACAACGCTCGCGTGCACCACACCGCGCGCGTGCACCACAGCGCCTGCGTATTCCGCAACAGCCGTGTGCAACGCACCGCCCGCGTATACCACAATACTTGGGAGCACTACAGCGCCGGTGTACATACACCGCAGCAGCCATGTGCATCACAACGCCTGTGTACACCACAGTGCTTGCGTGCACCGCAGCGCCTGTGCACGCCACAGCGCCTGTCTACACCACAACATCCGCGTGCAACGCAGCGCTGGTGTACACCACAGTGCCTGCGCGCATAGCACAGGTAGAAGGAGCATGTACGTCAGGATCTGCTGCGGACAACTAAACGCCACGCCAGGAAAGTTCTGAGAATCGAATGCGACGTTTTTCCCTCCTCCCTCCTCCTCCTCTTCGTCCTCCTCCTCGCGATATATTTGGGAATCGCGCTGTCGTTCGACAGCTCCTCGCGAGTAATGCAGGACAAACGTTTCAGCACCCTGTCTGCTCGACGTGGCCGCTTGGGCCCGCCTTCCCGACCCGTCTGTTAAGGTCTACCTACCCGATCTGCCCGTCTGGTTCTGCCACGTGTTTTCTGCTCCTAGCCCCCGTCCTGCTACCCTGTCTGGTGCTCCATCCTCCTCCCTCCCCCGTTTCCATTCCTCCCATTAGTCCTCTTCCCCTGCCTTAAGGGCTGCACGAAATACACGATGCACGTAAGAAAGATTTATACCCCCAAGGGGGTGCGATCGAAGACGGAGAGGGTGGGCATCCAGCGTTAGGATACACATGTTGAATGGCCCGCGAGCAGGTAAGAACGATCCGGTTTGTTACTGCTGTTACTGTTGTTGCTGCTGCTGTTGTTGCTCTTGTTGCTGTTGTTGGTGGTGCTCTTGTTGTTGTTGATAGTTCTGTCGTAATGGTTGAATTCTTACTTTTGAAAAACCACTGTTGTTGATCCCCCTGCCCGGTAACCGCTGCACGTCTCAACGGAAGCGCTCCTCCCAGGGTGCCTGCACCCTATCTTCTTACAGAGGAAGGCTGGGTGTCACCAGACTGCGCCCGTGGCCCCCCGTTCACAACAACAACAACAACAACAAGAACAACAACAACAACAACGGCTCCCGCCGGATACTTCCTCACACTAAATTCCCAAATCGCGCCCTCGCGCGGGTCTTCACCATAACTTACACTGGAATCGCGCTCTCGCGTTGGACTTCCTCGCGCTTGATTCATGCGCCGCGCCCCCGACGCTCAGGACTCATGCTGTCGCTGTTCGCGCTATTACTCGAGACTGCCTCGCGATTCATTGAGGACGCACGCTTCAGCAACCCGCCTGCTCGACATGGCGGCCTGGGCCCGCCTTCCCGACCAGCCTGCTAGACTCTGCCCGCCCGATCTGCCCGTCTGGTTCTGCCACGTGCTGCCTGCTCCAAGCCTCCCTCCTGCTGATTTTTCTTGTGTTCCATCCTTCTCTATCTCCGCCTTCCATCCGTCCTCTCCTCACCTGTTTTAGGGGCTGCGCTAACGAGGTGATAGGAGCGAACAGTCCTAAAATGAGTTGTTGTTGCTGGTGTTGTTGTTTGAGTTGCTGTTATTGTTGTTGTTTGTGGTGTTGTTGCTGCTGTTGTTGCATTCTCAATCCTAAAGAATAAATATGGTTGATCCCCTTGCCCAGAAACTATTGCATGTTTCAATTCAAATGCTTCTCACAGGCCTCGCACCCAATTTTCTACAACGGAAAACTGGGTGTCACCAAACTGCGCCACCGGCCCGGGGTTCACAACAACAACGGCTCCCGCCTGATATTTCCTCACAATGTATTCCCAGTTTGCGCTCTCGCGCGGGACGTCCTAACAAGTTATACAGGAATCGCGCTCTCGCGTGGGACCTCCTCGCAATTGATTCATACTACGAGCCCCCGACGCTCAGGAATCACGCTCTCGCTGCGGTTGTTCTCACGATGTATTTGGGATCGCTCGAGACTTCCTCGCGAGTCATGCTTGACGCACGCTCCAGTAACCCGCCCGCCCATCGTGGCCGCTTGGGCCCGCCTTCTCGGACCGCCTCTTGGGGTCTATCCCCCCCCCCCGATGTGCCCGCCTGGCTCTGCCACGTGCTTTCTAGTCCTGGCCCCTCCTGCTACTCTCTCTCTCTCTCTCTCTCTCTCTATCTATCTCTATATATATACCTCGTGCTCCACATTCCTCCCTCCTCTCTGTTCTCTTCGCCCAGCCGTCCCATCCTCCTCTGACGTATGGGGCCGCACGAGACACACGCTGCCGGTAAAAAAAAAGCAATACCACACGCTGCCGGGCACGGTCGAAGACGGACAAAGCGGCCATGCCACCCTTCTCCTGTGCGAGGCCAGATTTCAACGCTTCCCCGTCTCTGCTTCGTGGGCTTCTTCTGACAGCAGAGACGTCCAAATATCATCTGGCCAGCAACGCTTCGGTCGTCCGTGTGATCTTCCTGACCACTTCGGCTCCCCTTCTGCAATAATCATTGACAACGAAGGGAGGTACTCAAGAATGACGGGAAGGGAGGGAGGATGACGGCAAGGGAGGTCGGTATGTTTGTTTGCCCAATTCCGTGTCGCCTCGGGGGAAGGCTTCGATCCTCACAGACTTATGTTCTGTATTTTCTGGACGTTTGTCTTCCCCTCCACTTCCCATCTTTTCCGGGACATCGACGATTATACGTCGTTCATTTCTAATCGTGCTCGTTTCTGATTGTGCTCGTTTCTTATCGTTTCTGGTCCCCTAGTGGCCAGGAAAAGGCCCAGGATGAAACGATCAGAACTGAAAGGATCTTGGCCTCCCCAAAAACAAAGACCTTTCGAAGAACTGGGGATGAACAGTGTGTACTCGTGCCTGGTAGTGTTTTTTTCTCCTCCCGAGATAGGCCAGGACACTGGCGCGCCCCAGCCAACTGCAGCCGTGGGCGGAGGCAAGATCCAATGTCACGCACTCCCCAGCTGGCATCTGCAACGTGCTGGCCTGCAGCGCCCTGGCTTCCAGGGCCCCGAGCTGTAGAGAGAGAGAGAGAGAGAATCAAAACAACCCCCCCCACTCATTCTCCTGCTGGCATCTGCAACGTCCTGGTTTGCAATGCCCTGGCTTCCAGGGCCCCGAGCTGTATAGAGAGAGAAAGAGAGAACAAAAAAACAAAAATACTATTATGACCAAGACTCGATGCGGGAACGTCGGTGTCAATCTTGGCCATCGTCCACCTCGGCTATCGTCCGTCCGTGGGTCACTCCCGCGAATCGGCACGGACCACGACCAAAGCCGGCGTGGGCAGAATCCCGCGACATCCGCAAATCCTCGTCGTCTGGTTTTCGGGTCACACCTCGGGTCTCCGGTGGCCCTTCGGGACGGGTCGGTGACCCCCAGAGCGCCTTCGGCGAGACGCAGCCGCTGGAGGGCATCTCGAGGTCGGGAAACCGCTGGGTAACGACGAAAACGCCCGAAAACCTCGGACATCGAACATCGTACCCCCTTGGCCATGGTCACCGTTAGAAGCCAATTTGCAGAAGCTCTTGATCGTCCTCACGGCGCCCACTATCGCGTCCAATCGCGCTAAACAGCGGGCGAGACGGACGTGGTGCATCTCCCTCAATGGCGCCATTGGGCGCTATCGGGCGCGGTGCGCCCGCTATATTGGGCACGCTCGGTATCGGACGCCCTTCGGCGGTATACGTCCAATGCGAGACGAGCGGAAACTTCCGCTGCTTTTCTGTGTGATCACCGTGTTTCTTCTCTCGATGAGTTCGGGGGGTCCGAAATGGTATGGTGGCGGACCGCGCGGTGACCTCAGAATCCCAATCGACATCACCGCGAGGTCCGTCGTCGTACGGTCTTGGGATCTCGGAGGCCCCAGTCCCCCGAGACGTCCTTGGAGAACGACCCGAGTGCCAAAACCGTGCGGTGATCCCGATGCCCCGTAGACCTCACCACACGGCGTTGCCCCTGAGATCCGACGTCGCAAACAAAAAATGCGACCTCACGGAAAATCGCAATCGGAGACCTGGACCCCCTCCTTCTGTTTCGTTCCCCGAGCCGGTTCGATCTGTGATACTCCCAGGCTCAGAAAGCCGGGCGTACACGCAGAAGCAGAACATTCAGAATGCTTGCTTTCTGGGCCATAACTCCGTCCTTCGGCGGCCGTCGGGGACGATCAGGGCATCCCCAGAACGCTTTTGGCGAGGCACAGCTGCCGGAATGCATCCCGAGGTAGGGAAGCTATCAAGAGCCGACTCACCACGCAGTGTGGTCAGTTCACCGATTGAGGGCCCTAGATGTTCTCTCCCCAAGCTTGGAAGCCTCGCTGCTTCATAGAACCCCAGCTGTGCCATCAATCACACTCGCATTTCGGCTCGCCGTGAACGTGTGTATGGTGTACGTGCGGCGCGCGGCAGCCACTTGGGCCCATGCCTGATCAAGGGGGCTCAGAGCTCCCGAAACGCGTCGCATACACTAGACTGCGTCTTGAACTCGCCGGCGCGCCCCAGGGTGAAGTGACAAGGAGCAGGCCTTCTCAGAAGGCGGCGGGGCTTCTCAGAAGCCCTCGCGCCTCCCGAGAAGTTCCCTGCGTCTTCGGGGAAGGCCGAGGACACTTCTCAGAGGCCCGAGGCCCTCCGAGCCTCCCGAGAAGGCCCGCCCCCTCTCGGACGCCTGCTGGTCTTTAGTCACAACTCGGCTCTCCAGTGGCCATGCGGGACGCTCCGGACCACCCCACGGAACGCCCTTGGCGGCCCCTTGGCGAGGCGCAGCCGCCTGGAGGGCATCCCGAGGCTAGAGAGCCGCGGCGGCCCGAGAGCCTCGAACCTCGAACCTCGAAGACGTCCCTGTACGGCTTCCCCCTCGGGCCGTGGGCGACCCGAGGAGGAGGAGGAGGAGGAGGAGGAGGAGGAGGAGGGGAGGGGAGGGGAGGGAGGGAGGAGGGGAGGGAGGAGGAGGAGGAGGAGGAGGAGGAGGAGAGGAGAGGAGGAGGAGGAGGAGGAGGAGGAGGAGGAGGAGGACGGGCCGCCTAATTAAGCCCTTCGGAGAAGCCCTCCAGACGTCCCCCCTGGGGCTGCCGCCGGGGAGCTGCGCACTGTACACGGAAAAAGCGCCTGTTTTTCTTTGGATTCGGGCAAGTCTACTTGCATGGACGGGGGGGGGGCTGAGTCTGAAGCAAGCCGAAAACAATTCGACGTGCGGAAATCACGCAAGTCGAAAGGCACTTGCACGCTCGTGTTCGATCGAAGAGGAGCGAGGGGGGGGGGGGCGGCGAACGCCATGCAACTAAGCTTGCCTGGATATACAGAAAAACAGGCTCAAAGCTTGGGAGCCCACTGCGTCCGAGGAGGGCCGCCCCTCCGACGGAGCCCGCCGCGCGCGAGCCCGCCGCGCGCAAAGCTCGGCGCGCCGCCGCCGCCGCGCCGCGATGGCCAGTAGATCGCGGCGGGCTGGCGCTCGAAGGGCCGAAGCAGCAGAAGCGCCGCGAGGCGTCGATCCTCCTCCTCCTCCTCCTCCTCCTCCTCCTCCTCCTCCTCCTCCTCCCCCTCCTCCCTCCTCCTCCTCCCTCCTCCTTCTCCCCCCCCTTCCTCCTCATGCTCCTCCTCTGGAGGAGCAGAACTACAGGAACACACTCCTGCTCTAGGATGTTTCGCTTGGTCTGTCCGTGGGGCAACTGGCTACGACGCAGTAGCAACAGGAAGCAATGCGAGAAATAGGCTTTCCCTGGCGAGCGATTATGACGCCAGCTCATTGAACGAAGACACTCGGTGGTTCACCAAAAACGCCGTCGCCAAAATAGAGACCACCACATTCAGTGTTCCGCATCCGGGGCACTTCGAGGCGGCACCGTCGCCAAACTCTGCTGCAAGGAAGAGCTTGACAACTACTGCTCGAAGCTCCAAGTGGAGTGCATGGACTGGCGCTTTACATCCTTGCGCCGCGAACAAGCCACGACGGGAATCTGCTTCGCCATTTTCGGCCGCCGGGGGCCCTCACCAGGCCCCGGGACCGTGAAAAAATTGCTCGGGATGCAACGCCGGTCCCGGGGCAGGGGGTGCAGACCACCATAGGGGTCCACGCTGTGAGAAAGCAGGACGTCTGCTGTCTGGGTCCTCCTCCTCGCCCTCCTAGCCAGAGGAGAACAAGTGCACCGACATTAACACAAACTTTGGGAGCTCCGCGCGGCCTTCTTGGACCCGCGCTGGAGCCCCCTCCCTGGCGCGCCAAGGGCGGCGCCAGAGGCGCCGCCAGGTGGGCCCCGCGCCGATCCAGGAAATACGCAGGGCACTCCGAAAGTTGATGTCTACGCCAATCTCTCTCCTCTTCTCTCCCACCACCACTATGCTGAACCGCCGGATTCGTCTGCCACCGCGAACATAGACTTGGACATCTCCTTCATGGTAATACCAGTCTAGAGGCCTCCTAGATGGGGTCGGAGTAGATGGGGTCGGAGGATCGCGCCGCATCTTGGCGATGCATCGAGAATGCTCCGGCGTTGCATTGTCGACGTCGGCGATGCATCGGCGACGTCGACGTGAAGCAAATCAGGCCCCACATCGAGGCGCATCGGCGATGCAGCGGCGATGCGGCGCGATCCTCCGACCACATCTACTCGGACCCCATCTAGGATTAGGTCGGGCATGTCCTCCTACAGGCGGATTTTGGACGAGAAATAGAAAATAGTCAAAAATTACTTCCACATTGACAAAATGTGTCAAAAAGTCGTTCCCAGGCAATTTTTTGACTCTTGTGAGTATTCCTCCTGTAGAGGAACAGGCCCGACTTAAGCCTAGACTTATGTTGCTCCCATCGTACTTAAAGACCACATCCCAAAAATAATTTCGAGCACCCGGAAAAGTGTCGAAAGAGTGTCGAAACAGTGTCGGACAAGCGTCTCCCAGAGCCCGACACGTGAAAACCCTAGAATTTCGGTATGCTCTGGTGCTCGAAATTCTTTCTGGTGGTCAAGGCTAATGTAGGTCGGAACATCATAAGCCTAGATCGTAACCTTTGCATCCGCCGGCGTCGCACCGCCGTTGCCGCCGTCTCCGCGCGCCCACCCCCGCGACCATCGGGCCAGGCGAAAGGGGGGGGCTAGCAAAGGGGGGCTGTGAGAAGCAGCTCACGTGGCTGATCTTCCCGGCACCTCCTGGCGTCGGAGGCTGCCACGCATCGAGGAATGAGCCCATCGGTGGGGCCGAAACCAGCTGCATGCAGCAGATTTCGTACACCCCCCCTTTCCCGACCACCCTGAAGGGGCCCCAGGACACACAAATGAATACACACACAAATAAACACCCCCCCATATTTTCTCAAATTTGCTGGGTTGTTGTCTTCCCCACCACTTCCCATATTTTCCCATATTTTCCTGAAAATCGACGATTCATGTTGTCTGTATGTTTTTTTCCCTCCTGACACCCCCGCGACTATTTACATGGTTTCGTGCCCCTCCCACACCTCCAGGGAGGCCCCGCCTGAGCGAGGAGGGTATCGGCAAACCATACTATTTACATGGTTTCGTGCCCCTCCCACACCTCCAGGGAGGCCCCGCCTGAGCGAGGAGGGCATCAAGAAAATGGGTCCCACGGAACCGTTAATCTCTTTATGTGGGGAACTCCGTTAGTTTTTTCCCTCCTGACACCCCCGCGACCAGTGCCACACGCCCGCCCTCGGCACGCCCCGCCCGCGACGCCCTGCCTCGACCTGGGGAGGCCCCCGCCCCCCGCAGGCCGTGCACCCGCCCCTCCGATGCCCTCGGCGCCCTCCCTTCCTCCTCCTCCTCCTCCTCCTCCCCTCCTCCTCCTCCTCCTCCTCCTCTCCTCCCCCTCCTCCTCCTCCTTCTCCTCCTCCTCCTCCTCCTCCTCCTCCTCCCCTCCTCCTCCTCCTCTCCTCCTCCCCCCTCCTCCTCCTCCTCCTCCTCCTCCTCCTCCTCCTCCTCCTCCTCCTCCTCCTCCTCCTCCTCTCCTCCTCCTCCTCCTCCTCCTCCTCCTCCTCGTCATCTTCCTCCTCCTCCCCCTCCTCCTCCTCCTCCTCCTTCTCCTCCTCCTCCCCCAGTCTCCCCCCTCCCCCCCCACCCCCCACCAGTCGCCCCCGCGCTCCTCTGGCGCGGGCCCGGCGCGCCGCGATGGGACTGGGATCGCGGAGCGGGCGCCAGGGGCGGGGCCCTCTCCGAGGACGCCTCGGCCACGCGATGTTGCTGCCGAGGTCGCCGTGGCCCATCTTGGGCCCCGACTCCTCAAGACTTGTTGGCGGCGAGCCCGGGTAGAAGGGCAGAGGTCGCGGTGCTTCTCCAAGGATCGGCAGAAGGGTCAGCAGGCCCCGGGCCTGGTGAGCAACTGTCGGAGCCTCCCCCGAAGGCGCAGGCGGCTTCCCAGAAGGCGCGAGGGCTTCTGGGAAGCCCCGCCGCCTTCTCAGAAGGCCTGCACCCCCTCGCGTCCCCTCCGGGCGCGCCGCTGGGCTTGCGGCCCAGCCTGGCCCCCCCACAGGCGGCCGCCGCGGCCTCACCAGGCGAGCGCGTTCTTCTTGCACTTGACGTCCGCGACCGTGGGGCCCTCGAGGAAGCCCAGCTCGCCTGCGACGCTGCCTAAGGGGTCCGAGGCGGACATGCACGCGTCCCACAGCGCCTGTAGGCGAAACGCCTGCGTAAACGTACACCTCTGGAGCTCCTCGCGGACTCCTTGGACCGACGCTGGAACCCCCTCCATGGCGCGCCAGGGGCGTGCCAGGGGCTGCGCCGGAGGCACCGCCAGTGAGACGGGTCAGTGCCGCGCCGATCTCTGGAATGCGTGCTCTCTTGTGCAATCCAGACTTCGACATACAGACCAGCACCGATCCTAAAAATCCACGCGAACCACCCAAAATGATCTTTATGCAATGCGTTCGTCTTTGAGGCCTTGGAGTCTTCCGCGCTGCTGACGGTGAACTCGCAGTTCACGTGGAGCTCGTCTGCTTCCAGGAGGGTGTACAGGCACGAGCGCGAGTTCTCGTGGGGGATCGCGCTGGGGAGCGCGGCGCTCAAGACCACCGTGGATGCGTCCCTGATGGCCTGATGGTGCAACTCCACGTCTGTGCAGTCGATGTCCGCCGTCGACTTAACGTTGAAACTGACGGTGATCTCGTGGTCCGTGTCGTCGTATCCGCCGAGCCCCTGGAGCGTCGCGTTCTGCTTCATCTTCTCCCTCAGGTCCTCCGCGCACCTCGTGGCGTCTTCGACGGAGAACCCGCCGCCGGCGGGCTGGATGTGGCTACAGGGGCTACGAGTTGAGGGTTGCGAGGATTGATCGGGATTGCTTCCTGCTGCGGGCGATTGTTGGCGGGGGTGTCGGCCAAAACGGTTTAAATGCACCGCTGCTACTTCATGTGCTGCCTGTGCTTACTCCGTCCGTGTGCTTCCGTCTGCTTCGCTCTTCCCCGTCACGTATGCTACTACGACGTTCCCATCTGGAATCTATCTCCCCTTCCGTCGCACGGAACTCATCTTTCACAGACTAAATGCTCTTAAGGCATCATTGCTTCTCTAGTGTTCTCTGCCTCTGCTACAACTCATAGGTTTCGGGTCTCCCTCATCATCATTCTTCACATGTGTTTGGTGCCATACCCCACAACGTCCACCTGTTGTTCATCCTCGCCCCGTCCCTCGTCCCATCCTTCTCTTCCTCGGCCTCGTCCCTTGCCCCCTTCTTCCTTCTCCTTCGCCCCGTCTCGCCGTCCTGCTCTAAAACTGCCATGACCCTTGAACTCCTGTTTGGACGCCCGAAATGGGTACGGAAACAATGGGTACAATGCCCAACAACAAATGTTGTCCCAAACCAACAGCGGCCGCTGTTGGGCAGGCGGCCTTCTGTCTCGAATGGACACAGGCCGCGGCGGCGTGGACAGCGAATCCTGTTCAAAATGAACAGGAACTGGTGTTGGGCATCGTACCCAGTCTTTCCGTGCCCATTCCGGGCGTCCAGATCCTGAGACCACCCCCCCCGTGGGCGAGGGGGTTCCGGAGCCTTCTCGGCTCAGGCTGTCTGCGCCCCTAAGGCACGGTTTGATGCCTGCTGGAGACCCAGGTCCTTCTCGCGAGGACCCCCACGACTGAAAGGACCACCCGGACGGTCGACCATGCGCCAACGATTGGAATTCCAGCCATCGGCTCAAGGGTAGACTGACCACGAAGGTCCGACATGCTCAGACGCTCAACGATTGCGACTTGGCATTGAGTGTGGCTGGGCCAAGTGTGCTGCGATGTCTGCATGTAAGTGTGTCGTTTACGTGCTCGCCTGTGTCCGCAGTCATGCGGTCATACGCGTGCGGCTCATTCAACGCACTCGTGCGCAGAGTCACGCACAAGCAAGTTGCAATGCGATGGCTCGCGTGTGTGTGTGTGTGTTCTGTTATGCTGCAATGCGCGCGTACGGTCTCTCTCTCTCTCTCTGTTTCCCTACTCTCTCTCTCTCTCTGTATGCGTAAATGTATGTATGTAGGCATGTGTATCAGTGCGTTGAAGTGTGTTGTGAAGGGGTGCTGCAGATAAATGCGTGTGTGCGGCATGCGTACTTCATGCATGGAAAGGAAGCGTCTCATGTATATAGATCAACATATATAGATATACGCATGTGTGAATGACGGCTGTGCATCATGTGCCTAAAAATGCATGGCAGCGCGCGTGTACACAATACCAACCATGTGTATGACTACCTGTTTGTATTTACATGTACATCTGTATTAGATCAATCGCGCCCACTTCGAGCGCGATCCGGTTCTCCGGAATCCCAGCTCGCAAAGAAGTGCCGAGGGCTGGGCGACGTCTGCGGATATGATTTTAGCCCGAATGCGCAACGGAAGCGCGTAGTGAAAGGCCCTTCCCTGAGCACGGGGGACTCCGGGAGGACGACGAAGAGAACGAGGAGGGCGGTTTGGAGGTCGAGAAAGGGGAGAAGAGTCCAGGAGCATGACGGCGGCGAAGACGAGGGCAGAACGGGAAGGAGGGGCAGGAGCAGAAGGACAAGTGGAGTCCTTGAAGACGAGCAGCAGGAGGAAAACACGGAGACGAGGGGCATCCGTGCCCCCCCGTCCACCGAGCCATCTGCACATCCTGCCACCGAGCCTGGGTTATTGGTGTGACACTTCGTGAATGCCTGTTCGCGTCTCTGTGGAAACCTCTGGGCAGCCTGTTGGAACCAATGGTGCAGCCTCTGAGGACGTGATTCGGAGCCTCTTCAGGGCCTCTTGTCGCCCTCTTAGGTCCTCTAAGGGGATGGGTCTTTGAGGGCCTGCTGGCGATCTTCGGGATCCTCGTGGGGCCGAGGCCTCCAAACATGGGTCCGCATGTCCCCGCCACGAGCCCCTCTTAGGGCCGTCTTGGGCGGTCCTGGGTGCCTCTTGGGCCGTCTTGGGGCCCTCTTAGGCCGTCTTGGGGCCCTCTGGGGGGCCTCTTCGGCCGTTGGGGGGCTCTCCTGGGGGTCTTTGGGCCCGTCTTGGACGCTGGGCACAGGAAAACGACGATTGCGAAAAAAAATTGCGCTTTCCCACGGGGGGGCGATGTTGCCTCTTCTGGTTCTCTTAAGGGTCCTCTTGGAGCCGTCTTGGGGCATCCTGGGGGTCTGCTGGCGATCGCCGGGGTCCTCTTAAGGCGGAGGCCTCGAAATGTGGGTTCAAAATTCCCCCCGCGGTGGCGCTCTCTTCGGCCGCTTTGGGCCGTCATGGGTGCGTCTTGGGCCGTGTCCCCCCCACGACGCAGGTGTGCATGGTGGACGCGCGAAGACCAAACCATCATCCCTGTACGCTGCACGCGGCTGGCCGCCATGGCTTCCTGCCTGTATTTAGGTACGGAGACTAAAGTCAAGCATGTTATCGAAATCGCCACCGTTGTGAAGTTTACGACGGAATGAAGGGCGAACCCATCTCTCGCTGCGAATGTGTACTGCGTGGGTCCCTCTTGGCCCGTCATGGGGAGCTGAGCCCGTCTTGGGGCCCTCTTGGGGCCCTCTCCGACCATGTAGGGATCCTCTAGTGGCCCCCTCGGGCCCCCTGGGAAGTCTCTTGGGCCGTCTTGGAGCTCTTCTTTTCTGCTTGAAGCTCTCTTCAGGGCGTCTTGGGGCCCTCTTGGGGGCCTCTTGAAGTCTGGGGCCGATTTGGGGAGCCTGTGGGGCCTTCGTGGCCGCTGTAAGGACTGAATAAGCAAATATCCAGGAAATATACATTGTTCCAAAGAAAATGCTTGATTGTTGTTCCCTTGAGAGGCCTTCTCTGCGGCCGTTTGGACCGTCTTGAGGGAGCCCTTTTGGGTCTTGTTGGCCTGTCTGCAGGCCCATTTCGGCTGTCCCAGGTCCCTCTTGGCCCCGTCTTGGGGCCCTCTTGGGGCTCTCCGACCTTGTAGGGATCCTCCGGAGGCCCCCTCGGGCCCCCTGAGGACCCTCTTGGGGCCGTCTTGGGGCTCTCCTGTGCTGCTTGATGCTCTCTTCAGGCCGTCTTGGTGCCCTCTTGGGGGCCTCCTGGGCCGTCTGGAGCCGATTTCGGGAGTCTTTGGGGCCGTCGTGGCCGCTGTTAGGACTGAAAAAGCAAATATCCCGGAAATACATGTTTTTGTCCATCGAAAATGCTTGATTCTTGCCCTTGGTGGGCCTTCTCGGTGGCCTCTTGGACCGTCTTGAAGGCTATTGTCGCCGTCTAAGAGCAGTCTTGGGCTGTCTTCGAGCGCTCGTGGGCCGTCTTGAGGCCATCTGAGTGCGCTCTTCAGCCATCTTCCAGACAACCTGCGGGCGCTTTGGGAGCCTCTTGGGCCAGCTTGGGGGCCTCTGGGGGGGTCCAGGGCCCTTTCTGGGCCCTCTTGGAGCCCTCAAAGACCCCCTGGACCCCATGCAAACCCAAGGTCGTGGTTCCGAGCCCTCCCCCGGCCCACCCTGATATACATATATATATATATATACATACATGTGTATATATATATATAGCTACATATATATGTATATATGTGTAGACGTGTGTGTGTGTGAGAGAGAGTATACTATTGTATACATGTCTATGCATGTATATATACATACATACACACATGTATATGTGTATATGTACGTATGTATGCATATGTGTGTATGAATGTATGTGTACATGCATGCATGCGTGTATGTTTGTGTAAACAGATGTTTGTGTAAATGGAGTTGTAAATGTATGTGTATATGTATGCGGATATGTCTATGTACACGTATGCAGGTATGCATGGATGTCTGCATGTATGCATACACTCATATGTACATAGGTATGCATGTATATACATACATGTTCACATGATTACATCAATACGTACATACATACATACATGCAACATGCCTACATATATACGCATACATGCATGCAGACATACATTAACAACAAAACATACATACGTATATAGATATATACCGCTACTCTCCCCGCAGTTGCGGACTATAGTGAGGGGGCAGCGGGGACGTCGGCAATCTGCGAGGCTCTTAAGAAGCCCGCCGCCGGCGCCGAAACTATACACATCATACAACGAGCTCGCCGCAGGCGGCGATATTTTTGTTTAAGCAATGTGGGTGGGTCGCCGGTGGGTCGCGCGCGGGACGCGGGATGGGTCGCGGGTGGGTCGCGGGTGGGTCGCGGGCCAGGTCGGGGGTGGGTCGCGGGTGGGTCGCGGGTGGGTCGCGGGTGGGTCGCGGGTGGGTCGCGGGTGGGTCGCGGGTGGGTCGCGGGCGGGTCGCCGGGCGGATCGTGGGTGGGTCGCCGGTGGGTCGCGGGCCGGGTCGCGGGCCGGGTCGCGGGGGGGACGACGCCAACAAACAACAAACGACAAGCAACAAACAACAAACAATAAACAACAAACAACAAACACTGACAACCACAACAACAATAACAACAACAACAGCAACAACAACAACAACAACAGCAACAACAACAACTACAACAACAACAACAACAACAACAACAACAATATGCACCGCAAAACCTCGCCCCAGCCACGCGCCCAGGGACAGTGAATGACCGTTCGGCCCACTCATTCTGATATATCAGTATGTATTATATCTATACACATGCGTCTTCATCGATCTATGCACGCACATTCATATATAGAAAACGTAAATGCGCACACGCGCATGAGCCCGTACATCGCAAATGCCATCTACACGTGCGTCCGACTTGACTGCTCATTGAATGCACCATGAACGCGCAGGATCCAATCACAACGCGACATGCATCCACCGCGCGAGAGAAAAAGAGGGGCGATGCAAGGATACTCTGGATGTTGGTGAGGAAAAAATGTTTTTTCCATGTTTGGGGATAGCGGCCGTCACCACCCCCGCCCTCCCCCAGATGACGTCCCGTTCCGCGCCGGCGGCGTCCAGGAATGCTTAGGGATGACCGAAGCCAAATCAGAGCAGCATGTAGCTGGCGACATACACCACAGCGCCTGTGTACACCACACTGCTCGCGTGCACTACAGCGCGCGTGTACAGCACAGCGCCTGTGTACACCGCCTGTGTACACCACAGTGCCTGCGTGTACCACGGCGCCTGTGTACACCACAGCGAACGAGCACACCGCAGCAACCATGTCCAACACAGCGCCTGTGTACACCACAATGCTCGCGTGCACTGCAGAGTCTGTGCAAACACGGCGCCTGCGTACACCACAACATCCTCGTGCAACGCAGAGCTGGTGTACACCACAGCGTCTGCGCGCACAGGACGGACGGCCAATTCTGCAGGAGTCTTCTGAAAGCAGATGGGGGGAGTCAGGATGATGCGGGAGAACCCGTGAGGACTTCTAGATTCCAGAGGCGCTCTATTTTCAATAGAAAAGATTTCTGTCCAAATCTTGTATAAAACACGTGTTCTGGAATCCACAGGCACTCCATGTCCAAACAATGTTATACAACAATGGTGCTCTGTTGCGCACGGTTCCTGTGGTGCACACAGTCGCCGTGGTGTGCACAGGCGCTGTGGTGCACGCAGGCACAATGGTGTACACAGGCGCCCGCCACCACTCTCCTCGACTGGGACTTCGGGCCGCATCGGCCAGTTCTCCTCGAGGTTGCCACCCAGAAGGTCCAGCCCTGGATCCAGGTCATGCGAGCGCCCAAGCCTTTCCCGCGGCCGCTCCCTCTGGGCTGCTGCTCCCAGGACTACGAGCCAGCCTGGGCCGACGTCCGCTCCAGGATGACCAGCGGTGCCTCTGTGGACGAGGCTTGGAAGGAGGTCGTCAGGATGACTGAGACGGCCCTGATCGATCGGTGCGGCCTCAGCGAGCAGGGCAGCAAGTACCGTGGTAGGTAGGAGTTGTCCACGCTGCAGCGGGTGCTCGCCAGCAAGCCCAACCTCCCCACGCACCCCAAGCTGGACTCCAGCACACCAGTGGATCTCCCAGTGGGTGTTCGAGGCGCGCAGGGCCGCCTCGCTGAGCACCACGCACTCGCGCCTCGACGGGCTGCTCAGCCTGCGCAGGCTCAGCTCCAGGCTGCCGCCCAACGCCGACGGGGACATGGCCGACCAACAGCGACTCAACATGTGCAAGGCGCTGGCGTTCATCGGCAGCGTCTTCGACTCCCTCGGCGTGCCTTCGGCAGGGTGCCTCGCGGAGATCGCCGGCGCCATCGCCAAGCAGTACATCGAGGACGCTATGAAGCTGGCGAGGAAGCGTTTCGGCAACGGGATCGACCAGCAGCACGCGCTGGGCGGCAAGGGGCTGCACGCCTTCACGCGCGAGCCCATGCCTTGGCACCCTCGCCCGCTGGCCGCCGACGCGCCCGACGGCGAGGACGAGCCGCCGCTGCCAGTCCCTGCCGACCAGCAGACCTGCGTGGAGTGGACGCGCTGCGCTACTGGAGCGTCGGCGTGGTGCCGCCGCGGTGGCCCGCCGACCTCGGCGAGCGGCCCCCGCGGCCATCCGTCGCCCGCATGCGCGAGGTCTTCCGCAGCTTCGCCGCCACCACGGGCACGAGCTTCGACACGTTCTGCCCCCGCGACTTCGACGCCCTCGACGACGGCGGCGTCAAGGCCATCACCGACCTGCTCATGAGGGTCGAGCAGGAGTGCTGCTGGCCTCCCTTCATCAGCAAGCTCGTGTTCATCAGCAAGAGGGAGGGTGGCGTAAGGCCCATCGCCCTCCTCGCCGCTCTGGTCCGCGTCCACGGGCGCCTGCGGCGAGACGTCGATGCCGCTTGGGAGAGGGCCCGCCCCAGGGCCTTCTGGTGGGCCTGCGCAGGCAAGGCCTGCGAGCGCGCGGTCTGGCAGCAGCTGGCCTGGAGCGAGTGGCTCAAATCCAAGCTCGGCGAGAGGCCCGACCTTGACTGGAGCTCGGCGGCGGTCATCCTCGACATGTGGAAGGCCTTCGAGCAGCCGAGGCACCAGCACCTCATCGACGCCGCCGTGCAGCACGACTTCCCTGTCTGGGCGGTGAAGCTCCAAATCTCCCTCAACCGCATGCCGCGGGCGCTGGAGCTCAACGGCGCGGTCTCGGACCTCATCGAGGTGCAGCAAACGGCCCTCGCTGGGGACATGTGGGCCACCTTCTTCATGAAGCTCATTCTCCTTAGCCCGCTCGACCGCACCCTGCGGGCCTCGCCGAGCATCGCCCCGTCGGTCGCGGTCGACGACCCGGTCTCCCAGCGGGCTGGAGGCAGCAGGCGCGTGACCGACGACCTCGTCGCCAGCGCCGCCAGCGTCGTCGGCGAGCTGCGCACGGTGGACATCCACGTCGCCACCAAGAAGTCGCTCCTGCTGGCCGACACTGAAGGGGCCCTGGGACACACAAATAAATACACACAAATAAAAATATTCCCAATAGTTTCCAATATTTTCTGGGTTTTTGTGTTCCCGCCCAATTCCCAAATTTCCGAATATTTTCTTGGGAATCGACGATTAATTGTGTCTGTGTGTTTTTTCCCCTCCTGAGACACGCCCGCAGCGGCCGCGGCGCTCGAGAGCCGCCTGTCGCGGGCAGCCGAGGCGCGGCCAGCGGGGGCCGCCCGCAACCTCGGGGTGGACGACGCCCTGGCTGGGCGGGCGCCCAGGCTCGTCCGCCGGCATCGCCCCGAGCAGGCCGCGCGGCGGGGCCCTCGCCTCAGGAGGCCGTTGGGCCCAGGGCGCTGCCGCCGCGTCGCGGCGAGGATCTTCAAGCAGGGGCTCGAGGCCAGCTTCGCCCACGGCGTCTGCCGCGCGGGGCTCCGCGGCGCCGGCCTCAACGTCGCGCGCGCGCTGGCGTTCAGGTCGGTCGAGATCGGGCCCTCTGGCAAGAGCCGCGCCGCCGTCCTCGCCACCATCGGCAGGGACTGCGACCCCGTGTTCAAGGCGACTCGCGACCCAGCGCGCGCGCTGCACTGGGCCGTCTGGGAGCAGTGGCTCCCCAGGCAGGCCCTGGACAAGGTCTTCGCGGCGGCCCTGGCCGCCTCGGGCAGCTGGGCCGACTGCCGCGGCCCCGTGGAGGCCGCTCTCCTCTCCATGCGCCGCGCGGGCTGGGAGGCGGCTTCGCTGGGCGCGTAGGCCACGCACGACGGCTTTCACCACAGCGTCAGCGACGCTTGCCCGTGGCCCACCAAGAAGCTGCCGGGCCGCTGCTGCGAGCACTGGCAGGCCAAGCAGCTCAGCAAGCACGACGCCTCCTGGCTCGACGTCGGCATCAACTTCGGCCAGCTTCGGCGGTGGACGGCCAGCGGCCGTGGCACCTCCCAGGAAGCGCGGAGCTGGCCCAGCCTCAGCAGCGAGCAGCGCGGCTACCTCAGGTCCTGCATCGTCGGCGGCCAGTGGACCAACGCCAGGAAGTATAGCAACAACCCGAGGTGCGCCCCCTCGGACCGCTGCAAGCTCTGCCCCAACCAGGTCGGCAACGTCTGGCACAGGAACTCTGCTGCAGCGCCAACGGCCTCAGCCTCCCGCGCGAGATCGCCCTGCCGCTGCCGCAGAAGAACATCGCGGTCGTCAAGTACCTCGTCGAGCGCGTCCTCTTTCCAGCCCCGCGGCTCCAGTGGAGGCCTCCCAGCGGCGGCTTCCTCGACCACCTCCGCTGGCGCTGCGGCGATCCAGGCGAGCCTTTCGCCGGCCAGCCACTCTACTGCGACGGCTCGCCGTGTGGCGCGCAGCTTGCCGAAGGCCGTGGTGCGCAGGCCGCGGCAGCGGTCGTCGAGCTTCCTCCAGGCCCCGAGGAAGTCGACCCAGGCGTTGGCAGCCGCACCAAGGCGCTGGGCGCGCCTCTGGTCGGGCCCTGGCAGAGCATCAAGGGCGCGGAGCTGTTGTCGGTGCCCATCGTCCTGAGGCACGCCATCCCGCCCATCTAGCTGCACTGCGACGCCAGCTTCGTCGTCGACGGCATCAACCTCCGGGGCGAGGCCCGCGCGACGCTGGCGTCTTCAGCGCGGGGGCATCTCTGGCGACAGGTGTGGCAGGCGCTCCACGACTTCGGCGGCGTCGGCCCTGCGGGACTCACGATCGTGAAAATCAAGGGCCACGCCACCCTCGCCCACGTCACCCGCGGCATCATCACGAGGAAGCAGCGCCTTGGCAACTTCGAGGCCGACCACGTCGCAGGCGGGATCGCCTACCACCTCCGCGCCCCCTTGGCCGAGAGACAGCGGCAGCTGCGCGCCCAGCTCTTCGTCGACGGCGTTGCGCACTGGGTGGCCACGGCTGGTATTCCCGCGGCTGCCGACAGGCTCGACAGCACCCACGGCCACGTGGCCGGAGACGAGGCCAACAAGGACCGCCTCCACCTCACCGAGCACTTGTTCGGCACGCTCGCCTCGAACCACTGGCACTGCACGGTATGCCTGCGCACGGCGCGCACCACGAGGTCGAAGCAGGTGCTGTATCGGACCCCGTGCATCCCCAAGATCACCTCGGTGGCCAGGAGGGCGGCGCCGTCCAGCGTGGCAGCAGGCGTGGTCCTAGCGGCGGCGGCGGTGGCAGCTGCTGCAGCCGCCGACGGCGCCGACAGCCAACCAGGAGCTCGGCCCAGATCGGGGCCAGGACCCCACGCCGAGTGCGGTGGGGCAGGCGCCCGCGACCGCAGGCGCGCTCGGCTCGGCCTGCGGCCAGGGCTCAGCGCCGAGCACGGGGGGCCAGCCGCCCGCCCCCGCGGGGGCCACAGCGACCCAGGGTGCCGCCGGGGCCAGCGGCCAGGTCGGGGCCAGACCCCCCAGCGGGCGGGCCTCGGAGGATGCCGCGCGGTCCCGATCCCCACGGCACGGCCGCCAGCAGCGCCAGCCGTCAGCGGGCCCAGCGGTGCCTGCTGGGGGCGGGGGGCGAGCCCGACGCCGAGGACGGCCCGCTGTGGGTGCGCGACGCCCTTGGCCACATCGTGCAGCGCGCCTTCGGCTACGTACAGTGCGCGCGGTGCCACGCCTACGCCAGGCAGCGCCTCGGCAGCATCAAGGCCCTGGCATCCCAGTGCGCCCCGCGCGTGGGCGAGGCGGGGCGCATCCGACGTTTGCGGGCTGACCGCACTCGCAGAGGCCGGCACCCCACCAGTTCGGCGCGCCTCGCGGACGGCGCGGCGGCTGGCGAGGCACCCTCCCGAGCGCTGCCGCCCCCGCCGCGCGGCCGCGCTAGCCGTGCGGCCCTTCGGCGCCACCAGCGCGCCCCCCGCGCCGCGACGGCCCGCGCGTAGTTAGTCGGCGGCCGTCCCGCGCCGCGACGGCCCATGCGTCGTCGGAGGCCGCGGGCCTCCGCGCGCCCGTGGCCTCCGCGCAGGGGGGCGTGGATCACCGTCGTCCTCCTGGGGCGTTGCCCCCCCCCCCCCCCCCCCCAAACAAAAAAAACAGCTGCTGTGGTGTACGCAGGCGTTGTGGTGTACACAAGCGCTGTGGTGCACGCAGGCACTGTGGTGCATGTTGGCGCGGTGCTGCACGCGCCTGCTGTGGTGTTCATTGGCGGTGTGGTGTACACAGGCGCTGTGGTGCACGCAGGCACTGTGGTGTACACAAGCGCTGTGGTGCAGATCGCCACCTACAAGCTGCTGCTACCCGCCCTCGGTCATTCTTAGGCATTCCCAGACGCCGCCGTCGCGAAATGTGACGTCATCGGCCCCCTCCCCGCCCCGCAGGCGACGGCCGTCATCTTCCCGGAATAGAAACACAGGCTCGAAGGAGGCAGATCCGCAGGACGGAGCCCCCAACTTTGCCCAGCAAGGCCGGGATCGCGGACGAGGGCCTGCATTGGATGAGGATGGTGAGGGGAGAGGGGGTGGATGGGGACAGGGGGGGATGAGGAGTAGAGTGAAGAGTGGAAAAGCAAGCGCGAGGGAGGGAAGGGCTGGGAGAGCGCCATGCCAGGACCCATCCGCATTGCGCGGATCAATTGACAACGCCTGCAGAAACCCGTAGCAGCATTGCCAACAGAGCTGAGACATTCAAACAAGTTGTATCGTCTCGCAGGCCAAAGTGCTGGGGGCATAGTTTTGTTTCAGCAAGCTCGCCTGCCGAAAGCATGCTGCTTCTAGAGAGACCGCGGGTGCATCTGGCCCACACCTCAATCCGCATGCGCAAGCCGTGGGATCCCCTAGCCCGTAGCCATCCTAGAAGTGGCACTGCACTCCCGCCTTGCTCATGACGTCGAGCACGCCAGCGCTCCCCCTTCGCAGCGCGGTTGGTCTCGCCGCGCCGGCGCCGGCCGCCACAGCGCAGGCGGCCCCCACGAACAGCACGGCAGCGCAGAGTTCGGTGGCAACTCATGGAAGCCATCTTGCTGGCCCTTGCGCATCCTCGCTGTCCGACGCTAGATCGACACCAAATCGACGCTGATCGACACCAAATCGACGCTGGCGCACGCTAATGCACCCTAGGCATTAGATTCCGAGGCCATACAGTAGGAGCTCGACCACAAGGAACCTTGCACAAGAAACCCAACCCTGAGAACCCAGGACGTCCATTGATTTTTGGTTTGCGAACGTCACGCTTTCCATAGCAAAACCAGCGAAACCCAACAACGAGAGAAGAGCATGATCCACCACCGCTGCAATGTGGAAAATGATCCCCCCTCTTCCTCTGGAGCCAGGGGTTCCCCCATCCGAAAATCCACCCCCCTGCTCGAACCCCTCCCCCCTGGCAAAACTCGCACCCCCACTACCGGTTCGAACCTCCCCCCCCCGGAAAACCGGGGGGGGGGTCACTGCCAGCTCGAACCCTCCCCCCCCACTCGCCGTCAGAAAACGACTCCCGGGTCCCAACCACCGTCCTCACCACCGCCCACATCACTGTCCCCACCACCACCATCCCCACCACTGTCCCACTGTCCCACAGTCCCCAGCACCGTCCCACTGTCCCCGCTGTTCCCACCACTGTCCCTACTGTCCCCACCAGTGCCCCCACCACTGTCGCATTGTCCCCACTGTCCCCACAACTGTCCCACTGTCCCCACTGTCCCCAACTGTCCCCACTGTCCCCACTGCCCCCACTGTCCCAGTCCCCACTGTCCCCACCTCTGTCCCACCGTTCGCACTGTTTCCACCACTGTCCCAACTGTACCACTGCTCCATTGTCCCACCACCGTCCTCACCACCGCCCTCACCACTGTCCCAACCACCACCGTCCCCACCACAGTCCCACTGTCCCCACTGTTCCCACCTCTGTCCCACGGCTTCCTCACCACTGTCACCTCACCACTATCCCAACCACTGTCCCACTGTCCCCACTGTCCCCACCACTGTCCCACTGCCCCCACTGTTCCACCACTGTCCCCACTGTCCCCACCACCACCGTCCCCACCACTGTCGCACTGTCCCCACTGTCCCCACCACTGTCCCACTGTCCCCACCACGGTCCCACTCTCCCCACTTGCCAACTGTCCCCACAACTGTCCCACTGTCCCCCCTGTTCTCATCACTGTCCCACTGTGCTGTCCCTCTGTCCTCACTGTCCCACCACTGTCCCATTGTCCCACAACCGTCATCACCACCGCCCGCGCCACTGTTCCAACCAAGACCGTCCCCACCACTGTCCCACTGTCCCCCTGTCCCCACCACTGTCCCACTGTCCCCTGACCACTGTCCCCACCACCACTGTCCCCACCACTGTCCCACTGTCCCTACTGTCCCCGCCACTGTCCCCACTGTTCCCGACACCGTCCCACTGTTTCCACCACTGTCTCACTGTCCCCACTCCCCACTGTACCACTGTCCCCCCTGTCCCCACCACCGCCCTCACCACCGCCCTCACCACTGTCCCCACCACCACCGTCCCCACCACCGTCCCACTGTCCCCCCGGTCCCCACCACTGTCCCAGTGTCCCCTGACCAGTGTCCCCGCCACCACCGTCCCCACGACTGTCCCACCGTCCTCACTGTCCCCACCACTGTCCCACCACGGTCCCACTCTCCCCACTGTCCCCACTGTCCCCACCACTGTCTCACTGTCTCCACTCTCCACCACCATCCCCGCCACCGTGCCAACCACTGTCCCCACCACAGTCCCCCATCCGGAAAATGGGAGGAAGGAGAGTCGTTTGCCGGCGGCGAAGGGGAGGGGGGAGGGGTTCGAACCCTTTTCATGATGGACCGCGGTGGGGGGTTGGAACCCCCAGTGATCCCCCCGGTTTCTGAGGGGGGGGGACGGGATGGAAACCTCCAGTGACCCCCTTGGTTTTCTGCCAGTAGCGGCAGAACAGGCTCTTCCCCAAGAACACAACGATAAACAGCAAAAGACCAAAAATCCTTTGGGAGGGGACCCAAAGTAAGGAGGGCCAGGCACATTCTGGAGAGGAGGCTTCACTCTTCTGCAGATGCATCGAACCAAACCGCCCAGATCTGTTGCCCCTGATGACGGGGACCCCCCATGAGGCCACGTGTTCATCGCGCTGCTAGGATTGAGGGGGTCCTTTTGTGACTACCTACCAGACCACCCCAACCCAACCCGAAGACCCGAATTTGACTCGAATTTCGGGTTGGGGGGGGTACGGATACCATGTGTTTTTTCAACGTTCCCCGACCCCCCCCCACAGGAAATCGAGAATACATTTGGGCCTTCGGGTTGGGTTGGGGTGGTTTGGTGGGTGGTGATTTTGTGCTCGGTGACTTCGGACACGGAGTTCCGAGGCCACACGGAGCCCCCATCATTTGCGACCGAAGCGGAGTGCCGCTGCGGCGCGCCCCCCTGGCCGCGGAAGCGCGCCGGGAGTGCCGAGCGGCTCGTCGGCGGCGTCGCTCTGCGGCTCGGCGAGCTGCGGGGCCGCGGCGTACCCGGACATCGGGCCTGCAGCGCGGGCGGGCGGGGCAGGAGGATTCCAGCTCCTACGCCCAGACCCCCTCGCGTCGCGAGGTAATCATGACAGGAACTCGTGTGCGAATTTTCGGCTCTGGGGTGCCCTCGCCGGGCTCCAGGGCTGTCAGACAAGGACCAAGTCGGGCTTGATCCCCTGCAGGGGCAGTTTAGAGGAGCCTATCCTGACGAAGGACCAAACCGTACCGCAAGTGTGAACGTCGTTTTCGGTGAAACTCCCTATGGGTCCACGAAGCGCTGCACTGGGTGGGGGGGGCGCATGCGGGCGGTAGCAGTGGGGCCGCATGTGGAGCTCCCTATGGCGCCACGAAGCGCAGTGCTGCTTGGAAATGTTAAAGTGGGCGTGTTGGACGCATGCGGGCGGTCCCACTGGGGGTTTCGGTGGAGTTCCCTATGGGGCCACGAAGCGCAGTGCTGGGTGGGTGAAGATGCAAAATTGAATGTGCGGGACGCATGCGGGCGGTCCCACTGGGGGCTTCACTGAAGCTCCCTATGGGGTCACGAAGCGCTGTACTTGGCGGGAGAGAATGCCAAATGTTACGTGTGGGGCGCACGCGGGCGGTCCCAGTGGCGGCTTCGGTGGAGCTCCCTATGGGGCCACGTAGCGTTGTACTGGGTGTGTGAGCATGCCAAACTGGGTGTGTGGAACGCATGCGGGCGGTCCCGCTGGGTGATTCGGTGGAGCTCCCTATGGGGCCACGCAGCCACGTACTGGGTGGGTGAAAATGCCACATTGGATTTTCAGGACGCGCGCGACGGTGGCATTGGGGCCTTCGGTGGAGCTCCCTATGGGGCAACGAAGCGCTGTAGTGGGTAGGTGAAAATGCCAAAGTGTGTTTTCGGGAAGCATGCGGGCGGTCCCACTGGGGGCTTCGGTGGAGCTCCCTATGTGGCCACGTAGCGTCGTACTGGGTGTGTGTGTGCATGCCAAACTGGGCGTGTGGGACGCATGCGGGCGGTCCCACTGGGTGATTCGGTGGAGCTCCCTATGGGGCCACGAAGCGACGTACTGGGTGGGTGAAAATGCCACATGGGATTTTCATGACGCACGCGACGGTGGCATTGGGGCCTTCGGTGGAGCTCCCTATGGGGCAACGAAGCGTTGTAGTGGGTAGGTGAAAATGCCAAGGGGGGGTTCGGGAAGTATGCGGGCGGTCCCACTGGGGGTTTCGGTGGAGCTCCCTATGGTGCCACGAAGCGCTGTACTTGGCAGGTGGAAGTGCCAAAGTAGGTTTTCGGGATGCATACGGACGGTGGCGCTGGGGCCTTCGGTGGGTTACCCTATGGGGCCACGAAACGCTGTACTGGGTGAGTGACAAAAAAACAAATTGGGTGTTCGGGACGCACGCGGACGGTCCCACCTGGGTTTTTTTGTGGATCTCCCTATGGAGGGTGAAGATGCAAAATTGAACGTGTGGGGCGCATGCGGGCGGTCCCACTGGGGGCTTCGGCGGGGGTCCCTATGGGGCCACAAAGCGCTGTACTGGGTGGGCGAAAATGCCACAGTGTGCTTTCGGGATGCATGCGGGCGGTCCCACTGGAGACTTCGGTGGGACTTCCTATGGGGCCACGAAGCGCTGCACTGGGTGTGTGCAAATTCAAAAACGGGGCCTTCGAGGCGTATGCGGACGGTCTCACTGGGGCGTTCGGTGGAGCTCCCTATGGGGCCACGGGGCGTGCGAGGGGTGTGCCCAACGACGCATGCGGACGGTAGCACGGAAGGTTTCGGGGAGGGAGGGGGAAGGAGGAGGAACGCGGGGACCGTGTTTTCGAAACGAGGGCCCAACAGCACAGGATGGTTTGGTTTCTATATTCATATGCATGTATATATATATACACATACATACATACATACATACATACATACATACATACATACATACATACACACACATACATACATGCATGCATACATACATACATACATATATATATACTCATAAATAAATATAGATATACATATACATATATACAAACCAAACCATCCCAAACATGCGCGAACATATGATATCCCGGCGAAAGGGCCCAACCATGCGCAGTTGTAGGTGCAGCGATTGTGACGATCGTTTTCGGTGAAGCTCCCTATGGGGCCACGAAACGTTGCCTGGGTGAAGGGGGGCGCGTGCGGGCGGTAGCATTGGGGCCGTCGGTGGAGCTCCATATGGTGCCAGTAAGTGCTGTGCTGGGTGGTTGGAAATGTTAAAATGGGCGTGTGGGGCGCATGCGGGCGGTCCCACTGGTGGCTTCGGCGGAGCTCCCTATGGGGCCACGTAGCGCTGTACTGGGTGTGGGGGGGAATGCAGGGCCGTCGGTGAAGCTCCCCATGGGCCCACGAAAGACTATACTGGGCGAGTGCAGATGCCAAATTGGGTGTGTGGGACGCACGCGGGCGGTTCGCACTGAGCCGTCCACCCCACTGTTCGCGCAAACGTCCCACCCACCCACCCGCATCTTGGTTTGCAAAACCCGTGCGGCGGCAATTGCGATGCGTGCTTGGTGTTGGCTGGTGCACCTCTGCGGCCGCGCTAGCCCGCGCATGCTCGCGCGCGCAGAAACCAGCTAGTTTGGCGCGACCGACGCGAACGCGGTGGCGCTGACCGCTCGGCACATCCCAGCGGGCACTTCAGTGCGAGTCGGCGACACGGGCGGGCGCGGTATCATGGCCACGTCGACGACGGTAGACACGAAGATGGTAGTAGCGATACTGGTGACGATGCTGGCAGAGACAACGGGGCAGCCAGTGAAGGCGCCCATGCCAATCACGCCGACGACGATGACGGCGTCGTCGCGTCGGTGATGAAGGTTTTGGAATGGTTTCGGCATGCGCGCGCGGCAGACGCGCGAGAGTGGCCCGCATGGTATGAGTGAACACGGACCGTGCCCCCCAGACGCGCGCAAAGGCGTTCGAAAGATTTCGACATGCGCGCGCGCGCGAAGCCCGTGTGGTAGCATGTTATGAGAATGTTGAAGCACCTATGGTTTTCCTCAGACGTCGTACGAACGCGCGCACATTTTTTTGTTGAAAACCCGTGTTGCGAATCACTATGTTGTTGTATGCCTTTTGAACATTCGATTGCGAAATCCTTCCGAAGCCGCAGGTTTTTGAAGGATTCCTGCATGCGCGCGCGACGACGCGCGCGTGTGTACTTCGCCTCATTTGTTGCAAGTGGTTCTTGGAAAGGGCCACGAAACGCTGTACTGGGCGTGTGGGACGCATGCGGATGGTGACATTGGAGCCTTCGGTGGGGCTCCCTATGGGGCCACGAAGCGTGCGATGGGTGTGCTGAAACGGGTGATGATGATGCTGCTGCTGCTGATGCTGATGATGATGATGATGATGATGACGATGATGATGATAATTGAGGAGGGGAAAGGAGGAGGAGGAGGAGGAGGAGGAGACAGAGGAGAACGCGGGGACCGTCCCTTCAAAAGAGAGAAAGCGTTCCACGGGCGCTTGCCTTGGGAACATCCAGCGTCGCATTTCAAACCGAAGGAGGGCCCCCCCCCAAAACACTCGGCGCCGACAGTCAAAACCGGAAGGTCTCCCCTCCCCCCCAAACCCCCCTCCCTCCCGAACCCCTCCCCCCCCCTCCCAAAGAGGGGGGGGGGTTCAAACCCCCCTCCCCTCGGCCATGGCGCCGGCGCCGGCGCCGCTGGCGGCCGCCAGCAACGCTCACGGCGGGGACGCAGCGACGATCACCAGAGGCAGCTCAAAGAAGGGGGGGGGGCTCAACCGCCCCCCCCCCCTGGCGCCAGGAGGGGTGGGGGGTCCACCCCCCCCCTCGCGCCGGCGACGGCGGGGACGCAGCGACGATCACCACCACTACCACCACCACCACCGCCTCAACCCACCACCACCACCACCACCAACAGCACCACACAACCACCACCACCACCACAACCACCACCACCACCACCACAACCACCACCACAACTCACCATCACCACCACCACCACCACAAAAACCCACCACCACTACCACCACCACCACAACAATCTACCACACCACCACCACCACCGGCACAACCACTACCAGCAGCACAACCCACCACAACCACCACAAACCACCACACCACCACCACCACCGCCACCACCACCACCACCACAACAACAACAACAACAACAACAACCATTTTAAGGCTGTACGCTCTTACTTGCCCGCGAGTCATTCAACACGTATACCCTACACCCTCGATGCCCGCCCTCTTCGTCTTCGATCACACCCCTTTCGGGGGGATTATTTCTCTTTGCTGGGGCCGGCGGGCTTAGACGTACGGGCAAACCGGAACGGGCGGACAATCCTTCGGGGGCGTACATTTCTCTGCCCGCCATTGGAATTGGCGCGGGCCCTGCAAGAGGAGGAGGGGAAGAACGAGGGAGAGTGGGAGGAAGGGGAGGGGGAAGGACGAAGGAAGAGGGAAGATACCACGTTGTGAAGGCGTCCTTGGCGCGTGCGTGGTTCCTGAGCGCCGAAACGCAATTCCAGAAGAATTTGCGAGGACGTCGCACGCGAGAGCGCAGTCCTGAGCACATTGTGAGGAAATCTCAGGCGGAAGCGGGGGCCCTGACTACGTTGCGAGGAAGTCTCAAGCGGGAGCGCCGTTCCTGAGCAAATTGCACGGAAGTCTCAGGCGGGAGCCGGGGTCCTCACTAAATTGCGATGAAGTCTCAGGCGGGAGCGCCGTTCCTGAGTCAATTGCGCGGAAATGTCAGGCAGGAGCGGGGGTCCTGAGTAGAATTCAAAGAAGTCTCAGGCGGGAGCGCCGTTCCCACGAAAATTGCACGGAAGTCTCAGGCGGGAGCGGTGGTCTTGATTACATTGCGAGGAAGTCTCAGACGGGAGCGCCTTTCCTGAGTAAATTGCGCGGAAGTCTCAGGCGGGAACGGGGGTCCTGAGTAAAAACCGAGGAAGTCTCAGGCGGGAGCCGTTGTTGTTGTAGCCCGGGGGGCAGGGGCACAGTTTAAGCAGGAAGACTTTCCTTGAGAAAAAACAAAGTGCGAGCCCCGGGGGTGGCACTTCAATCGGAAAAAAAATCAATGTGCACCGGTGGGGGGGGATCAACAATAATTATTCTTCAAGAATTAGAGTTCAACAACAAACGTGCACAAACCACCGCCACTACCACAACCCACCACCACCACCACCACAAACCACCACCACACCACCACAAACCACCACCACCACAACCACCACAACTCACCATCACAACCACCACCACAAAAACCCACCACCACTACCACCACCACAACAATGTACCACACCACCACCACCACCGCCACAACCACTCCCAGCAGCACAACCCACCACCACCACCTCAAACCACCACACCACCACCACCACCACCGCAACCACCACCACCAGCACCACCTCCACAAATCACCGCCATAACCACAACCCACCACCACCACCAAACCACCACCACACCACCACCAAACCACCACCACCACTACAACCCACCACCACAACCACTCCCACAAACCACCACCACACCACCACCAAACCACCACCAAACCACCACCACCACCACCACCGACCGCCACAACCACCACCACCACCACCACCACGACCCACCACCACCACCACCACCGTCGTCCTCGTCGACGCTCCCCGCCACCGCCGCCCGCCGCCGCAAGTGCCGGCCGGCGCAGGCCCAGAAATGGAAATCGTCGTCCCCGCCGCCGTCGCCAGCCGCCGCCGACGCAAGCGCCAGCCCGAGGAGAGGGGAAGCAGGGAAGGGGGGGGGGGGTTGAAACACCCCCCCTCGTCACGGGAGGAAAAAGGGGGTTTGAACTCGCCCTCCCCTTCCGTCACGGGAGAGAGGGGGGAGGGGGGGGGGGTTCGAACTCCCCCCCCTCTCCATCCAGGGGGGGGTCCGGTTCCAACCCCCCCCCCCTCCAAGCGACGACAGAACGCGCTCTTTCCTTCAAAACGAGGACCCAACACCACAGGACAGTTGGGAATGTTCCTCCTGTAGAGGGGTAGGCCCGACTTACAGCAAAGGCTCAGGAGAAGCAGCCGGTGCCGGGGAACGGGCCGAGGCCTTCATGGGGGTCGAAGCGCTGCGAGCAAGATCTCGCCGCGTCGGGGATCTGGGCACCTGCACCGGACCTGGCTGAGCATTTTCTGAGGGTGGAGGTGACATCCATATGGGCTTTGTCACCTCGAAAACCAATGCGTCTTGTGGTTCTCCTTCTGCAGGTTCAAGTCTCGAAAACCCATCGAAACGGCATCTCAGATTTCACCCTTTGCCCTCCACGCAAAGATGAAGGGGCCCTGGGACACACAAATGGATACACACGAACAACAGGATTCCCCACATTCTCCCATACTTTCAGGGCTTTTGTCTTCCCCCCCACACACTTCCCATATTTTCCCATCTATTATCCTGGGAGTCGGCGATCACTTGTGTCTGTGTGTGTTTTGTCTCCCTCCTGGCAGCAGCTGCTCGGCCTGGCCAGGGGCCCCCCCTGGGCCCCGGGAGCCCGGGGTCGGCCTCAGGCCGGGTCGGTGCAGGCGTGCGGCTGGTGCCCTCCGACAAGGGGGGGGGGGGGCCGCGAGGTCGGGGCGCAGGGCGGCGGGGGTGCGGCGGGGAGCCGGCGTCCCTCCCCAATAAGGGGGCCACAGGCGAGCCCTGCCCCCTACCCCCCACGAGTGCTGAGGGGGAGGGTGGGGTTCGCTCCGCTCGGGAGCTCCCGAAGGGAGTTCACCCCACCCTCCCCCTCCGAAATCGTGGGGGGTAGGGGGCAGGGCTCGCCTGTGGCCCCCTACCCAAGCTCGGGCGGCTTGCCTGGGCCAGAGCGGCTGCGGGTGGGAGGAGGGGTGACGAGGGGCGGGTGGGCCAGCGCACGACGGTGCCGGAGGGCGTCAAGCGCCAAGCCGACTCTCGCAGAGGGCGAGAGGTGGCCTACAAGGGTCTGCCATTGCCTTCCGCCCGCCTGATCCATCCATTCCCCAGCCACTCCGACGCTGTCGCCGGGAAGACAAAAGTGCGTGAGTGGGAGAGGGCTGCTGCTCTTCGTGAACCAATGATCATGCAGACCCAGCGAAAAAGAGTGGCAAAGCTCGGTGAACAACCAAATGGTCAGGAGCGTTCAGGCAGCCCGTGTCGAGCGGGCGTCGTTGATGCTTCGCCAACCTGGGCAAAAATCATGAAGTCTCTGGCGAGAGAGCCACTCGTGAGTCCTAGGACGTGTCTGTCCAGGTCGGCTCTGGATGAATGGTGAGGATGTGTCGTGCAAGAGCCGTTATCGTCATAATCAGTTGAGCCCTCACAGACCTCATAAAAATGTTTCCGAGCAAGTCTCGAGCGAGAGCGCCATCTCTGAATGTGCGGACTTCTCTGGCCAAGGTGCCTCTCAGGTAACTTGTGACAGAGTACCGAGCGGGAGCTGTTGTCGCATGAAAGCTGGAATTTAGAGCCAAGCCCGCGCTCCTGCAGGAGCCTCGCTTCCGAAGAAAGCGGGGCCGACGTCGAGGAGAAAGTGTCCAGAACTGTTCCCAATAGATCAACAATCAATGTTCTCCATAAGTGAGTGTCAGACGACGACGACGACGACGACGACGACGACGACGACGACGACGACGACAGCGACAGCGACAGCGACGACGACGAAGACGGTAAATTCCAGACCTCTCACGCGGTGCATATTGGATTTTTGCCACGAACGGGTCCAACCGTGGCGGCAGCGGCGACGACAGCAGCACAGACGGCGAACATGGCGGCGGCGGCGGCAGCTGCGGCGGGGGCATCGACGACTGCGGTGCGGGAGTCGGAGGCGGTGGCGACCGTGGAGACGCAAAAGGCCCCCCGAGGTGTGCTCTGAACACCTCCCGCCCCGGACATCGGATGCCGTGACCTCTCTAGCCCGCGGGCCCTGCAAAGGTCTCGGTCCCCTCCCCCAGGATCTGCCTGCCGTCACGGAGCCGCCTTTCGGAGGCCCCGGGCCGGAAAGCGGGACCCATGGGAGGCAACTCGCGGGCGGCGAACATATCTGTCCGTATCCGCGCCCACGCGGTCTGGATTGCGGGGCGCGATACCCTGGATACGTGGTCGCACGGTTACGTTCCGCGAGGGGCATCCGCGAAAACATAACCCGTATCCGCGGGGTCGCGGCCCAGAGGCCTGGCCCGCGAGGCCGCGGCTACGCATCTATTTTTCGCCCACGAGCAGCCGCATGTGAACCCGACCTCCAGGTAGGCCAAATTTCAGAAGCACTGCCGAAGCCTCCAAACACGGAGGACGCCAGCCGCCGGGTGAACCCCAGCGGGAGTGCCCGATATACCCCAAATTCGTTGAGACCAGGGGCAGGGCTCGCAGGCCTGGGAGGCCGAGGTCGAGGGGAAGCTGTGGGCCCAGACAACCTCCGATATCGTTTTTCAATCCGTGGCCCTGCAGAGGTCCCGACCCCTTCCCCAGCTGTGGCTTTGCGCCCTGGACCCGTTTTTGGTGGCCCTGCGCTCCGACAACGAGGCCACGGGTGCCGGAATCGAGGGCAGAATGCGGCATTGAGAACAAAACCATATCCTTGAAGCTATTGCGGGACTGATGGAGGACAGAGGCCTCGCAAATTTGGCCCGAATCGGCGGGGCCGGAGGATCGCGCCGCATCGCCGACGCAGCACCCATGCACCTGCGTCGTTGGCGCGGACGCGGTCGGGCCCCGCATCGATCCGCCTCGCCGCTGCCCAGGCGATGCGGCGCGATCCTCCGACCCCGCCTGCCCCGACCCCCTGCGGGAGGCCCAGAGTAGGGCGACGAAGTCTATACACATCCACTGCTCCCTGGCCAGGCCCATCGTGAGCCCGGCAGCGGTGTATATACGCGAGGCCCTCCTGGCTTGGCCAGGAGGGCGTATACACAGCTCCTGGGTTCAGGATGGGCCTGGCCAGGGAGCAGTGGATATGTATAGATCTCGTCGCCCGACAGAGTTCCGAAGGAAGCCCCGGCGCGAGACGCCCGATGGCCAGCGGGCCCGCCACTGCTCCGCGTTCATATCCTGCCTGGGGACGTGGGCCTGCCCGCCTCCGCTGCCCGGATGCGCCAAACGCAGCACGCAACGCCCATCTGCGGCAGCCGAACCGATGGCAAGGAGGTGTTATGAGCCTGAGCCGACGTATGATTGCAGCAGTCACGATCACGAACTCGGTCGCAGCTGAACGCCAAGGGCAACTGTGAAACCCAAGTGATGTGCAACGCTGAACCTATAGGAACACGAGCGTCGAAACGAGGTGCGCTTCCACATCTTGGCACGAAACTCAACACGCAGACGGAACGAGCACGTGTGGCGCGAACGTTTCCGCCGCCACGTGGGCCCGCACGTGCCGAGCCACTGCGCAGTGTGCTGGCTCGTGCGCTTTGAGCACGGCGCGCGCTGCGCCTCAACACGGACGCATCAGGGCAGCTGAGCTGCCGCGGCGGCGCAGCGCCGGGCGCCGCGCAGGAACAGGGCCACGGCGTCCCCCCGCGCTGACTCCCGGCGAGGCGGCCGGCGCGGCCGCCAGGCCGCTCGCTGGGCGGCGAAGAGGCGGCAGCCGCGAGAGGTCACACGCGGGCGCTTCTGCTCAGCGAGGCGTGGCGGCGGCCCCGGCGGCACGCTGCACCCTCCGAGGGGCCAGCTCGGCTACACGCAAGAGCGACCTCTGGTGGGCGGCCTCCTGGGGGCCGCGGGGGACCGAACACGAGGGCGCAAGACGCTACTGCCGTATCGCTCTCGGCGATCGAGAGACCCCAGTGGGCCCGCACCCAAGGTCACTCCGGCGACGGGTCACCTTGTAGTCGACTAGGGTGTCGCTCCGCTCCGCGGGACGGGAGGTCAGGGAGTGGGCAGCATGCCGCGCCGCGGCGAGAGGGGCTGGAGGCGGCGGAGCGACACGCTGAGCCAGAGCTCCTGACCGCATGGGGGACACCCCGGAGGCCTCGCGCGGCAACTTGAGACCCCAGGGAAACCAACCGGTACTGATACCGCTAATTACCCCCAGACCTCTCCCGGGGCGCGTTCTGACTCGGATCTCGAGGCGAGTCCAGCCGTGGCAACGAGGGCCGCCCGTGAGGCTCCAAATTGGGGAACGCGAGGGAGGGGTAGAGGCATGGGTACCCGTTTCCTCTCGTGAGGCCCGGCTTACGTCGGAACCACGTCGGATTCACGTCGGGTGTGCGTCGGATTCACGTCGGCTTCACGGCGGGCTCGTGAAGGACATCGCCGTGCGAACGTCGTCCAAGATCTAACGGGGCGGACGTGTGAACGACATAATACAACCATTGCGCGCCGCGCAAGACCTCCAGGAATTTGCTTATGGTGAGGGCAACGGGTCAGGAGGGAAACGTTAAATGCTCGTCCTGGTGATCATGCTGGGGGCAACTCGCTCCACTCATGCGTCGATGCTGCGCCGAACGTCCGCCGACTCGAGTCGAAGCTGGGTCGTCTCGAGTCTAAGCTGGAGTCGAACAGATTCACGAGGTGGGCCTCAAGGAACGTCCGCAGACGAGCATCCGAGGAACGAACCCAGACATGCGAAGTCCCGATTCTTTCAGGACGGCGTCCATGGAATCCCCGACCCGTTCCCCGAGACCGGTTTTTCGTCCCGAGTCGTTGTTTGACGGTCCCGAGGCCCGGCGACGGCCCCCTGGGGCCCAAAATAGCCAAAAACATCCCGTGCTGGTTTGATTAGGACGCGATCCTGTCTGGGAAGTCTTAAGGTCTCTGGTACGGGGGGGGGGGGGCAGCCCGAAGTCGCCCCTGGCCCCGCAGGCTGGGGCTCGGGAAGGAGGAAGAGGAGGAGGAGGAGTAGGAGGAGGAGGAAGGAGGAAAGGAGAGGAGGAGGGGACGAGGAGGAGGAGGAAGAGAAGAGGATGGAGGAAGAGGAAGAGAGGGGGGAGAGGAGGAGGAGGATGAGGAGGAGGAGGATGAAGGAGGAGGAGAGAAGGAGGACCACGGGGGGGAGGAGGAGGGGAGGAGGGAGGAGGAGGAGGGAGGGGAGGAGAGGGAGGAGAGAGGAGGAGGAGGGAGGAGGGGAGGAAGAGGAAGAGGAAGGACCGAGGGGGGGAGGAGGGGAGGGAGGAGGCGCCGACGGGGGGAGGGGCCGACGCCTGCCCCGCCTGCCGTGCAAGATCCGCTTCCCTGCAGGACCCGCTTCCTGCGCGCCCGGGGGAGGAGGAGGAGGAGGATGAGGAGGAGGGAGGAGGAGGAAGGGGAGGAGGAGGGAGGAGGAGGAGGAGGAGGAGGAGGAGGAGGAGGAGGAGGAGGAGGAGGAGGAGTCCAGGAGGAGGAGTCCAGGAGGAGGAGTCCAGGAGGAGGAGTCCAGGAGGAGGAGTCCAGGAGGAGGAGTCCAGGAGGAGGGGGAGGAAGAGGAGGAGGAGGAGGAGGAAGAGGAGGAGGAAGAGGAGGATGAGGAGGAGCAGCAGCGAGGAGCAGCAGCAACGAGAAATCGGCATCGCCACCGTCGCGGAAGCCAGGAGGCGCCCTCCTCGTGGTGGCATCCCCTCGCTCTGCGGCCTCCCGCCTTGTCGCCCTGGGCAGCTCTCCGTTCTCGAGCTCGGCGGGGCGCCACGGACTCCCTCCGATTGACATCACTGTGACGATGCACTTGTCGCAGTCCTCGCCCGTTAGGGCCTCGAACCCCCATCCCCGTCCTGGTACTGCGCACATCGCCATCCGAGATCAGAAGAGCAGAGCAGAGCAGATCCCGCACGGCCACGAGGCCGGTCCTGCACAGGACACGGAGGGGAGAATAGCACGCACAGGTTCCCCGCAACACGCAAACACACCCACTAAACACGCACCACACCACAACACAGAACGGCACAGCACGAACGA
>CAUYUJ010012980.1:222500-247425 GCA_963575745.1 Prorocentrum cordatum | reverse complement strand
CTCCTCCTCATCTCCTCATCATCTCCTCCCCATCTCCTCCTCATCTCCTCCTCATATCCTCCTCATCTCCTCCTCCTCCTCCCCCTCCTCCTCCTGCTCCTGTCCCCGCCCGTCGGTGTCCAACCCCCCGCACTGGCCTGCCTCGAGGCTGGCCGCGCACAGCTCCAACCGTCCCTCTTGGCATCGGCTCCGAGGGTCTGGTGCCCCGCGCGTGCAGCGAGAGAGAGAGAGAGAGAGAGAGAGCGCGCCGAGGCCGCGCGAGTGGGTCCAAGGGGGGGGGGGGGGGGCTGGCCGCCGAGACTCGGTCGAATCGTGCGGTACCCACACCCCTTCGGCGTCGCATAATGTGGAGGGATGCAATGGAGGCCCATGCCAAGAGACACCCTGCCTGCCTCAAAGGTGCCCCCCTGGGTTCCCTGGCTCTCGACGGTTTTGCTGTGGAGAGCGTGACGCTCCCTCACCTCAGATCACAGTGGATGCGCCCTGGGGTCTCGGGGTTGGGTTTCCTGGGAGAGGCTTCTTGTGGTCGCGCTCCTACTGTAAGTGTGGGGGGAGGAAGGTGCACTTTAGGGGGCTCTGAAGGCCCCCTTCTGGGCCCTGGAGGCCCCCTCTAGGGGCCCTCCTCAAGGGTCCCTGTTCTGCAGCCCCTCCTCCTCACCTCCTCCTCCTCCTCCTCCTCCTCCTCCCCCTTGTCGCCCCCACATTACTTGTGTCGCGGCCCACACCCCTTCGGAACACCCGAGCCCACGGATAAGGAGGAGGAGGAAGAGGAGTGCGAAGACGTGCTCGCGCCCGCCACACACACACAAACACACAAACACACACACACAACCCACACACACCACGCACGCACGCACGCACGCACGCACGCACGACACGCACACATACACACACACACACACTCACACTCACACACACACATACACCCGCGCGCCACGCACGCACGCACGCACGCACGCACGTACGGACTTACACACAACACCCACCCACCCACCCACCCACACCCACACACCCACACCCACACCCACACCCACACCCACACACACACACACACACACACACACACACACACATAGCGGCGGATGGTTTCTGGATCATGTTCTGCCTGCAGGGCCCCTCGCTGGGTCGCCGTGCCCAGGGATCGTCAGGAACGACTCATGACGAACAACTGGCTCCTGGTGATCCAGCAATCTGGGCTATACACCTCCAGCTGGGTAATTCCGCCAATGCTTTGTGTGTGCTGTGCTGACTCTATGCTGGCGCGCACGACCCGCGCATGCACCGAGGAAAGAGGACAGGCAAACGATAGTCTGGCGAAAAAGGCAGCACTGAAGCAGCATGTTCAGACGCAGTGCTAGTAGATGGAAGAGCAAGAGAAAATAAGAAGTACAACAACTCAAACACATACCAGACCCAAGCCAGCGTTCCAACCCAAAGCCAGCATGCGCATCCGAGCAGAGCATCACGTCTGTTGCACAGACCCAGGCTGCCAAGCATATGTTGTCCATGTGCCCAGTCCTGCTCAGATCACGGAGAAGCCGCAGGAAAGGAAGATGCTGAGAAGCCGCAGGATGAGGAGGAAGAGGAGAAGGGGGAAGAGCACGCCTGGGCCTGACCCCGGATCTGAGGGCCCGGGCCTCGAAGCTGCAAGAAGCGAGATCCTGGATCCAGACCCCCATCGCAATCGCTGTATCCTCTGGCCTGGTCCCTCTGCGCCTTGTCCGCGCTTCGCATCGCCACCGTGCTGGCAGAAGGGAAGGCCGACGAGGGGACGAAGGAGCTCTGAAGGCCACAGCGGGCCTGCGCCACGCATAGGCTCCCGGACCCAGATGCTCGGGGAACGGCCCGAAAATCGCGTGGTCTCGTCGTTTCGGCGCCCTGGCTCGATTGACCCCAAAATTGGGGTTGCCCTCAAATCCATGAAACATGCGACGTCTGCTCTGTAGATCCGACCAGGAAACGAACTCTGGGATGGATCAGCTCTGTGGTCGATCCCCTATTCGACGGCTGCCCCACCCGCACGCAGGTCGGGGCAGCCTCCAGGATAGGGCGACGAGATCTATGCATATCCACTGTTCCTGGCCAGGCCAATCCTGGGCCCAGGAGCGGTGTATACGCCCTCCTGGCCTGGCCAGGGAGGCATATACACAGCTCCTGGGCCCAGGATGGGCCTGGCCAGGAGCAGTGGATATGCATAGATCTCGTCGCCCTACAGGAGGGGCGAGAGGCACCTCGAGGAGCGGACGGTCGAGGATCGGATCGCTGGCTTTTTGGCAAAGCCAGCAGGACGGACGGAGCCCCGCACCCGGTCTCGCCGGCAGGAAAAAAACAAAAAACGCTGGCTGGCCCGGCGGAGCGTGCCGCACCTCGGCAGGGCGATCCTCGGAGGCCCCTCGCGTGGGCAAACGACGAGGCACCGATGCCGCTGCCCACCGCCCCGATCCTCCTCCTCCTCCTCCTCCTCCTCCTCCTCCGCCTCCTCCTCCTCCTCCTCCTCCTCCTCCTCCTCCGCCTCCTCCTCCTCCTCCCTTCCTCCTCCTCCTCCGCCTCCTCATCCCCCTCCCCCTCCCCCTCCCCCTCCCCCTCCTCCTCCTCCAGCTCTCCCGGGGTGCGCTCTGACCAGGATGGCGAGGCGAAGCCGCGGGCGAGGGCCTCCCTCCCCCGAGGCCCACAGAGGCGAGATCGAGGCCGAGGCAGCGGTGCCAGTGCCTTTTCTGAGTACTCCAGATTTCGTGATAAAAGGGAGGGGGTCTCAACCCTCCCAGACGAGCCATTGCAGACCCCCCCCCCCCCCCCGTGGAGAACCCTCCCAAACGTCGTCCCCAGACCCCCCCAGGCCCCTCCAAGACAGCCTGGAAGAGACCCCCCCCCCCGAAATGAGACCCCCCTCCCTTTCTTACGAAATCTGGAGTATCGTTGAGCCGATCCCCGTCCCAAGCGGCGTGGCCTGGGCCCCACTGGCCGATCTACCCCCCTGGATGGGGAATATAGGTCGGTCTCTTCGGGTTTTCAGGGGCGTATCGCCCCCTGGGGTGTCAATGGTTAGTGGGGGTCTCGAAGGGGCTGGGGATCGGTGAAGCGATACTGATGTTCCTCGCCCGACCCCACCCCTAGAACGGCAGTGGAAACGAGGGCGGCACTCAGCTCCACCACGGGTCGAGGCCGGTGCGGAAGTCCTTTAAAGGGAAATTAAGACACACAAATAAATACACACAAATAACATTAGTCCCCATATTTTCCCATATTTTCTGGTTTTCTGTCTTCTCCCCCAATTCCCATATTTTCCCATACTTTCCTGGGAATCGAGGATTAATTGTGTCTGTGTTTTTTTTTCCCTCCTGAGTCCTGCTCGGGCCAGGGGGCCACGGCGATGTCGCCGCTCTCCAGGACCGAGGTGTGGGCGAGCGCCAGCGACAGGGGCGCGGGGCCACGGACCACCTCTGCGGGGCGGGGGTGTAATTATCCATATCCACCGCCTGGGGACTGGCGCTCTGGTGCCCCAGCGGGCGGTGGATATGGATACACCCTGCGAAATGCTTAAGAAATCATGGGTTAAGAAATTCATAGTCTCAGAAGTTGAATAAAAGCCAAAACATGCTATTCAAATCTTAGGGTTTACATTGAAACACTAAGAATAAACGAGACTCTGGCCGAAAATTCAAGTTTTCTTAAGCATCGCCTAAGGTGTATATTTCGGCCCCCCGGGGCCCGAATAGGACCATATTTACCGCCTGCCGAGGCTCCGAAAGCTGACCCTCCGGGCGGCGGTCATGTATAATTTCTCGCCTCGGGACCTTTCCGTTCTCATCGTACTGCGAGCCGTGGCAGGGGCAGCAGAACTTGTTAGCGGAGCGGACCCACGGCACGACGCACCCCAGGTGGGTGCAGGTGGCGTTGATGGCGAAGTCCTTGATGCCGTCCGGCGTGGAGATGAGGTAGTAGGCGTCGCCCTTGAGTCCCTGCACCAGCTCACGGTCGTTGTCCTTGTGTGGCATGCAAGAATTTGGAGTCCCGAAACGGTGCCGTGCGGTGACCTCGAAATCCCCCAAGACCTCACCGCACGGTCCGTCACCGCACGGTCCTGGGACCCCAGAGGCCCCTGTCGCCCGAGACATCCTCGGAGAGCGACTCGAGTCTCAAAACCGTGCGGTGACCCCGAATCCCCACCGACTCACCGCACGGTGTGGTCACCACCCCGTCTGGGGGCACCCGAAAGAATCAATCGGGTCCTGGATGAAACGGGACCCCGGAAGCTTCTCGCCGACTGCGGGCCCCTGGAGCTCTTCCCATGCCCTGGGGCCGTGAAAAAAGAACACTCCGGCTGAAGGACTGATCCTGGGGAAAGCACCGGGTGCCCAGGACCCAGTTTGTTCAGATGAGGCCGTCCACGTGCGGTCCAAGTAGATGGGGTCGGAGGATCGCGCCGCATCGCCGATGCATCGACGACGTCGGCGTGGAGACAAACGGGCTCCGCATCGAGCCGCGTCGCCGATGAATCGGCGATGCGGCGCGATCCACCAACCCCAGCGACGACGACGACGGCGCCGACGAGGACAACGACGACCACGACGACGACGACGACAACGGCGACGATGATGACGGCGTCATCTACGCCGACCGATTCTCGGGGCGTTGCTTGAAGTGGCCCTGGCTCACGGTGGCCACAACTCTCCCGGGAAGGGCCCCACGGCCTCCCGAGAACCCCTTACAAGGCTCAAAGGGCCGAAGGGGGCAACCAGCCTCGAGCTTATCCCTATCCCTGCGATGGACAAGCCAAAGGCGATGACGATCTTAGGGATGTGCCTTCGGAAACGGAGGGAATCCTAAGATCGGCATGGGGACAAGGTGATGCCAAGCTTCGGGATAGGGATGTGTTCCAGGCTGGCAAAGGGGGGATCCAAAGCGGCGCTGAAAGCTGGGGGTACCTTGGGCCAGGACCATCTCCAGCAACGTCAGACATTTTTAGATGCTGTCGCTCCACTCATGTGTCGATGCTGCCCAGAATGCCCGCTGATACAAGTCGACCTTCAGTTGAACTCGAGTCGCGCTAGAGTCGAGACAGAGTCGAGCAGATCCGTCAAGTGGCCAGAGAGGTCCCCCGGAAACGAACCTCTGAACAGTTCGGGCGGCCCCGGACCTCCTCCTGCTCCTCCTCCTCCTCCTCCTCCTCCTCCTCCTCCTCCCGAGACTGCCCACCACGGTGGTCCTTGTGGCCGGCAACCCACTTCTTCAGCGGCACGGCCGCGCCGTTGATGTCGCCCACGGGGGAGGCGCCGCCCCCGCCGCCGCCGAGCTTGGGGAAGAAGTAGAACGCGTACCCCCCGAGGACCACCAGCGCAGGCACGGCGCAGACGGCGACCACGATGAGGTTCATCAGCACGCGCCTCTGCTGGGGTGTGCCAGCACGGTGCGACGACGGGTGCGCGCGGAGGCCTCCAAAACGGAAGCCCGAGAGGCCTCGCCGCACGGTCGGCCCCCAACAAAGGCCCCCCTCTCGGCTGCCCGAGGCGGCCTCGGAGAGTGGCCCCGCGCCGGCAGAGCGTGCGGTGACAACCGCTGTCCCGGCTGACTCGCCACACTGCGCAGTCCCCGAGAGCCGAAATCTTTTGGTGCCCCCCAAACCAGGTGGTGAGACGCCCGGTGGTGACCTGAAATCCCCAAAACGTAATTTCTAGGTTTGGGGACACAGGGTCACCACCGGATTTCGTGATTCCCGGGGCCACCCGCGCTCGAGACATCCTCGAAACACAAGAGATTTCCAAAACCCGGTGGTGACACCAATTCGCCCCAGACTCACCACCGGGTGTTCTCACCACCACGTTTGGGGACCCCCGAGAAATTGCGACAACCCTGCAACCTCGCGACAAAAAAGCACAGCCGGGACGAAAGGCCCCATCGAGCCGCGTCCTTCCTCGAGCCGGATCGATCTGTGAGTGTCCCAGGCCCCGAGGCCGCGCGGAAACGCCAGGTGTGGAAAAGTACGGTGCCCCGAATGTTTGGTTTCTGGGCCGTCGCTTCGCTCCCCGGCGGTCGTTCGGGACGATCAGGGCGCCCCCAGAGCGCTCTCGGCGAGGCGCAGCCACTGGAACGCAGCCCGAGACAGGAGAACCTTCAGGAACCGACAAGAACGCCTGAAAATCCCCAAAGCCACACTGACTCACCACACGGTGTGGTCACAGTACCGTGCTGGGGCCCCCGGCCTCTGCATATCGGGCACGAAGCCGGTGTACTCGCCCGAGCCTAGGAAACCGCCAACTATGCGCCTACACCCATCCTGGCCAGGGCCCCCCGCTGGGGTCAGGACCGGTGGTTACGCCACCCTGGCTTGTGCAGGGAGGCATGTATGCACCGATCCTGCGCCCAGCATCGGCCTGGCCAGGATCGGTGCAAGTGTACCTCGAGGATTGACCGAACACCCTGTACCAAAACACCCTTCAGTGAACACTACCAGGAACACTCCACGTGCGCACGGCACCGAATTCTGGGTGGATCCTATCGGGGCAGCCCATCGACGTCCAAAGGCAACCGAACATATGGGCGAAACGCACGTCGATCAGCGGAATCGACTGAGCACTGCGCCAGAACCCACGACTGCCAAGGCCGAGTGGACTGGTGCAGGGTTCCTCAGTCGACCTGTCTGGGCGGGCGTTCTATCAATGCCCGAAGATAGTCAACTGTGTCCGATCTGGGCGCCCGAGGTGGGTACGGAAAACATGGGCACAATGCCCAACAACACATGTTCTCCCAAACCAGCAGCGGCCGCTGCGGGGCAGGCGGCCTGCTGCCTCGAACGGACAGTACCCGCGGCGGCGCGGGCACTGAGTCCTGTTCAAACTGAGCAGGACCTGCGGTTCTCGAACCAGAAGAAGGGCATACGTCACATAGACTTTTGGCGCTCCGCGCGGACATCTTGGTACCCGCGCTGCCCTGGCGCGCGGAGCGCGCCAGGGGCAGCGTGGGAGGCGCTGCGGGGGGAGGGGGGCCCAGCGCGGATCCGAGACATCCGCGCGGACCGTCGAACATGTATGTGATTATGCCGTTTTTTGTCCTTCGATGTTTGGCATCGTACCCATGTTTTCCGTGCAGTGGGGGCCTGGCCACAAGAAACCTTCAACAAGACACCCAACCCCGAGACCCCAGGACGCCCATGGATTTCTGGTGTGGGAACGTCGCGCCTTCCACAGCAAAAGCATCGACAGCCAAGAAACCCGGGGCACCCTGGAGGCGAGGGGGTTCGGGGTCCACCAGAGGAGGGGGGACCCTGAGGGGGGGTGTGCGTTCGATCCGCTGGCGCATCGAAGTTCCGAAAAACGACGCCCCCCCTGCGCGCCCCCACTGTGGACACCTCCCGGGTCCTGGCGGCGGCCGGAGGCCTCGTTTTGCCTCGCTTTTTTTATTTTTTCTGCGGCTCGAGGCGCCTGCGGACCGAGAACTCCCCCCGCCCCCCTTTGCGAGGTTCCGCAGGGTGTCTCTTGGCACGGGCCCCCGCTGCAAACCCACTCCGGTTGTGCCGATCCGAGGGCCGGAGTTCAGCGCCACCGCGGACTGCGCGCGGCCGGCGGCGGCGGAGCCGGCGCGGGCAGGGGCGACGAAGGCCTGCGACGCGGCCCAGACGCCCGCGAGGAGCGCCAGGGCCGCAAAGGCGGCGGCGCGGCTGTCGCGGACCATGGCGCTGCTCGAGGCCGGGGCGGCGAAGAAGGTGGCCCTGAGATTCCGGCGTCGCACTTTGTTCGCAGCGGGCGATCTGGTTTGTTCGGTGAGCTGCAGCCTCGCCGCAGCAGGCTGGCGCGGCACGTGTCAGAAGGATGCCGCGTACAGGATGCAGGAGGTCCAAGCCTCGGCCTGTCTCACTCGAGGTCGCCGTATGATGGCGGAGCGTGTCCAAACACACATGCCTTGTACAGTACTGCCAACCGCTAACTGGTGGGCGAGTTCTGAGGCAACTGACCGTAACGAACACTCCTGGAAAATCGTTGCGGGGCCCAGGGACCTTCACGGCGCGAAATCTGCCGCTGAGCGATGGGGTCCAGCGTGGCAGTAGAGTTGTTTGACGATGCTGACTTGTTGTTCGTGGCGTCGAATCTCAGGGGAGACCAAGCGAGGTATTATCCTCGTCTGCCTTGGGCCAACGCGGCTGCGGGAGTGGAGGAAGAGGAGTGCACTGGCCAGAGAGGCGACACTGTATTTGGCCAGCCCAAACCACATACGTTACCGAACTGCCGAAGGAATCCCGAAGTCCATCCCGCAGACAGCCTGAGCAACACAACGCATGAGACACGACGCAGACGGGTGCTCAAATGTCAAGGTATATGATCCCGGGTTCCGGGCCCACGGGCCCCCCCCCCCTTCCCCCCCCAGATGGTATGGTCCCAGGATTCCTCGGGCCCCCCCCCAGATGGTATGGTCCCAGAGACGACGACGACGACGACGACGACGACGACGGCGACGACTACGACGACGGCGACGACGACGACGACCACGACGACGACGACGGCTGCGGCGGCGACGACGCCGGCGGCGGCGGCGGCGACGAAGCCGGCGGCGGCGGCGGCGACGACGACGACCATGACGACGATGACGACGGCGACGATGACGATGACGACGACGACGACGACGAGGACGACGAGGACGACGAGGACGACGACGACGACGACCTCTGAACCACCACAGCACCACACCACATCCACAGGGGGGGGGGAGGGGGGCACCGCAGCGCAGCACCACGCCACGCCCACCTCTGAACCACCACAGCACCACACCACATCCACAGGGGGGGGAGGGGGGCACCGCAGCGCAGCACCACGCCACGCCCACAGGGGGGGGCGGGGGGGACCATCGGGGGGGGGGGGGGGCAAATGGCATTAGCATTGGGGGGAGGGGGGGGGGGGGGGCAAGCCCTGGACCAGATATACCACTCGGCCCTCGGAAAGTCCCCACGAGGACCCCAAAGGCCTCACCCGTTGACTTCTTCCCTCCTAGTGGGGGTCGGTGGAATGGCGTGAGCCTCTTGAGTAACGATGCACCCTGGGAGCCAACGCCAACGAGGCAGGATGATCGCGGCGCCTGCACATCGATACTGACGTGGGACGCTGGCGTCTCTGGTGCTTGAGTTCCAAAACCTGTCAATGCCCAGGCCAGCGTAGAAGGGTTCAGCTTCAGTCCGCCAAGGACGATTGCGCTACCAAACAGCACCTAGCGTTTGAAAGAAAAACGATTCGACGAAAACACCCTGGGAACCAGCGTCCAAGAGGCCGGCCGCGAGAAGGAGCGGGAGCAGGGCCAGCGGGGGCAGGCGCGGGAGCAGGGGCACGGGCAGGAGCGCGAGGAGGAGGCAAGGGGGAGGAGGAGGAGGAGAAGGAGGAGGAGGAGGAGGAGGAGGAGGAGGAGGAGGAGGAGGAGGAGATGAGCAGGAAGAGAAGGGGGAGGAGGACGAGGACGAGGAGGACGGAGGAGGACGGAGGAGGACGAGGGGGAGGAGGACGGAGGAGAGGAGGAGGAGGAGGAGGAGGAGGAGGAGGAGGAGGAGGGGGAGGGGAGGAGAAGGAGGAGGGTATCAGAAGGAGGAGGGTAGGAGGGAGGAGGAGGAGGAGGAGGAGGAGAGGAGGAGGAGATGCCAGGCGGGAGCCTCGCGAGTAAAGACGACCTCCTCGCCGCCGCGTCCTCGCCGCCGTCGTCGTCGTCCGCCTCCTCCTCCTCCTCCTCCTCCTCCTCCTCGTCGTCCTCCTCCTCCTCCTCCTCCTCCTCGTCGTCGTCGTCGTCGTCGTCGTCGCCACGGGCAGGGAGCGCCGCGGCCAGGATGGGGCGGAAGGGCGGAGCCGGGCCCGCTGGAGCAAGCAGGGCGGCCACGGCGCGGCGAGCAGCAGCAGCAGCAGCAGGGGACGGCGTGACGGCGGCGAGGACGACGAGGACGAGGACGAGGACGAGGGCGAGGACGAGGACGAGGATGCCCTACTCCTCGTCCTCCTCGGCCTTGTGAACGCTTGCCTCGGAGGAGAGGGGCGAGGACATCCGCAGAAGGGAGTAACGTCAGAGCACCTGCACGGGTGATGCACGCGCCGTCGCCAAAGTCCCCTGCGATTCGCTGTGCTGCAGCCCTGCTTTCTCGCCAGGGCCGGCAGGGGGCATACCCCGTAGCTCAAGGACCGAGCTCCGAGGTGGCCCCGTAAAAGAGGCTCGCTACCTTAAATCACGAGTCCCATCGGAGGAGGACGACGAGAACGACGACGACGAGGACGACGACGAGGACGACGACGAGGACGACCACGACGAGAACGAGAACGACGAGAACGACGAGGACGACGACGACGACGAAGACGACGAGGACGACGACGAGGACGACAAGGACGACGACGACGCGGACAACGACGACGAGGATGTCGACGACGACGGCGACGACGACCAGGACGTGCGCCCGGCGACTGGTGCACAGCGAGCCCAGGAGGACGACGACAAGAACCCATTTTTGCATTATTCGTCAGAACGCCCGTGACCGGCCCCGCCACCACCAACCCTCTCCACCCCCACCTCGTCACATCATGATTCGCGCTGGGGGCCGTCCGGGAATTGGCCATCCCCAGGCGTTTCCAAACGCACGGCGCCGGTGCGAATCACGACATGACTGGCCCCCTCCCCCACGGTCACGCCCGTTGTCGCCAGGGAACATAAAAACGGTCTCAAAATCTACAGCAGACATCGAGCAACAGTAATGGCCTGTTTGTGGGTCCATGGAGCTGCTGATACCATCTCAGGAACAGGAGATTCGTCCAGGGCAATATTTGACAGTCCTGGTGGCCAGAACGGGAATACGAACGACTCAAAATTGAATTAGACAAGACGCCGGACCGATCCTGTCAAGTCTCCCGGCGTACCTGCTCTTCCTGCTCGAGTTCAGCCCCGAGACCTACTTGGGGTGCGCTTCGACAGAAATTGCAAGGCGGATCCAACCGTAGTGGCAAGGGCGCCCCCCAGGAGACCCCAAAAGTCCCGGAATCATTCAAAAACCTTGGACCTCCATCCTCGAGGTTAGAACCGAACCATTCAACATGCGCTCCAAAGCCGTCCCTGGGCTCCTCCTGGATGCACTTCTACCAGAGTGCGGAGGAGCTCCGACGCAAGTCGGGTCTTCGAAGCTGTGTGCCAGCCTTGCTGATTAAACCCATGAGACACGATCGCGACGAGGCTGCATCTGAGGGGCCCGTGCATGCCATACAAGACCATGCCGTTGCCAATTGCCCGTGGATCGGGTGCCCAGCATCAGAGATAGCGCATCATGGCCTGGGGCATGTACGCGGACGAGGGGATTACGGGAACGTGAAGAAACAAAAGAAGGGCCCATGATATCTGGGAGAGTTCGTTGCCCTGGCCATGATATCCACTTCCCCTCGTCCTCACCCGCCTCTTCGCCGCCCCCGTGTGGAAGCACCGCTGATCTTGAGGGCGCGTCTCCCACACCTGCTGGGCTGGCAGGACTTCACCTCAGGCATGAATCGTCTGCCGCGCCAAGGCAGCGACCAGAAACCTGTACATTTCTTTGTTGAATGGAATTGCGCGTTCGGAGCCACGGGGGAAGCCACCGAGCGACCAATCTGAACTGACTGGCCGCCACTTCGGATAGCTTCTGGCGGATTTCATCAGCCGTTTCAGGTTTGTGACGTGCTGGACGCTTTAGGGGATACACAATACACGCCACCAGAAACCACACCTGGAAAAACTACGCCCCGGCGCAACCAGAAACGCCGCAAGAACAATGCGCCAAAGACCACATGGGCGCACTAGGGCAATTTGACAGCCTGCCGGCGGCATGACTGTCGGCAGCTTGTCGACTCCTTGCGAACGTGCCCGCTATGGTAGTCGACAGCCTGTCGGCAGCTTGTCGAATACGGTGGGGGCATTGGATAAGGAACCCTTTGATAAGGAATCCAGGGTCTGGAGACACATGGAACTCCAATCGAGGCTTGGCCATGGATATCACCGCCGCCCTCATCAGAGAAGGACACTCCAGGGTCTGAAGCCTCATGGGCACGATCCTTAACGAACGCCCCCGCCGCACCATGGCGGGCACGTTTGCACACCAGCCCGCGCCGACCCACGATTCAGGAACTGCTAGGGTCGCCGACCGATGCGGCAGGGGCGACAGCAGCGGCGACGCCGGCTCGTTCTCACTCTCGCTCTCTTTCCGCCACCGCGCTTGCACGATCGATATACAAGAATGCTCGAGTGTTCCTTGAGAGGGGAGACCAAAAGGCACCGATGCCGCTGCTCCCGGGACCTCTCCCGGGGCGCGTCCCAACCAGAATTCCGGGGCGGATCCAGCGGTTGCGACGGGGGCCTCCCAGGAAGCCCCGAAAAGGGAAAGCGGGCGGAGGGTGGAGGTATGGATACCTTCTCCTCCTCTGATGAAGTGTCTGGTAGGCTTCACGTGGTTCTTCTACTGTCGACCCCACCCCAACCCGCTCGCGCGCACTCCTCGAACATCGTCCCCGTCCCCGCCCACGATTGCCAATCTCCCGTGTTCTTTGCTCGACTTCTACTAGACGGCTGCGGTGCAGCAGCACACCGCCCCCCCAAAAAAAAACAGGCAGCAAAAGGCCTGAAGACCAGCCCATGGTGGCCCAATGGCCCAATGACCTCCCAGATGCTCCAGTGAGCAATTTACATTGGTTCGGGTAAATTTGCTTGCATGGCGTTCGCCCCTCCTCCCCCCTCTCGCCTCTCTTCAAATGAATGCTAGCGTGCAAGTGCCTTTCCACTCGTCAACTCGTTTGCGGCTTGCTTCAGGTTCAGGCCCCCCCTTTCGATGCAAGCAAACCTGCTGGAGGTTCAAAACAGGCTTCATATGCCCCCGGATGTCCAGAGAAAGCCCCAGCAGACTTCATAAGATCCCTCCACCGAGGCCCGAAGAGGCCCAAACCGACGACGGCCAAGGGTCTGCGTCCGAAATTGTTCGGCTTCAGGTCGCCTCCGGAAAACTGCAAAAGAGCCCACGAGAAGCCTTCCACGTCGTGTCGTAACGCGGTCTGTCGTTATATGTTAACATATAAGATCCGCAAGTATGACATATAAGTCCCGCAACCAATGATATAAACTCCGTGAGTGGATGCAATTGGATACAAGTCACCTCAACTGCGATCATACTTGTAAGTGTCATGTACTCAGATGCGCCACATGTAACCGCACATGCAATCACAGACCAACTCAACTTAAGACCGCGCAAACCATATGAATGCATGCATTCATTTACACCTTGCGCGGTAACAAGTTGTGAGAAGTTCTGTAAACGTATGTAAACCTATTAGAAGTTACAACGCACTTATGTTACGTATGTTACGCTGCAGGTACGTGCAGGTACACTGCAGGTACGCTGCAGGTACGTTGCAGGTGCCGGCACGCAGGTACTTCTGCTACAACGCAGTGCAGGTACGCTGCAAGTACGGTTGCAGGTACGGTTGCAGGTACGCTGCAGGTGCGCTGCAGGTACGGTTGCAGGTACGCTGCAGGTACGCTGCAGGTACGTGCAGGTACGCTGCACGTACGGCTGCAGGTACGCTGCAGGTACGCTGCAGGTACGCTGCAGATACGTTGCAGGTGCTTATGCGACAACGCAGTGCAGGTACGCTGCAGGTACGGTTGCAGGTACGCTGCAGGTACGCTGCAGGTACGGTTGCAGGTACGCTGCAGGTACGTGCAGGTGCGCTGCAGGTACGCTGCAGGTACGGTTGCAGGTGCGCTGCAGGTACGCTGCAGGTACGGTTGCAGGTACGCTGCAGGTACGCTGTAGGTGCGTTGCAGGAACTTATGCTACAACGCAGTGCAGGTACGCTGCAGGTTCGTCGCAGGTGCCAGCTTCCACGGGTCCCCAAAAAGTCAGGACGCCTTCCTGGGCAACTGGAACTTATGTTAACTTGTGTTGACCTATGAGCATAATATATGAACTTGTTTCTGGATGGCAACTGCTACGCAAGTTGCTCTGAGAAACTTGTAGACAGTTGCGCTACATTTCGGCAAGCCCACCATCACCGAAGATGTAACGGAAGAGAGAGTCCAACGACACGAAGCAGGACGCGACCGCCCAGGACGGGCCCCTCGGAGGCGCCCCCGGACAGGGCCGCCGCCCGACGGGCCCGGAAGACGGCCAATGGGGCCGCCCCGAGAGGGCCCCGCAGCGGCCCCGAGGCGGCCCCGAGGCGGCCCCGACGCGGCCCGCCCCGAGACGGCTCCGCCGCGCCGCCCTGAGGCCTCCCGCCTGCGCGTGCGCCGTCGCCTGCTCGATTCTCGCCCCCCCCTCCTCCTCCTCCTCCTCCTCCTCCTCCTCCTCCCTCCTCCTCCTCCTCCTCCTCCTCCTCCCTCCTCCTCCTCCTCCTCCTCCTCCTCCTCCTCCTCCTCCTCCTCCTCCTCCTCCTCCTCCTCCCTCCTCCTCCTCCTCCTCCTCCTCCTCCTCCTCCTCCTCCTCTCCTCCTCCTCCTCCTCCTCCTCCTCCTCCTCCCCCTCCTCCTCCTCCAAGGCCCGTGGCCCCATCGACAGGCCGCAGCCGCGCAGCACGGGCCGCCATGGGCGCGGCAGGCCCGAGGGGCGCTTCCGCCGAGCCTCCTCGGGGAAACCTCTCGGCGGAGGCCGGGCGGGCCCGATCCCCCCCCCCTCCCGGCGGTCCCCTGAGAAACCCTGTGGGCCCCCAGCGCGGCATCGATGCAAGGCGCCCCCCAGGGAGGCCCCAGAGAAGAGCCCCCGCGAGGCCTCCTGAAGGGGGAGGGGGGCAGAGGGAGGACGAGGGAGGAGAGGGGAGCAGGAAAACGATGAAGGGGTCATCAGACCAAGCTTCTCCCAGCTGCGTTGCGGCGCTGGCATTATGTTGGGCATGTTCCCCTCAGGCGGATTTTGGGCGAATATATATATATATATATATATATATATATATATATATATAGTTAGTCAAACCACATTCCCAAATAGCAGAAAAATAATAGGGAAATCGTCCCATTCTTGAGCAATTTTGGAATATTCCTCCTGTAGAGGGACAGGCCCGACTTAACGCTGGCACAGCGGTGAAATTTGCCGCAGGCTGCTTGATAGTGGTCTGCTCCGCGGGGGCCTGCCTGAGCCACATCATCGCGGCGGCCCCCGCGCGCGCTGACAGAAAAAACGCCTGCGCCCTGTCGCGGGAGTGCAGCGGCAACCGTTGCTGAAGGGCCTTGGCTCAGTGCCACGAGCACGAGCGCCAGAACACACACACACACACACACTTATGCACACGGGCACGTGCACGCAGAGGTGTGCTCACGAGCTCGAGCGATCTGGCGAAACACGCAGGGAGACACACGCACGCGCGCCCTCTCGCACGCACGGGCGTATACGCACGCACGGGGCAGTGCTGCCTCAGCCGCAGCGTCTGCAGGAACACCTGGCGCCGGGGCGAACGCGGCGCGCCAGGCGGGAGCTCCGAGCGCGCGTCGCACGCGTGCGCTCGAGCAACGGCCGTGTCCCCCTGGGTCGGGGGCAGCGCAGTGCAAGCCAGGGAGAAGATGCCACACAAGTCATGCCGCGGGCCTGGCAGGCGCCAGCCGGGCACCGGCACGAGTCGGGGCGGCAGCTGTGCCGCTGCTGGGAGCGTGGAGCGAAGGGGGAAGATAACCCAGCTGGGGCGGAGAGACAGGATTTCGACCGACCGACGGCGTGCCATCACCATCATCATCATCATCATCATCATCATCATCATCATCATCATCATCACCACCACCACCACCACCACCACCACCATCAGCATCATCATCATCATGATCATCATCATAATCATCATGACCAGCATCATCAGCATCATCAGCATCATCAGCATCATCAGCATCATCATCAGCATCATCGGCATCAACATTGATCATCATCAGCGTCATCATCATCACCAGCATCATGAACATCATCACCAGCAACCTTGATCATCATCATCATCATCAACATCATCATCATCATCATCATCAACCTTGATCACCATCATCAGCATCATCATCAGTAGCATCATCATCATCATCATCATCATCATCATCATCATCATGATCATGATCATCATCATCATCATCATCATCATCATCATCATCATCATCATCATCATCATAAACATCATCATCATCATCATCATCATCATCATCATCATCACCATCAGCAACATCATCGTGGCACGCTGGGGGGCACACCAAGAGACAGCCGGGAGTCCACAAAGGGGCGGAGGAGCAAAGGGTTAGGTCGGGCATGTCCCCTTACAGGCGGATTTTGGACGAATAATCCGAAATATTCAAAAATACTCAACCATATTCTAAAAATACTACAACAATCGTCCCCTGACTATTTCCCTACCTAGGCTCTGCCTAGAAGGGTTCTTACCGTGTTGGCTCAAAGGGCCGGGCAGTGGAAAACGCTCCGGGCGGTTCCCCCTGGATCTGCCCCGCGGTTCCCCCAGTGACGCCCCCTTAGCTTAGCGTCGCATATCTCATCTTAGCTTAGCTTATTTCATCTTAGCTTAGCTTAGCTTCATCTTAGCTTAGCTTAGCTTAGCGTAGCTTAGCCTAGCCTAGCTTAGCTTTGCTTAGCCTAGCCTAGCTTAGCTTAGCTCAGCTTAGCTCAGCTTAGCGCAGCATTAGCATAGCATTAGCATAGCATAGCATAGCATAGCATAACGTAGCGCAGCATAGCATAGCATAGCATAGCATGGCAAAGCGCAGCACATCTTATCATAATTTAGCCTAGCCTAGCATAGCATAGCGCAGCATAGCATAGCATAGCATAGCATATCATAGCGCAGCATAGCATAGCATAGCCCAGCATAGCGCAATATAGCATAGCATAGCATGGCGCAACATAGCATAGCGCACCATAGCATAGCTTAGCATAGCCTAGCCTAGCCCAGCATAGCATTACGCAGCATAGCCTAGCATAGCATAGCATAGCATAGCAGAGCATAGCATAGCGCAGCACAGCATCCACTATTGCTGCTGCTCCTACTAATGTTGCTGTCCTAGAGGCTCCAACTCCTAGGTAGGGTCGCACTGGGATAATTGTTGACTATTATTGAACATTCCTCCTGTAGAGGGACAGGCCCGACTTAAGGCTAACAGGCAGCCCAAGGCCACAGGGAGGCGCGGCGGGCGAAGAAGGCGTCCGAATACCAGTGTGCAGCCGAGCGGGGAGAGCGGGCCCGGAGGAGCGAGGCAGAGGCGAGCACCGAGCGGTGATCCTCAGCGCGCGTGTCGGCGACGACGCGCGCAGAGAACACCGAAAGAACGCAGGGCGGGGCACACCGGAGTCCAGAGCAGGGCAGGCAGCAAACACGAGCCACCCGCCGACACGACTTGCTCGAGTCCGCGGACAGGCACAGAAGTCTGACTGGGCTTGGTGGGACCTGGCTCAGTAATGTGTACTTGAACTGCCGTCACTGGAAGAACCACCAGCCACGGCAGACTTGCTTTAGCGGTTCAGGCCAACTTGTTGGGTTTCGGGGCCTAATCACGAACGGGCCCCCCTTTACCTGGGGTCCTGGCTATCTCCGATCCTCGTCCTCCCAACTTATCTTCCTCTTGGCCGTTCTCGCCCCCGTGCTCCTCCGACCTCGACCCGCCCCACCCCGATCTGGACGCCCGAACTGGGTACGGAAAGAACGGGCACCATGCCGAACAACGAAGGCTGACCCGGCAACCGACAGCGGCCGCTGTTGGGCAGGCCGCCTGTTGTCCAGAGTCCGCGGCGGCACGGACCGCGAGCCCTGCTCACAATGAGCAGGAACTCCTGTCGTCTCTGTTCGGGGAGACGTAAGACTCGGGTACGGGGGACTCGGGTTGGCCCGACGGGGCCATCATAAAAACGACGAGGCCCAATCTGAAATTTGACGCGAGCTCCCGCTGCAGACATCCCACGAAAACCGGACCGTCAAAATCCGGGACGCGCTCGTCAAAAAAAACGTCGGCAAACCCGAGTTCCGGCTTACTCGGGTCTTGCGTTCCCCCGATCTGTTAGGAAGGTACCAACTATACACCAACACCGATCCTGGCCAGGATCACCCTGGGCCCAGGATCGGTGTATACGCCCTCCTGCCTTGCGCAAGAAGGCCTATACACCGATCCTGGGCCCAGGGTGATCCTGGGCCAGGATCGGTGTTGGTGTATAGTTGGTGCCCTCCGATCTGTACCCACTCATCCAATACCCTTTTCGATCCTCCCGGCTCCGGCAGGGCTCCGAAGGCCCCGCCCCGCCGGCGCCTCCGCGCGGATCCCGCGCAGGGCACGCGCGCGCAGCTCCCCCCGCGCGCGGCGGCGCGCCCGAATCTCCCCACCCCGCCTGTCGGGTGCGCCGAAGAGGGGGGCCCGGAAGAGGGGGACTAAACTGTCAAATCCTCCTCCTCCTCCTCTTGACTCCCCCTCCTCCTCCTCACTCCTCCTCCTCCTCCTCGTCCTCGTCCAACCGCCTCCTGCTCATCATCCTTCTCCTTCTCCTCCTCCTCCTCCTCCTCCTCCTCCTCCTCCTCCTCATCATCATCATCATCATCATCATCATCATCATCATCATCATCATCATCATCATGATCAACAACATCATCAGCATCACTGTCACCATCACCGTCACCATCACCACCATCATCATCATCAGCAGCAGCAGCAGCACCATCATCATTATCATCATCATCAGCAGCATCATCATCATACGCATAGGCATCATCAGCATCATCATCATAATCATAATCAGTATCATCATCAGCATCAACAACGTCATCATTAGCATCGTCATCATCATCAACATCAGCATCGTCATCATCATCATCATCATCATCATCATCATCATCATCATCAGCATAATCCTCATCCTCATCCTCATCCTGATCCTCATCCTCCTCCTCCTCCTCATCATCATCATCATCATCATCAATTAGCATCATCATCATCATCATCATCAGCATCATCATCATCATCATCACCATCATCATCATTAGCATCATCATCAGCATCGTCATCATCATCAGCAGCAGCATCATCATCAGCATGATCATCAACATCATCATCATTCCTCCTCCTTCTCCTCCGCCTCCTCCTCCTCCTCCTCCTCCTCCTCCTCCTCCTCCAGGCAGCTCGCCGCGGGCCGTGCAGCCACTTGCCCTTGGCCGCGCAGCCCGCCAGCCGTCGCCCCCCAGCGCCGCGGCCCGTGCGCGCTCCCTGCCCGGCGCCGCCGCGTGCGGCGGCGCGGGGCGGCGGCTCGGGGGGCGCCTGCGCCGCGAGCGCGACGTGCAGCTGCTTGCGGTGCACCTCGGCAGCCGAGTACGTACCCACCAGCATGGGCTGGAGACGTCATGCCCCGTGGCGCTCTGGCTCAGACGGCGGTGCATGGCAGCGGGTTCGGCCGAGGCGCAGGAAAGCTCGTGGTGTCCCTGATCGTGCGTGCAGCTCCCGTCGTCACGGGAGTGCTCGCGTCATGGTCACCAGCAGTGCAGCAAGTGCTCGTGCCCGTATGTCGATGATGCACCCCAGCAAGGGGCCAGGTGGAGTCAAGCCAGGAGGAGCTGCTGCGGCTCCTGCCGTGGTGCAGGGCGGTGCAGCGGCGCCCATGCCACCTGAGCTTCTTCGTGCGCTGCAGGCCTGGACCCAACACTACCCACTGTTGGCTGGAGTGATTGAGCAGGCCATGGCACCAGTTCCCAGCGAGGTGGTCGACTACACTGAGCAGGAGCCGGATAGGCTCGTGGCGTCTGCAGACCGCCATGGCCAAGAAGGTGGAGCAGGCCAACAAGAACGAGCGCCTTGCTGTGCAGGAAAAGCAGTGGAGGCTTGACCAGTACCGCAAGTCCAAGCCCGTGCTGGAGGAGAAAGAGCGCAACCACGCGCAGTCTGTCCAGGACTTGGAGGAGGCCAGAGCGCTCACTCGCCAAGCCGAGCAGGAGAAGAACGCCTTCGACCCCGTCGCCGCTCGCAGGCAGAAGGCTGCGAAGGCCCAGGCCAGACGTGAAGAAGGTGCACGTCGGGCGCGCGAGGGAGCTGCCGGTCCACCTGCTGCGGGTGGTCCTGCTGTTCCTCAGGGTGCTGCTGCTGCCGATGGTCCCGTGCCTCAGGCTGCTGCTGCATCTCATCATGCCCCAGCGGGAGCTGGCCGCCCCCCCCAAACCTCGTGCAGACGTCGAAGGAGGAGATGCGTGCCTGGTGTGCAGGCAGTGGTGGGAGGTTCGAGTACTGCGAGGCGGTCAGGCAGATGCAGCGGACCCTCGGGACGCCTGTGGACGATGTCATGACGGATGCTGCCGAGAATGGGTTTGGTGATTCGCATCGCGATGAGTTGGGCCAGTTGAGCAAAAGGTCGCTGGAGCAGTCCCTCACAGACAAGCAGGCCTCCCAGAAGGCCACCAAGCGCATCAGGTCTGTTCGTGAAGGAGGTGCTGCCAGCTTCGCGCGCGCCCTCGACCAGATGTCAGAACGTGGAGCAGCAGTGGCCGCGGCCGCCGTACCCGTACCTGGCGGCGCTGGAGCAGGAAGCCAGCAACGGCCTTAGTAGGCATGCGAGTGGGCCGCTGCCCGCGGATGTCCGGCTTCTGTTTTGCAGCGATATGCATTGGAAGAGGTTTCAGTGTTTTGATCAGAGCGTGAAGCCGACCTGTGATGTTTTTTTTCTTCTGTGAGCACCACCTCGCAGGAGAGAAGCTCAAGCTTGCCAAGCGTACATGTCATCAGACGAAGTGGCGTCCACATTTCCAGGATGACACCTCAACCCCGGGGCGATCGTGTCCCGGGGGTTGCCTTTCCGCAGATTCCTTTCGAGCGTGGGGTCTGCGCACGACCTCGGCCAGGGGACTTGTAAGCTTTCCCTGGAACTTGGGACTGAGCAGGCTGTCCTGGCCATCGGTGTCGTGTAGCTTGTTTCGGATCCGGGCGTCTGTGGCGACAATGTCTCCAGGCTCGAGTTCGTGGGCACGGCTCCTTATCCCCTGGGTCGTGGTGGGCGAAAGGAATGCTTCTATCTGTGATCCGGAGCTGTCTGGCTGCACGCGTCTCGTTCGAGCCCTAGGAGTTGAGCTCGCGTGCTCCCAGGGACGAGGTACCCCCCTTCTCGACGATGTGGTCGCCCCAGATGGTATAGCCTGCTACCCGAAGGTGGGTAGGCCTCCTCCGTCTCCGCTCCAGACCCATGCAGGTCGGAGCATTGAGATTGAACATGAAGTGGTTGAGCAGGCACTTTGGCCACGAGTTGAACCCATGGCTTTTTTCCTGAGCGCGCTGGCCCCGACATGCCCTGGGAGGTCCTCTTGGAGCAAGGTCAGGATGAAGGCTTCGATGAGCCTCCTGGTCTTCTGGTGGAGAAGCGGCTACCGCATCCTGCTGCTACAATCAAAAACCCTAATGAGGACGCGCGGTGAGGACGCAAGACCCTTGGAAGCCGAAGTTGGGAGTTTTGGGGCGGCGGACGATGAAAACCCCAAGGACGCAGGAGCACGGAAGAGCAAGGACGCAAGGGTACCCTGAGCAAAGTCGCGCGTCCTTATTAGGGTTTTTGGCTGTAATCTGTCGCCGGCAGCGTCGGAGTACTATGCCGTCTGGAGCAGGGCGACGGAGCGCACGTTTCTTCCGTGGTGCGGGCGAGCGAGCCGGCGCTCCGAAGCTCCGCCGCTAGGAGGTCGGCAGGCGCGGGCTCTGCTCGCATAGCTTCAGGCAGCCAGCCCCGTGCCTCTGGGCGCACGTGTCGCAGACATTGTGGGAGTACCTCCTCCTCCTCCTCCTCCTCTTCCTCCTCCCTCCCTCCCTCCCTCCCTCCCTCCCTCCCTCCCTCCTCCTCCTCCTCCCCTCCTCCTCCTCCTCCTCCTCCTCCTCCTCCGCCCTCCGCCCTCCGCCCTCCTCCCTCCTCCCTCCTCCTCCTCCTCCTCCTCCTCCTCCTCCTCCTCCTCCTCCTCCTCCTCCTCCTGTCGATTGCGAGGAAGCCGAGGATGGGGGTGAGTCAGGCTCGGGCTGTCCTTGGGAATCCAGCCCTGGAGGCTAAAAAACACCCCATTCCTGGTGATCCTCGTGATCCTGCTTTGGTGGCGGACTCAGTTGTCTAGCCTTCCCCAGGATGCTCCCAATCTTGACCCGATCTCCGATGCCTTTTTTGTCGGGTCTCAACTGCGCTCCGTGCGCGCAGAGCCAGACATCTGAGCATCTCGACGTCTGGCATCCGTGCGCGCATCTCGACACCATGTTTTTTTTTATATTGTTCTTCTCATTATTTTTAGTATGTTTGACCCGATCTCCGATGCCTATTCCAGCACCGTGTCTAAGGCTTGGGCTGCCGCTCGATCGGAGCCTAACACCAGCGTGAAGCGGTGGCTCCCGCGTGCGCCGCCCTCAGGGGGCCAAGCGGGTGCACTCCTGGCTTTAAGTACGACTAAGGTGCTGACCTCGAGCACTTGGTCATCCTCCTCCTCATCCTCCTCCTCCTCCTCTCACCTCCTCCTCCTCCTCCTCCTCCTCCTCCTCCTTCTCCCTCGTCCTCCAACTCCTCCTCTTCCACCACTTCCTCCACCACCTCCTCCTTCTACCCCTCCCTATAATGTCACCCATAGATGTCAAGCAGTTGCCTGAAGGTATGATGGAGTATCGTCGGCAGCACTGGAAGGGGCATCGGGAAGCGTCCCCTGGGCGTCGCGAGGCTCTCTCTGGAGTTTTGGACGAGTTGCGGGTGGTTGCTATCAGGTCCGCTGGAGATGTAGAGCCGCTCAGCCCTCTCGATGTCCAGGGGGCGTCGCGGGCGTTTAAGTTTGATACGGCCGTGTGGGGTGATCACTGGGCTCCGCGTTCCCTCCCCGCCCTCCCCCCAGCTGCTGTCGGGGTCTACGTTGATCTCCTCACTCACTGCGAGCGCCACATGATGTGGCCTGCCCGGACGATGCGTCGCATCACTGCTGTGCTCCCTATGGCCGCCGATGCTGAGCGGCCCGCTTGCAAGTGCGCCTCGCTTCACCGAGTATAATGTAAGGCTCGAGGGCGCGACATCGACAAGTGGACTGCCGAGCGAGAGAACTTCTGGGACGCGGCGATGCGAGGGTCCTCTGCCCTGGGCGCCGCCCTCGTGCGTGAGGCAGGCCCCGATTTTGCGTCATAGCATGACCTGGATTCCATCGGTGTGCATTGGAAATAGACCAACAGTGTTGGCACAGTTGATCCTCTTCGCCGTGTTGGATTCGCCATGGAGACGCTGTATCCTGCGCACATCCTGCATCTGGGGATTATGATGCACGAGGCTCCTTGGAATTCTGGAGGTCGGCGGGTTCGTCTCAGAGTTGATTCCCACAGGCGCGGGAGTGCTGCCTGGCTGTGCGCAGCCCATGCCATGGGTCAACATATGTTCACATGACCTCCTCGATTCTTCGCATGTCCAGTGTGCTCCCGTTCAGGCGCGAGCGTGTGCTGAGGAGGAGGTCGTTGAGCGCAAAGCACCAGCAACTGTTTGGCTGTGCCACCAGCTCGAGACAGCTGGCACCGTCATGTCTGGCAGGAGCGCCATGGTCTGCTCCCATGCGTCTTTGGAGCGCGAGGTCTCCGCGCGGCTAGCTAACACTGGCACCAGGACTCGAAGTGCAAAGCCTGTGCGAGACCTGGCGGTCGTGACCACGGCAGGAAGAAGGCGCTGCACCAGGAAGGTGAGGCAGCGGCATTGTGCGGCCCGCAAGATAGCCCAAAAGGTTGCTTATTTATCCAAAAACCGTGGGGCGAGCTGGTAAGCTCTACAAGCCCGCTGCGCTGTCGGCTGGGTCCTGGGGCCATGGCGTTCTTGGGCTGACGCTGGGCCCAGGCGGCCATGTGTTCTGGATGGTGGAGCCCTGGGGCCTGTACCTCGCCTGTGTTCGGACTGAGAAGCTCTGCCAAGGATGACCCCCAGTTTAGGATGAGATCTGAGCAGCTGTCCAACTTTGCTACCGCCTGGGTGACCTTTGATCACAAGCAGAGGATGATGGGGATGATGATTCTACAAGCTTGGGATCGTATTCAAACTGTGTTCTCGGGTACTAAGCATCGTTGGCAGGCCGTGCGAGGCCCCATAGCTGCCACCATTGCTGCCCTCATGGACCTGCAATGTGACCCCGTGCCGCTTTGGAAAGCGGAAGGGCGCAGCCTCCGCGTCACCGATGATGTCCCCCTCGCTGCTCGGGAGCCAGCTGCTCGACACCTGCTCTGCGCTGTCTTGGCAGCAGGCGTCGCTGCACTGCATGGGTAAGAGGATCCGGGGAGGGCTGGATTTCACGGCGACCAGGAGAAATGTGGGAAAGCTGGAGAAGGATGGGGGGGGAAGGAGGCGGCCGGGATCCCGCGGAACGCTACCGCGGCTGGCTGCGGGACCGAGTCTCGGCCTGGTGGCCGCCGGGTCTCGCCAACTCTCCGACGGCTTCTGCCCAGGGTGCGGCGCCTCCTTAGAGACGCCCGAGCACCTGTTCTGGGCGAGTGAATGCAATCGCCTCGGCTCCGATCGGGTCGTGGGAGCGAACCGATCGGTTGGCTGCTGAAGGAGTTCGTGCCGAGCCTCCGCTGACGTGTCGTTGGCTTCGAGGACTCCCTCCCCCGAGGGCCTCGCGTGGTCATCTCTCCCTGCCCCCGTGGGCCGTATTTGGAGAGTGGGGCCGTCTTGCTGGGAACGAAGGACCGTGGTGGAGTCTGGGGTATTGATGGGTTGGGGGGAAAGCGTACCAAGGACTGGAGGCTTCGGAGCTGCGGCTGGGCCGTTGTGCACTCAAGTCCGGCTGGCATGTACGACGCCGTCCTCAGCGGCTATCTCCCCACCGTGCGCCAGTCTCCTATCCGTGCGGACTTGTACGCTCTCACCCAGCTCGCGCTGCACTCTACTGGAGACCGTCGTGTGTATTGTGATTGCCTGGCGGTCGTGAAAAGAGTGCGTCGGCCCTTGGAGGCCAAGAACAGATCGAGTATGCAGGACTTGTGGGCCTGGT
>CAUYUJ010012980.1:200000-220000 GCA_963575745.1 Prorocentrum cordatum | reverse complement strand
CGGGCTCTCCCCCTTTGGCGCGGGGCCGCCTCTGCCTCGGACACCCCTCCTGCTGCCCCGCCAAGTGGCGCCCGAGGGCTCCCTAGGGCGATCTGGACAAGCCTTCTGAGACTCCGCTGCAGCTCTGTTCGGGGGCGCGCAAGCATGCATTGGCGATCCCTGGATTCGTCGCGAGGTCGCCAGATCTAGGGATCGGGGGAGATGCCCTCCCCCAAATGCGGCCGGCGCCGCCTCGCTCGGCGGCTGAGATCCGAGATTTTCCATGGAAGCGGGACCCGTCGCGAATCCACGCCCCCTTATCCATGTTTGCTTCCGACGGCCCAAGACGCCCCCAAGACGCCCCCAGAGGCTCCCCAAAGTCGACGGAAGATGCCCAAGTCCTTGATTTTCCATGTGTTTCCATGTTTTGGGGGGATTTTCGCCTGTTTGAGGGTCCGACGCTCCAATATACAACCCAAAACGCCTCCAAGACCCAGTCAAGACGGCCCAAGAGGCTTCCAAGAGGGTGCCCAAACGGCCCAAGAGGGCTTCAAGACGACCCAAGAAGCGCCCCACATGGCTCAAAAGGGCTTCAAGACGGCTCCAAAGAGGACTCTAGAGAGGGAACGCGAACCGAAAATCCCAGCTTCTCGCCCCCAAAGGCCCCAAAGAGGTCCCAAGAGGATCCCAATAGGCACCGAAATCTCCCCAACGTCCCAAGATGCCCCAAACAAGCTCCCAAGATGCTTCAAAACTCCGAGAGGACCCCCAGAGGCCTCCCTCGCGATCCCAACGAACATTCACAAGGCCTCCCACCCCACAACCCAGCCACAATGGCGGGATAGGCCGAAGGCCAGTAGATACCCCCCCTCCTCCTCCTCCCCCTCCCACGCCTCCTCATCCTCATCCTCCTCCGCCTCCTCCTCCTCCTCGCATGTTGGTTCTGTGCCAAGACCCCGAACCCTCAAGAACCGATACGCCGCTCCCACACGCAAAACACTCAAAAAAATGAGTGCCAAGGTGCGTCGAGTCATCTCGGCTCGTGACTTGTGCGCGATAGACCCCCCCCCCCCAAAAAAAAAACAGTCCCCATACTATTTTTTGGGCTATTTTGGGACATTCCTCCTGTGGAGGGACAGGCCCGACCTAACACCACGTGGCTCCCCCCGAGGCCTCGGCCCCCTCTCCGCCACCAGCGCTCCGTTCCCCCCCCCCCCGGGTGGTGCACTCTGACGGCCCCGTGGTCCCGGCGTGTTCTGCACGACGACGACGACGACGACGACGACGACGACGACGACGACGACGACGACGACGACCACGATCTCTATGTCTCAAGCTGGGGCCCGAGACCTCCCGACCCGATCCCTGCCCTGGGGTGTCGCGCTGCTGCGCGGGACGGGAGGCCAAGTAGGAGGAGGAGGAGGAGGAGGAGGAGGAGGAGGAGGAGGAGGAGGAGGCACCTTCGCGTTCCAGCGGCGCTCTTGGGGGCCCCGAAGGGGGCCCGAGAACGGCCCCCCGAGGGCCGCCATCGAGACAAAAGAGACCGCCAGGACCGAGAGAACCAGGTCGTCGGAGGCCCGGGAGGGGGTCTGAAGCTCCCTCTCCTCCTCCTCCTCCTCCTCCTCCTCCTCCTCCTCCTCCTCCTCCTCCTCCTCCTCCTCGGAAGCAGGTCTGGGAAGGGGGTCTGGGGTCTGGGGCTTCCTCCCCCCCTTACTGGGGTGCGTTCTGGCCAGGAGTCCGAAGCCGATCCCGCCGTGGGGATCCGGCCGCGGGCCCAGGCGAGTCGGAAGAGAAGAGCAAGAGGTGCAGAGTCTCCGGCGCTGGCCTCGGCGATCCGAGCTGGCACAACCTTCGGGGAGACGTAAGACTCGGGTACGGGGGACATGGGTTGGCCTGACGAGGCCGTCACAAAAATGACGAGGCCCAATCTAACAGTTGGCGCGAGCTCGCGCTGCAGACATCCCACGACAACTGGGCCGCCGAGATCCAGGACGCGCTCGACAAGAAACGTGGGCAAACCCGAAATCTGGCTTACGCTAGTCTTAAGTTTCCCGAACATATTTTCGCTTTGAGCAGCCCATCGAAAAACCCGCGAGCACCGACACTGTGTACCCCCGTCGGAGCTGCTCAACCGACAAGGTCAGGTTATCCAGGGGAGAGAGGGCGGCGGGCGGCCTGATAACCCGGGTTCTCAAAACAGTCCCCGACAAATCGAATCTCGCAATTCGATCGCCCCCCCCCCTGCGACGCCCCCGAGGCTGGCACCGCAACGAGACCCCTCAGGGCGCTCCCGCCTAACTGGGCTCTGCTCTGCTGGCAGCTTCCGCGGTGGCGCTGGCGGCGGCGCGCCCTCGGCTGCGGTGCCCGGGTCGACACCGCACCGCGCGGCGTCGGCAGCGGATGCGTCGGCGCGCATCCGCCTGCTGTGCGCCAGTGTCCGACCGGGCGCTGCTCTGGGGAGGCTTCGGGCTGCGCGCAGACAGCTCCTCCTCCTCCTCCTCCTCCTCCTCCTCCTCCTCCTCCTCCTCCTCCTCCTCCCCCACAGTCCCGGCTGTCCTCAGATGCCCCCGGTGGTGGTCCGGGGCGGCCTCGACACCCCCACCCTGCCACTGCGCCGCAGGGGCGCCGCCGGGCACCCGCCCTCCCTCCTCCTCCTCCTCCTCTCCTCCTCTCCTCCTCCCCTCCTCCTCCTCCTCCTCCTCCCCTCCTCCTTCTCCTCCCTCCTCCTCCTCCTCCTCCTCCTCCCCCTCCTCGCCTCCTCCTCCCCCTCTCGCTCTCCTCCTCCTCCTCCTCCTCCTCCTCCTCCTCCTCCTCCTCCTCGAGACCGCCCCGGACTACTCCGACTACTCGGAGGGCCTGGGCTGTGCTATGGCCGACTGGGGCAACCTGCGGTGGCTGCCCGTGCGCAGCCCGAAGCCTTACCCTGAGATCCAGCGGCGCGACAAACAATCGCAACATAGCGACAATCACGACCCAGACCCCCGACCCAGGCCGCATCGATCTTTCAGGGCCCCGCGGGACCCGACACCGGCGAAAACGCAAGGTAAAAACAAGGCAACGCCCGGATCTCATGGGTACCATGCTATGCAGCTTCCATCGGTGGCGCTGCATCCGTTGCTGGCCGCGCCAGCGCCGCGCCCAGACCGGCCACAACGCAAGAGTGGCCAAAGTGACCTTCGGTTCGCGGCTTCAAAAGGGCCGCGGAGACCAAATCCAGGCGCGCCGGCCACGAAAGTCACGAGCGGTGAACAGATCCGCATCCGCGCCATCGCGGTCTGGATCCCAGGGCGCGCTCCCGCGGGTACGCATGAGGCACGGGTACGGCAGTTTCGCGTCGTGTCGACCCCGGCGTTGGTTCCTGACACCGCGGGGATCGTTGAAACTTGTAAGATCGGCCCTTTCAAAAAGGCCGGATCGTTCAAGGATGGGCCGATTCTGGGCCACAGGCGGCGTTCAGCCTTGAAAGGCCCGCGCTGGGGTCGCCTCCGGTCGGCACGACGCGAACCTGCCATACGCGCGCTTCGCGCGGGGGATCTGCTAGAAGCGTCCCACATCCGCGGGGTCGCGGCCCAGGGGCCCGGGCTGCGAGGCGCCAGACCAGGTGTGTACAGATGTGGCGTTCGCCCACGACGAAGGTCGCTCTGGCACGTGGCCACTCCCGCGCTTGACCGATCATGGTCGGCGCGACACCTCAAGCGTTCCCGCCGAACCTGAGCATCGTCTAACCGACCCCTATCCCAACGGGCGTGGCGTGGGCCCCGCTGGCCGATGTCACCCCTCTAGGTTGATTCCACTCGACCACCCAAACCTAACCCGAAGAGCCACCTGTCGTGTCTTGGGGGGGGGTACGGGTTCCACATGTGATATTTGTCAAAGTTCCCCGACGCCCCCCCCCCCACACTGGGAATGGCGGGCAAATTGTGGCCTTCGGGTTAGGTCGGGGTGGTTTGGAGGGTGGTGATAGATGGGGATATAGGCTGTTCCTTTCGGGTTTCGAGGGGCGTATATCCCCAACTGGGGTAGTGAAACGGTGGGGGTCTGGATTGGGACGGGGATGGGGATACGGGTCTTGAGCAGGGACCGACCGTCGCTGCATTCCTATAAGCCTACAACGCCATGCTCTTAGAACCAACGGTGCCCTACGAACAAGAGCAGCGTTCGCAGAACATGACGCCGACGTGCTAGAACAAGACTGCCTCCGCCAGAAAGATGCTCTTTAAGAACACCTCCCGGGAGCGGCCAAGAGGGGGGTGTCCAAGAGGGGGGGGGTGCAAATCATGACCGGCGGCACGTGCGCGGCCCAGCGGGGGGGCCGGGGACGTAATGAAATAAGAAGAGGCGCCATGGAATCTGGGGAAATATCATGGCCCACGCCACGACATCCCCCCCCCCCTAGGCACCACCCCCTTCTCTTCCGCCCCCGAATCTCTCGCAAACCACCGGCAAGCGAAGACGCTTGCCAACGCGACTGCCCGAGGGTCGTTTCGACGATGCCGAGAGCCGGGCCAGCCTCGCCGCGCGCAGGGCCTCCCGGTCTGGCGCGCCCGCCGCTGCCTGCGCGGCGCCCTGCGCGGCGCCCGGCGGGGCCTGCTGCGACCTGTGGGCGGCCGAATGTTCTCCCGCGCCGGAGGACCCAAACTCCATGAATCACCACGCGAACGAGCAATCCAATGACCTCCGATGGCACCGGTGACCCCTTTCGTCACGGGCGACAAATATGAAGGAGCCCCAGGACACACAAATAAATACACACAAATAAACAGATTCCCCATATTTTCCCGTATTTTCTGGGTTTTTGTCTTCCCCTCACTTCCCATATTTTCCCAAATTTTCTGGGGGATCGAGGATTAATTGTGTCTGTGTGGTTTTTCCTCTCCTGAAAATAGCTGGAGAGTTGAACTCGCGGACGCTCGCTGCGACCTGGGCGGCTCCAAAAATTGGGCCCCGAGGGGGCCGGCATCCTCGCGTTGTGATCGACCAGCGCCTCCCACCGCTCGTAAAGCACACACCGTTGCGAAGACGGAGGCAGAAGCATGGAGCAGGAGGGCGGATCAAGCAGATTGGGTTCGGGCCCTCCCAGAAAACAGTAAGAACACAGCAAAAACATATCGATTCTTGAGGTAGGAATGCGCATGAAGTAGATTCGGATGGGGGAAGCCACGAGTATCTCCTTTCAACGACCGGCATGTAACTACTCGCAAAAGGCCTGGATCCGCCGCGGGGGATGTACGACCCATTATATCGAGACAAACGTGTGCTTTGGGGGGACGTTTGCGAGTGGGCACTTTGCGAGCAGTGGAGCGCGCTCGGTGATGTGAGACAATAAAACATGACGGGAGGTGTTTGGCCATTTTGGGCCTCCAGGGGCCCTCGCAAAGCCCCAGGACCATCAAAAACGAAGGTGAAAAGCTGGGGGTCTCGGGATGGGGCCCTCTGGACAAGAAGGGGCCCAGGGTTGGATCTGCACTGTCTGAAGCACCTCGTCCTCCTAGGACCCTATCCCTCTGGGAGGCCACGCTGCCCGAGGAACATCATCCATAGGGGCCCCATCCCTCGCGGTGGCCTACGCCTTTTGAGGCACCTCGCCCCCCGGGCCCCATCCATCGGGGGGGGTACAGTCGGGGCGCTGACCTAAGGAACAATAAATAAGGAACGAGGCCCCTTTTTCCCATGTATGAGACTCCGATGTCCCGTGGAAAACCTGAGGAAAACACCGCCAAACAAAAACCGAGGAGCACCTGTAAAGCAACTCAGGAACACGGAGCCCCTCCCCCACAAAAAGGGCTCCTTCTTCGGGGCCCCGACTGTACCCTGCTCGAGGCGCATCGCCCTCCGAGCCCCCCCCATCGAGGCCCCCTCTGCCAGGTGCGCCCAGAATCGAGTCGATAAGTCGGGTCGGCGATCGAAATCAATCGGATCGGCGGACATCGGCAGCCGAATCGTGAAAAGTCGAACCGGCGGAAATCAGCAGCCTAGAAGGCCTCCATTGGAACATCTGATCCCAAGTCGGAGTCCGAAGTCGAATCGAATCGGAAGCGGAAGCCACCGAAACCGAATCGAATCGAATCGGAGGCATCGAAATGAGCCCTGCTCTGCCCACCGCCCGCGACCCCTGGGCCACGGAGCCCGCTCCCGGCGCCGCCGGCAGCGGGGCGGCCGAGCTCGCCGCCGCGGGCCCAGCCGAGCTCTCCGCCGGCGGCGGCCCCTGGCTCCGCCGCAGGAAGGCGGCGAACCTGGGAGGAGGAGGAGGAGGAGGAGGAGGAGGAGGAGGAGGAGGAGGAGGAGGAGAGGAGGAGGAGGAGGAGGGGGGGGGAGGAGGAGGAGGAGGAGGAGGAGGAGGAGGAGGAGGAGGAGGAGGAGGAGGAGGAGGAGGAGGAGGAGGAGGAGGAGGAGGAGGAGCCGCCCGGGGCGGACCCCGACATCCTCGCGCCGTGAGAGACCAAGGCTCTGTGAGCCACTAGCCCCCCAGCGCGCCGGAATTACTCTGCCAGCTTCGCCGCGAACGCTCTCAGGGAAGCTCTACGAGTCACGAATATAGAGCTCTAACGAATTGTGGAATTCTCAATTTAGATAGGTCAAAAAACAAAACATCCGTCGAGATGTTTTGCCAACTGGCCCCCCAGCGGGCGGGAGCTCTGGCAACCGTGCTGCCCCTGGGGGCCCTCGGCGGGCCCCCCAGGGCCGCCACGCAAAAAAAGCGGCACGGGGTAAACGGGAAAAAAACAAGGGAGGAAAAGAGAACAACCGGATCCGGAATATCAATCCGAAGTAGACTTCACTTCTGATTCCCTGCGCGAGGGGTGCCATCTCGCGCGGGGCCCACCGACATGAGACCCCCCCCACAAAAATGGATCGCCCTCTGGGCCTGCCTCTCCCATGAACCTCCGAGAAGCAGCAGGAGGCACGCGTGTCAGGCTCGCGCCTGCACGCTTCCTCTGCTTCTTCACGGGGGCTCAGGGCGAAGGCACGGGGCACCGACGAGAGCTGCACCCTCGCAGGCGCCTCCTGCTCGACAGACGGCCGCGCACGGGGACGAGGAGCTTCGGCTCCCTCGTCTGACGTCACTCCAAAGGGGCTGGGCCAGCTCGATCTGGCGGCCGAAGATGGGGAACGAACGTCGCCAAAAACATCTCACCCGTCTGAGAAGGATGCTCACCTCTCAGCAGCCGCAGCCAGGGCGCGGAGGCGGCCCGGGCCGCAAGGTTGCGGAGGCCTCCACGTGGCCCCTTGAGGCGCTTCTGTTCTCGACGAACCGCATGGTAGCAAAACGACGTGCGAAACCAAACCAACTCCCCTCCAGGAGCTCGAGGGCTTCAGTGCGGAATGAGCCTTGACTTTCCACGGGCTCGGCTGCAGTGGACCCCGAGCCATGAAAACCTCTCCTCGGGCCCCCGCCGAAGCCCCTGTGCAGGAGGAAGAGGCAGCAGCAGCAGCAGCAGCAGCAGCAGCCGGACCGGAGGGAGATCCGCGGCAGGAGGGTTTGGAACGACTAGGGCCCCTGGGTCCCACTCATTTGGCCACTCTTCTAAATCGACCAGACTCGAGAGATCAAAGTCTTGGTGATCCGGTTGGCCCGCGTCCACTGTCATCGCTCGAGCCACATGCTTAGCCACTTGCTTTCCGACGGCACGAAGACCTTTACCAGCGCATTCGCCGCGACAGTTCTGGCTTGCAACGCTCCGTTCTTGGCAAACGCATCCGTCTGCGAAGTGACCAAACGGTGGGTCGGCGAGATCTTTCCAGCCTCGTCGCCCCTGCGTGGTCGCGTGGCCGTTGACATGGATGAAAGGCCGATGCGCGAAGTCCTTCCGCGAGTGGACACCAATCCACAAGTGAGCTCGAGCGTAAGAGGGTCTCTGCGACATCGCAGGCTTCATGCAAAGGCTGGAGGCCCCTTCGCACTCACGCGACGCCGAAACTGACCGAAAACAAGCTCACCGACTTCCCAAACTGCATGAATCCCGTCTCGGGCTATTTGTTGAGGCTCAACAAATGGCGGGCCAGCTCCGTAAATCGCCCTTTGGAAACGCTGTTCTAGGAATCGTGCAGGACAGCTGCCCGCCCTGCGTACCTAACCGATGGGACATCTCCATCCGCGCCAAGGCCGCCCACGAACGGCAAAACCGCCCTCCGAATTGCACAGGGGTGAGACCCGAGTGACTCTGACCTCCCGCTCGGGCAGAAAAAAACAAGACCATGGAAACGCCGAGTCGGACCAGGGAGCAGACGCCCCTGACGAAGCGCTCGCGCCAACTGGGGGGGGGGGCTTCGGGGGCTTCTTTTTCGAGGGCGCCCCACTTGGCCTTCGAGGTTATCGCGCCGCCGCGGCGCGCGAGCTCGACAACAAAAAGCCCCTAGGACAAAATGGTCACCCGACCCCCCTGGCACAACGCGCATGCGCCAGGCATCGCGGGCTGTCGCTCACGCGTCAGGACCTGATTCCAATCAGACCAGCTATCAGGCCCCTGATCACACTCTGATCATACCCACTCCAGACACCGGTTGGCTCCAGCGCACAGAGGCACAAGAGCTGGCCTCCGGAAGAGCTCGGAGCCCCACGGGCCTCCCGCATCCTGCAAGAAGGGCTCGCCGATCGGACGCTCGACGGGCCGAGCAGGCCGCGAATGAAGCACCCCGCCCCTCCCCCCAGTCGCCCGCCGCAGCCGTCGCCGCCCGAAACCTCCACCCAACCCTGCTCGCCGTCAGAACCAGCGCCACGACTGGGTCTGCAGCCGAGACCACGGCCTCGGCCGACTGGCGCCCGACTGCGCTTGGACCAGCAGTTCCTCCACGACTGGCCTGGGCAACTGGCCTTGGCAGAGCACCGCGCTGCAACGTTTGGAAAGAAACCACTGCCGCCATCCCCGGGCGACTGGCCGACAGAAACAATCCTGTGTTTTTGCGACGTGCGCGCAGAGCGAGCGGTCAAGCGCCTCGGCGGCGCCGTGCCCAGCTCAGGCGCGTGCACCTAGTTAGGGGCGAAGGGGGCCGGGGGGCCGCCGCGCACGACCCGCGCAGAGGGGCGCAGAAACAATCCGCGCGACGCCCCTCTAGGAAGACGCCCCTGGGCCTTCGCAGCTGGGGCCCTCAACGCAGTCGGGCGCCAATCTGGAACGTCAATGAGCCCCTCCCCCCCGCGTCGCCACCGCAACGGCGCCTCCCCCTTATGCGCAGCTCCTAGGCGCGCTCGCCCAGACTGCAGGATGCGCAGACGCTTCCCTCGACTCCGCCACGACGGAGGTGGTCTCTGCACCTGGCGAACTGGGTTTCACGGCGGCGAATCGCTTGCTGAGTCGCGGCGCACAAAGCCTGTGGCCTCAGGTCCCGAGTCCCACTGTGGTTCCGGGTCCTTGAAAAGCTGACTCGACGAGGCAATGCAAACCCGCCTTGTTCTAGGACATCGGGAGACACCACTGAACCCGAGACACGCTGGAAAACCATGGGAAGTTGCTGAACGACCGTGGCGGGGCCTCCCAAAGCTTGAGACGACACATCATCAAATGCGCTGCGAATTGTCACAGCGCGATTACTTGCAGCCGCTGTCTCAAGGGCTACCGCGACCAATACTCCGGCTAGAGAAGCGACGCAAGAGCAGCCGGCAACCGCCGTCCCATTCACTTCGCAGGGGCCGCATGCGACGTATTCGACTGAAGCACAGACAGCTCTCCTCTCAGCCCTGTAAATGCAACAGAGCCCTCGCAGCAACCTGTCTGCGATCCCGACCTCGCGCGCTGCCTCTCTCAAAGCCGCGTGCCCTATGTTCTCGCAGTACTTACGGAAGTCCAGAACCGCCGAGGCCATCGACTGCCCTCGCAGTCAAGAAAATGAGCACCTGGCCGATGCTGGCCTGCGCCACGGTCAGCAGCGCTCAACGCGTTATGAAGCCGCGCATTCTAGTCGCACGCCGACGCGCTGTCTCGTCTCCAAGGCAGCTGGCGCCCGTGGCACCTCTCCAACCAGTCGCAAATATGATGCCCGATCCGCGAAAACAGCCTGGCCCGCAAGGGCAAGGGGCAGATTGGCCTCGCGCCCCCCGCCGGTCCGTGAAGAAACGCCGTCGAAGCCTGGAGACCCTCGGGTTGGATCCCCACGCGTTCAAAACATCAGCCAAAAGCTGGACAAACTCTGCTGGCAGCTGCTGCATCAATCGAGGATGAAAGCCGCTCTCCGCCCAGGAGCCCCCCCACCCCACCACTGCGCTGCCGCGATCGGCGGCAGCTGGCTCTGGACATCCCACCACTCTGCGCGGGTCTCTCCGCGTCTCCGATCGCTGGCCCAGGGAGGCCCCCATCCTTTCGGGATCTGAGCCGACGCCCGCCGCCCTGCTGGAGGGGGGGCCCGCCCTCGCCGCCAAAGGGTCCTCGCCCCGCGCCGAGCAGCAGCTGGAACTGGGCCCACAGAAGGCTCCTGGGCCCTCGTGGCCCCCTGCAGCTGCACCAAGCCGTCTTGCACAGAGCGCGCCGCTCGCTTCTCGAGCGCCCCGCACCCGCGCCTGTAGACGAGCCCGACGCTCTCGCGCCAGGGCCACAGGCGCCGAGGACTTCTCGCGCGGGCCCTGCAGGACCTCCAGCTCCAGCACCTGACGGGCCCCGAGGACTTTGAGCCCCTCCTCCTGGGCCCCCCGGGCAGGATGGCCCCGGCCCCACTGAGGGTTTCGGTGGCTTGTCTCTGGCGGCGGCGCGCGTCAGCCCGTCAGGAACCAGTCCTGCCTCTTCCGCTCGCTGGCGTCGCAGGCCGCGGCGGGTTTCTTCATCTGCGGCCGGCTCTGCGGCCGGCGAAGCCGTCGTCCTCCTCCTCCTCCTCCTCTGCGGCCGGCTCCGGGGCCTTCTCCCTCTGCGGCGGCTTCTGGCGCGGCGCCTCCTGCCCTGCTGCCGCCGGATGCCGGCTCGTCCTCGCCCCCGCGCAGGCGAGAAGGCCTCCACGCAGGCCGCCGGGGCAGCACTCTGCGAGGGGCGAGCGGCATGCCAGGTGCTGCCCGAGGGCCGGCGCCAGAGCTGCGGGCCCCGCCCGGGTCTCGCGGTCCCGCGCGGGATGCCGCAGAACTCCTCCTCGCCCTGCTCTGGAACAGCATGGAGAGCGCAGAACATTGAGGGATGAAACAAGTGCGTGGTCTGTAAACCTCCTGGGGACCCCCCAAAGCCTAGAGGCGCCAGGACGCGGCACATCACACAGGGTTTACCCTGTCAGCCCACAGGAGTTTCAGCGCACAGCGCCTCGTAAACCAGGGTAGGGGCGTTTGTTATGCCCTTGAGAGCCAGCGCTCCGCCTTCTACAGAACCAGACCCCCGCAGCATCGCGCGGACCCCAGGGCCAAATCCAGAGGCCGTGCCCAACTCAGGAGAGTCGCCGGCCCCGTCCTGGTCGGCAAATGACGAATCGTCCCCCCCATCGTCGTTCCCCGCCCTTCCCAAGGGGAACGGCCGCGGGGCAGTCCTCTGCCGCGCCATCGCCCGCGCGAGCCTTTGAGAGAGATACTCCCCGCAGCACAGGGCCCTCGAGGGGCATTGCTGCTGCCGTCGACCTGCCTGGCGAAAGGGCACTGGACACAGACTGAGGGCGAACACATCCAGGCGCCTCCGAGGGCGCCTCAGGATAGAGGATCCGCAGGCTGGGTCCGACGTTCCTTGGAGGCCTGGAAATGGGCACCAACACCAACACAGAGGGTTGCCTCCACAAGGGGAAGATGTTCCTAGTCTTCAGTGCTGGTGGTAATGTTTCGGCCACACTGGAGGCCAGAGTATTACCACCGTCACCGAGATCGGGGCCTTGTTTCCCTCGGTGGAGGCACACCGCCGAAATCGGTGCAGGTGTCAATCTCTAGGCATGCGAGTTCCACTCCGACGCCAGAGGCTCCTGCGGCCCCAATGTTCCACTCGCCCCCCTATCGCCGCCGGAAGCTGCGAGGCCGGGCCGCCAGCTTCTGCGCATCTCCGCCAGCAAAGAACCCCGCGGCCCGCGACCATGCCGTTTCCGGCTCGCGACGCAGCAGCGAGAGAGAGAGAGAGAGAGAGAAACAAGAGAGAGAGAGAGAGAGGAAGAGGAAGAGAAAGAGAGAGAGAGACAGAGAGCAAACAACAAATAAGCACATAAAGAAAGAAAGAGAGAGAGAGAGAGAGAAAAACATAACGACACTAATAATAAAAGTAAAGAGAGAGAGAGAGAGAGAGAGAGAGAGACAGAGAGTTAGGAAAACAAAGAAAGTGTCGATTATCTCTGTCGATTGCTGCGCCTCCGCAAACAACTTCGACGCTTGCTCGGATGCCACCTTCTCGAGCTCCGCCTAGCGCTGGCGGTCCTCGCCAGACAAGTTTACATGATCACCCATATCAAGCATTTGACCACAATCAATACGAAGCGTGCCACCCGGCATGGCATCGCGCTTGGCCCCGCTGGAAAACCCATCCGGAACAGGGTCTTTCCGTTGGCGCTGAGATTCGGGAACCTCTTCCGCCAAACGCTGCTTGAAGGAAACCACCCGTTTGATCAAAATCTTCCATGAAGGGGCCTGGGACACACAAGTAAATAGACACAGATAACCGGATCCCCCGTACTTGTTCACATGTTCTGGCTGTGTTCCTCTTCCCCCCCCCACACTTCCCATATGCTTTCCCATGTTTTCTGGGGAATCGACGGTTCCTTGTGCCTGTGTTTGTTGTTGCTCCTGCTTCAAGCTCGCCTGTGAAAAGAGCCAGCCTGGAGCTTCGCACTCGGGCGACGCAGGCTGGCCTCTCCCACTTGTCGGCAAGATCCAGCTCCTCCCTCTGCACGTTCTGCACGTGCGTACGGCCCTGCGCCCGACGGGGTTGGAGTTATAAGTCGGGCGTGCCCCTCTACAGGAGGGACACATCCCAACATAGCCAAACAAAACATGTATGTGGGGACGATGTTTTGAGTATCTGTGAGCATCGTTTGCTTTTTTTTACTTGTTTGAACTTTTCGTCCAAAATCCGCCTGCAGGAGGACACGTCCGACCTGAGGTTAGGTCGGGCATTTCCTCCCACGGGCGGATTTTGGACGAAACATCAACAGCAGTCGAAACATCCCCCCCGAATTCTCAAAAAACATAACAAAAACATCGTCCCCATACTATGTTTGGACCGGTTTGGGATATCCCTCTTGTAGTTGAGGGATGAAAAGACGACCCTACCCTGGATTACACGTGCGTGGTCTGTAAACCTCCTGGGACCCCCCAAAGCCTAGAGCCGCCAGAACGCGGCACATCACGCATGGTTTACCCTGTCAGCCCACAGGAGGTTCAGAGCACAGCGCCTCGTAAACCAGGGTAGGGGCGTTTTTTCTGCCCTTGATGTAGAGGGACGTGCCCGACTTACACCCACGGTTGGACAGCTCCCTCTCCCGCGCGAGGCGAGGGGGCCCGTGGGGGCCAGCCCTGCGGGCCGCGCACGTGCGCACGGCGCACAGCGCGGCCGCGGACCCCCGGGCTCTCTCAGAGGGGCCCACGAGCACACAGAAACACACACACACAAACGATTCCCAGGATTCCCCCTCTTTCCCCCCACATGTTCTGGGATGTCGTCTTCCCCCCCGCTTCCCAGAATTCTCCCCTCCTCTCCTGGGAGTCGACGAGGACATGGTGTCGGTGTTCTTTGTGTTCTCCTCCCGACCCCTGCTTAGCGGCCACAGGCCCTGCGGCCCGAAAGCAAGGTCCGCGCGGTCCACCTCGCGCACAGCGAGCGACCCGGGGCCCCGCGGGAGAACCGGAGTGACCCGAACGGAGGGGCGGAGTCGACGCGTCGGCGGAGGCCGCCGCTCCTGCTGCCTGCGCTCCTTAGGAAGGCACCAACTATACACCAACACCGATCCTGACCAGGATCACCCCGGGCCCAGGATCGGTGCATACGCCCTCCTGCCTTGCGCAAGAAGGCATCTACACCGATCCTGGGCCCAGAGTGATCCTGGGCCAGGATCGGTGTTGGTGTATAGTTGGTGCCCTCCGACTCTTCCCCCCCCCGATTCGATCCGTACTCCAAGGGCCTCTCCACTTTCCAGGCTTGACCGCATCCTGCTGCGACGTGTGCCCACGGGCGGGAGTGCCACGGAGCGCCCGCGGGGGCCTGGAGGAGAGGGGCTGTCCGCACTGGAGGCAACGGCTCGCCGCTCTGCGATGATTTCCACACCCACGCTGCCAGCACTTGAGGAATTCTGCTTTGGACCCTGCAGGCTTCCAATCGCCATCAGATGCAGCTGGAGAGCGCGCGTGCGAATATCAAGACTGAGCATGCCTCGCCATCCGAGAGCGCTTCAGGCGCTATCTGACAGGACACAAAGTTGTAGCGGGAGCAAGACTGAATAAGAAAGGAAGGGCCTCCTGCATGGGCAGGCGCCTGTGGGGGACCTGAACTGTCGGGGGCCGCTGCCCCCCCACGCCACAGTCAATGTCTGAGAGAAACGCTACGGGCTTGAGCCAAAATGGCCACGGAGGTGGGAGAAGGAGAAGGAGAAGGAGAAGGAGGAGGAGGAGGAGGAGGAGGAGGAGGAGGAGGAGGAGGAGGAGGAGGAGGACTGGGAACCGTGCCATGGGCTGACTTGGGTCCTGCTGCTGGCACACCCACGCGCAGTAGCCCGGGTCGCCGAGCAGCACCTCCTCGAAGGTCTCCCCTGCGTGCTGCCCGAACGACAGCACCTCCGAGCCCCCCGGCGCCTCTGGAGGCCTCCCACACGAGAGGCCGAGCACGTCAACGGCGAGCGAGGGGGGGGGGAGTGAGGAGGAGGAGGAGGACTTCTCTAGGGGAACAAAAAGTGGCATAAGCATAAAAACTCGGAGGTCCGCGCGGATTTCTCGGATCGGCGCTGGACCCCCCTGCCTGGCGCGCGGAGCGCGCCAAGGGCGGCGCCGGAGGCGCCGCCGGGGGGCCCCAGCGCCGATCCGAGAAATCCGCGCGGACCTCTGAGTTTTTACGTTTATGTCACTTTTTGTTCCCTATTCTCAGAAGGCGGCGGGGCTTCTCGGAAGCCATCGCGTCTCCTGGAACGTTTTCGCCGTGTCTTCGCGGAGGGCCGAAGAGGCTTCTCAGAAGGCGCGGGGGGATTGCGAGTCTTCTGGGAAGGCCCGCCGCTTCCCACTTCCCCTCTCGGGCTCGCCGCCGAACATGGGGTCGGAGGACGGCGCCGCATCGCCGATGCATCAGCGACGGCGACATGGATAAAATCAGGCTCCACATCGAGCCGCATCGCGGATGCACCGACACGGCGCGATCCTCCGACTCCATCTGCTCGGACCCCACGTGGGCGACGAAGAGATGCTGGCCGCACGCACCATGAAATAGGTACCCTGCGCTGCGGCACTTGCGCGGGCCGCCAGCGCGGCACGCTGCATTAGCAACGAAGGCGCATACGCGCGACGAGGGACGCCTGAGCACCCATGCCGCTGAAGACGACTCCGTGCTTCTGCGTCGCTCCTTTGGGCGGCCCGGCACCTCGCCGCCGCCGCCCAGCACCCTGCCCGCATCCGCGTCGCTGGCGGCGTCGCGCCACGCCGCGCCGCCACGCCTCGCGACGGGCAACGCACCCAGGGCCACGGTCTCGCACCCAGACCCCCTCGGGCCATGAGAAAATCACGGCGGGAAGTTGTTTGCCGCATCTTCGGCCTCTGGAGGCCCTCACCGGGCCTCGGGACCGTCGACAAAACGCCTCAGGATGAAAGACCAATCCTTGGGAACCCAGACATGCGACGCCCTGATTTTTTCAGGGCGGCGTCCCTGGAAGTCCAGACCCTTTCCCCGGGGCCGGTTCTTCGTCCTCAGTAGTTGTTTGACGGCCCTGGGGCCTGGCGAGGGCCTCCAGGGGCCGAAAATAACGAAAAAGTTCCTGTCCTGGGAATGGGAATGGGTCGAGACCTCTCAGGGTCGGCGTTGCGAATGTCTGGGAATGGGTCGAGACCTCTAAGGGTCGACGCTGTGGACCAATCATGACGTCGCGGGGGCCTGGGCAGGCAGCACCCCCGGGCCACGACCCCACGAGGCGACCCCGCATACGCGAACCCTGCGCACCCCTGCAGGACAGATTTCTGAAACGCCGGCTGGGGTTCCGAATTCCCTGACATGGTAGCACGAAGAAGAAGATGGTGTATGTGGGGCACCCTAACTCTGGAATGGCCCCACCTGATAGAACGCTAACCTCCAGCATAACGGACCTCCTGAGAAGGTACGTGGTCCACTCGAGGATGCAATCTGGTATCCATGTCGGTACCCAAGGCAATCAGCGCCATCTCCACGGCCGCCGTCAGCTTGGTCGCTCTTGAAGTAAGTGTCGGCGCGTCGGAGAAACAAACCCAGCCCGATTTGCTCAACACACGTGGCGCCGTAGTCTACAAATCGAATGGAAGTCCGCAGCGTCGTGCAATGCCCACTCGAGAGTAGCGGTCTTCCCAGTAGTGTCTGAAACTCGGGGACGTGGCACCGCGCAGTTTGCAGCCCTTGCCCAAACACCTTCGCGTCTCCGAGGACACGGCTCCAGCACGATAGATCCGCACCAGTCGCCTTTCATCCTCGGTGAGACGCTTGTAGAATTGCTTGTAAATCGTATTGGGCTCTGCATCCACATCCACGTCCAGGATCTCGGCAGCGTCAAACCTCGTGTCATTGACAATAGCCAAGCAGCGGATCCTTGCCACACAGCGCAGAACGTGCTCGACCTTCTTCTCATAGCGATGGTCTCCGCCAGGGCGATGCGTCCAGAAACGGTTCTGGCCACCCACCACCCCCTGCAGTACACTCACCACTCTGTGATCGTCCGCTGGGTCCACCTGCAGACAGCAACCCCGACGATCGGCGTAAGATATGAAAGTGAGGCCCATCACCTGGGCATGTCGTGACATAGCCTGCTCAAGACAAGTGGACCAAATCAGACGTTCCTGAGCAACCGCCTTGAAAGCGTGCAGTGCCCAAGACAGCTGGGGATGTAGGTGTACGTTGAGCCCACCAGCGACCATAGCACCACCACTTATTCGTCGACCGTGTGATCGACCGATACAGAGCTCTGCACGTGAGCAGTGGTGGTGGTGCTATTAGCGGGCACGCCCACAGCCACAGTGGGCGAATGTACGCGACTGCCAGTCGGGCACGGATCTCGGCCCCCCCAGGCACTGTCCCCAGGGCACGGATGGCAGTGTGAAGCTTGTCCCAGCCTCCTCGTAATGAAATCGGTTTGGTGGCGTCTGCAAGCGTCGCAACAATCCCCAAATGCTCAATCTGCTTGGGTGGTTGGTCCGTTCTGTCCCACATCTGCCGCTTGCGCTCGTTCTCCTTGAAACCGACAGCCATGTCGAAGCGTTGTGTGTAGTTCAGGTCCCTGGCGAGCTCCTCAGCACTCGTACTCGTGAGGGACCTGTCGTCCATGAAAGCGTGGCTGGCTGGTGGCTGCCAGGGCACCAGGGCCGCGATCATCGTTGCTGGGGCCACTGAGCCTCCCTGGGGAAGACCACGCGTCGCCCAGATAGGTGGCGCCAACGAGAAGTTGACGCTGCAGTAACGTGGCCCTCTCCACGCGGCCACGGCAGTGAACGTAACAGCTGCGGGCACCCCTGAACAAATACAAGCCTGGGCACCCACTGCGTGGTCGATGTTATCGTAGGCTCGGCTCAGGTCCAATTTGGCACCGGCCTCAAACACTCAACACGAATGTAACCAACTGCTGATGGCATGTACCACACTCGTCGCACGTCGTCCAGCGTACTGGTTGTCAGGCGGCTGAGGCATCCCAGCCGAAAGTGCAGATAGCCAAACCCTGACCAAGATTGAACCCACAGAGATGGGTCGAAACTCAACTTCACTTTTTGGGATCCCAACCACACGCCACGGGAAGATCATGTCCAGAGCGTCATGGTCGAGTATGCCCTGGGTGTCCACACACTCGCGGCTGGTGTCGCACCAGAGTTCGTGCAACTGCAAGATCATCTCTGGGAAGAAACGGCGTAGTAGTTTGAGTTCCGTAGCGGTCCATCCGTCAAGACCTGGAGCACCACGGCATTTGGAAAGTACAGCATCGAAGTGAGCAAGACTCGGCAGCCAATGCTCGCTCTCGCGAGCCCGGGGGAAGTCCACATTCGCGGCCCACTCCTGCCAGCGTGCGAAGTGGCCAGCAGCATCGTGTCGATCAGGCTCAGGCGCCCACTGCTGTTCCCATTCTTTGTGCATCTCCACAACATCCGCTGGGGCCGTCGGTGAGGCAGCCTTGAATAATGGTGTGGCGAGCTTGTAGATATCCTTGCTCCAGCTGGCGAAACGACGTCGCCACTCTCGAGACTGAGACTCCTGGATGCTACGTTGTTCCCTGGAGATGCCAGCGCTGAGCAGATCCAAGGCCTCAGCATGCATAGGGGCCCCGTAGAGGGGTACCTCAAAGAGGCCTCTTTGGGCGGAGGGCAAAGGGTGAAATCTGAAATGCCGTTTCGATAGATTTTCGAGATTTGAATCTGCCAGCGGTGAATCACAAGACGGATCGATTTTCGAGGTGCAGAGGTCCATGTGGAGATCACCCTGAGCCCTCCACCCTAAGGAAATGCTCAGGAATTCCGACGCTCCAAAAAAATGGGAGCAGGCGGCTCTTGCCAGTTTTCGGGCTCCGGGGGCCCTCGCGCCGGGCCTCGGGAGCGTCAGAAACGACTCGGGACGAAAAACAGATGCCAGGGACGCGGTCTGGGCCTCCTGGGCCCACCCCCCAACAAAAAACTGGAGCAGCCGGGTGTCTGGGAAGAGGGCGAACCCCGGCGGAGGGGCCCGATATCCCCCAGCGCTGGTGGGACCCGCAGGGGCAGGCTTCGTAGCTGGCCGCAGACCCGAAGGGGTGCTCGCGAAGACTTGTCCGCGGAGGCCCCGGCGCGGAGCGCACCCGTGCGACCGCGCAGACGTCCACGGGAGGCCCAGACCCCCGACGCCATGATGTTTTCATTATACGTCGACCCCTATAAATGTCTCAACCCATCCCCCCGGACCGGTGTCTCGTCCTGCAGGAGTCGTTCTTTGACGGTCCCGAGGCCCGCTGAGGGCCCCCAGAGGCCGAAGCTGCGGGAGAAGACCTCCCGCCATAGGAGTTTCTTCCTATTGCCCGCGAGGGGGTCTGGGGATGCCGCGCCCACGGGAGGCCCGGGCCGCGGGGGCGTGGGTGCGGACGCGTGTTCCGACTGGGGGATCGACTACGGAATTGATCTACCCCAAAATTGATGTTCACGTCGACTCTTCAACAAAATACGTCAACCATTCGTAGATCTGCGAAATTTCTACGCATTGCCCGTGGACTCGACCAGAAAAATAAACTCTGGGGCAATCCAATTTCGGGTCGGGCGAAAGGGGGGGATAGCAAAGGGGTGGTTTGAGAATCAGCTCACGTTGCTGATTTTCCCGGCGCCTCCCGGCGCCAGAGGCGGCCATAGGAATGGGCCCCTCGGTGGGGCCGAAACCAGCTGCATGCAGCAAATTTCGTAATCTAAAACAGGGCGGGATCGGGATAAATCGCTCCAGAGCGTTCCGGAGCGCTCTCAGAGCGCTCCGGAACGCCATGGAGCGGCCGCGGCGCCCGATTCTCAGAGATTTCGAGTTGTCCCGATCCGATTTTGTCCCGATCTTCGCGTCGTTTGATGCCCCCCCGTTTCCCAATCCCCCCCTTTTCGTCCGGCCCGACAATTCCGTGGCCGATCTCCTGCTCGCGTGTTCCTCGCTCCCGGGGGCGCCCCCGCGCGCCGCCCCCGTAGGGCGCTCCGCGGGCGGCCGCCCCGCGGCCTCGAGTTACAAGTTGGGCCTGTCCCCCCTACAGGGGGATGCTCGAGAAAAATACAAAGGGTACCCCAGCAAGAATCAAGAAATAGTCCAAACATATAGTCTGGGGACTATGTTTTGCATATGTTCCTGACCTTTTTGGGGCATTTTCGGAGTATTTGTTTTGAGGCATTTTTCGGGGCATATTGTTTTGGGGTATTTTTCGGGGCATATTGTTTTATCTTTCGTTGAAAATCCCCCCCTGGGACACGCCCGACATGAGCCTCGAGCGCCGCGGCCTCGAGCGCC
>CAUYUJ010012980.1:157500-195000 GCA_963575745.1 Prorocentrum cordatum | reverse complement strand
GTTTGCGAGTGGATCAAGGAACAGCCTGACCATCCATCCACACTCTGTCGACTACCAGTCGAACGTAAGATACCGCTCCTTCGACCTGGTTCTACCTTTGGTCAACTGTCGACTCACAATTGCTTCGCAACTGTTTCTTGATCCACGTTTGATCCACAATCGATCAACCACTGATGCGCAATTCGACGAGTACATCATCGGACGAATATTGCGGAAGACCTTTGGCTCAATCGCCAGGCAGGCAGGAATGCGTACCGATCTATCTCCGCGCCGATCGTCGAAACCGATTGCGGGCGCGACAGCCCGCAATCCCTTTTTCAGTTACTCTGCGCCCCTGCAATGTCTCACGACGGAGAATACCCCATCAGAATGGCTGTTCACGCCCATACGCAGGCCAATCTGGACGGTTTCTGCAGCAACGCCGCCCACTCGTACCAGGACCTCCCCACTCCGCAGAAACAACTCTCCACCGGCCTCAAAATTCTGGTGACGAGCGCCAGGGGCTTCATGGAGTCGGTCCACGGGGATCTCGCCACCCAGGATGTTTATATAGAGGCCTCCTAGATGGGGTTCGAGTAGATTTAAGTCGGGCGTGTCCCCCTACAGCCGGATTTTGGACGAAAAATCCGCCGACCCTGTCGGCGTGTGTGAGGGGCTTTTCCGTTCGAGCCGTCATCTCCGTCATTCTTTGTACTCGTCGTCTCTGTCCTTCCCTTTCCCTGGGAGACCTCTGCCCCTGGGCTCCAGCCAAGCCGACCTTGAGCAACCTCGTAATTGAGTCGAAGGGAAGCCCCTTCCCTTTGATCCCTCCCCCGCCGGGAGGGGGGGGGGTAGCGACCCCCCCCCGAGATAGACGCCCCCCCCTGGGACTCAGCTCGACCCCCCCCCCGGGTCAGATACGACGCCCCCCCCTGGGACTCCTCTTCCCCTGGGCTCCAGCCAAGCCGACCTTGAGCAACCTCGTAATTGAGTCGAAGGGAAGCCCCTTCCCTTTGATCCCTCCCCCGCCGGGAGGGGGGGGGGGGGTGTCGACCCCCCCCCCGGGTCAGATACGACGCCCCCCCCTGGGACTCCTCTTCCCCTGGGCTCCAGCCAAGCCGACCTTGAGCAACCTCGTAATTGAGTCGAAGGGAAGCCCCTTCCCTTTGATCCCTCCCCCGCCGGGAGGGGGGGGGGGTGTCGACCCCCCCCCCGGGTCAGATACGACGCCCCCCCCTGGGACTCCTCTTCCCCTGGGCTCCAGCCAAGCCGACCTTGAGCAACCTCGTAATTGAGTCGAAGGGAAGCCCCTTCCCTTTGATCCCTCCCCCGCCGGGAGGGGGGGGGGGTGTCGACCCCCCCCCCGGGTCAGATACGACGCCCCCCCCTGGGACTCCTCTTCCCCTGGGCTCCAGCCAAGCCGACCTTGAGCAACCTCGTAATTGAGTCGAAGGGAAGCCCCTTCCCTTTGATCCCTCCCCCGCCGGGAGGGGGGGGGGGTAGTCGACCCCCCCCCCGGGTCAGATACGACGCCCCCCCCTGGGACTCCTCTTCCCCTGGGCTCCAGCCAAGCCGACCTTGAGCAACCTCGTAATTGAGTCGAAGGGAAGCCCCTTCCCTTTGATCCCTCCCCCGCCGGGAGGGGGGGGGGGGTGTCGACCCCCCCCCCGGGTCAGATACGACGCCCCCCCCTGGGACTCCTCTTCCCCTGGGCTCCAGCCAAGCCGACCTTGAGCAACCTCGTAATTGAGTCGAAGGGAAGCCCCTTCCCTTTGATCCCTCCCCCGCCGGGAGGGGGGGGGGGGTAGCGACCCCCCCCCCAGATACGACGGGGACTAGCCAAGCCGACCTTGAGCAACCTCGTAAGTCCTTCCCTCCCTCCCCCGCCGGGACCCCTCAGATACGACGCCCCCCCCTGGGACTCCTCTTCCCCTGGGCTCCAGCCAAGCCGACCTTGAGCAACCTCGTAATCTCTTGCTGCGCATTGCGAACAGGGTCGGCGGCACCGGCCGTCAGGCCTTCGCAATACAGACTAGTCAAAAATCATCCCCCACAAAAAACCGAACATAGTCAAACAATCGTCCCCGAACTATGTTTTGACTATTCTTGAATACTCCTCCTGTAGAGGGGCAGGCAGGGCTTAAGAGTAGATGGGGTCGGAAGATCGCGCCGCATCGCAGATGCACCAGCGACGCTGGCGGTGCATCGACGACGTCGGCGTGGCAAACGTGGGGCCCCGCATCGCAGCCGCATCGCCGATGCATCGGCGATATGGGGCCCGATCCCCTCCGACCCCACCTGCTCCGACGACCCCATCTAGGAGGCCTGGATTCTGCGGAAGCTGGGCGAGGGCTGGCAAGTCCGCGGCTGCTAAAACGATCTTGGCGGAAGAAAACAACAGAATCCTGCAATAAACCTCCACGCGCTGAATAGAAAACGGGCTTTTTCCCGGAAGATAAAGAACTCCCCGGAGCTCCGCTTTAGCAGCCACGGGTTTGCCAGCCTTCGCCTGGCCTTCGAAGTCGGCAGTGGACAAACCTCCCTTTAGCAATCCACCCTTGAATGAAAACGGCCCAAGACCAAAATCGACGGACCTGGAGCCGCAAAAATGACGGCCGCGACGCCCTCTCGCGAACCGAAAACGGCCAATTCGCTAATCGACGCGTCAGGGTTGGAGGTCTATCAACCTCCGATGAAGTGTATATAGGGAAGCTGACTCTATACACCGACGCTTCTTCCAGCCCTGCGTTGTAATTTGTACCAGAGAGCGGATGCTGGTGTATACGGGACCCCGGTCTATACATTATTCGTTGTTTTCCCGGGTCATCGGGGAAACGAAAATACACCACACCACCCCAGCGTCGTCCTCGACCCGCGAGAAGTCCAGGTTTGAAAAAACAGCCCGCCACTGGTCATGTATATGTTCCACTTCCCGAGTATTCTCCAACGTCCCAGGAGGTGCAACCTCATGCGCTGAGGGAGGGCAGCACGTTTCTCGAGGGAGCCGCGTGCCGCAGCGACCCGCGCGCGCAGGCTCCGCGCGGTCTCCGGTCGCCCCGCACGCTCCGGTCACCCTCCTCCCAGCATGCCCTGAGAGGAACTGATCCTTGACCCCTCCTTCCTCCCTCCTCCCTCCTCCCTCCTCCTCCTCCTCCTCCTCCTCCTCCTCCTCCTCCTTCTCCTCTCATCCTCCTCCTCCTCCTCCTTTCCTGTTCCAGGGTTCCATATAAGTAACTTCTTCCCGTCGCACCCCGAGGCCAGTTTTTAGGGGCCAGGCGTTTCGCCTGAGACTTCCTCACCATTTATAGCTCTGAAGCTCAAACGATGGCAACGCTTTCACAGATTGAGGGCGGGTGGTTTTCAAAATGTGGCTCTCGCCTGAGCGCCGCGCACATTCGTTTTAACAGTTCAAACGTTTGACGGATTGAGGGCGGGAAGTTTTCAAATTGCTGCTCTCGCCTTAGCGCCGCGCACATTCGTTAAAAATTACAAGAGCTTCACGGGTTGAGGGCGGGCCGTTTTCAAAATGTGGCTCTCGCCTAGCGCCGCGCACATTCGTTTTAGACATCGCAAGAGTTTCACGGGTTGACGGCGAGTGTTCAGAATGTGGCTCTCGCTAAGCGCCGCGCACTTCGTTGTACACAGTTGCAAAGGCTTCACGGATTGAGGGCCGTTCCTTTTCAAAATGTGGCTCTCGCCTTAGCGCCGCGCACATTCGTGATAAGAAATTGCAAGGGTTTCACGGATTCCCATGACCAGCGCACCACACATGGTGATTTGAAAGGATTCATGATTATGCGGGCACAATAGTTAAATTGATTCGCGGTGTTCAAATCCTAAAAATGGCGTTCTGGCACGATTCCAGATCGTCAGGACGCAGCAGTCAGACTGATCCGTGGCGTGGAAATCCCGAGAACAATGTTTTGGCATGCTTTGAAGTCTTCAAGCGGTTGTCCTCAGCGAAGCAGTTCGCTCAATGGAAATGGACCGCTGTATGGGGCCTGTGAAGATGGAGCTTGGAGGGAGGGTTAATTCACACATCGTTGATGTGACTCTTGGGTTTACTTCCTCCTCCTCCTCCTCGTCTACTCCCTCTCCTCCTCCTCCTCATCATCCTCCTCTCCCTCCCCCTCCTCCACCTCGATATCTCCTTCCTTCGACTCTCGACTACCTTGACCCCGGAGCTTTCCGGCAGGACCAACTTTCTCCAAGATAACATGTCGCCAAAGGGGTGGTACAAAATGACCACAGAGGAGTCCAACAGGAAGGGAGGGAAAGCCTAGACTGCCCGGTCGGCCGCCGTTCTGGTTGAGGCTTCCTCAATTTCCTCGGGGATCGTGATCTCGCCTCAATGCCAGCTACATGTCTGATCCAGACGGCAACGATCCCTCGTAAACAACAGCTGAAGTGCACATGGCCGTGCCCTCCTCCTGTCCCGGCCGAGTCTTCCCTACATGGGAGTTCACGTTTTCAGGAGGAGGAAGAGGGATCCTCCTCCTCCTCCTCCTCTTCCTCCTCCTCCTCCTCCTCCTGTCCTGTCCCAGGAAAACATGGGAATGCACGTTTTCACTCGCCGCCCCCCTGCTCGTCGACCCGCCTCCCACCTCTGCTGCTGTTCGGGTGCCCTGCCGGGGTCCTCACCGCCTGTCTCTTGAGGGGCTCAACACGGTGCGATGGCAGACCGTGCGGTGACCTCGAAAAAACAAGGGACCTCACCGCACTGCACGGTCTTGGCACCTTCGAGGCCCCCATCGCCTCGAGAAACGACCCAAATCCCACATCCGTGCGATCACCCCAAATCTGGGGAGACCACAAGGTACCGATACCGTTATTCCCAGAACCTCTCCCAGGGCGCGTTCTAACCTAACCAGAATGTCGGGGCTTCCTCCGTCCGCATTGTCCCTTCCGTTCATCCGTCCTCTTTCCCTGCCTTGGGGGCTGCACGACATATACACTTCGCAAGTAAGAAGAATACACCCCGAAGGCGGCACGATCGAGGACGAAGAGGGCGGGTATCGAGGGTTTGGAATATACGTGTTGACTGGCACGCGAGCAGGGAAGAGCGAGCAGTCTTGTACTGATTGTTGTTGTTGTCGTTGACATTGCTGTTGTTGTTGTTGTCATTGTTGCTGTTGCTGCTGCTGCTGTTGTTGTTGTTGTTGTTGTTGTTGTCAAGTTCTCGTGTTTTTGGCATCGGGCTCTGCTTGGCTGCCGAGCAGGTTCGATCGACCAAATTACTCACAACTTTCGGCAACCCTCTATGGGATGGCGCCACTCAAGGATCCTTGTGATCCTTCGCAAGCGTGCGCGGCCAGCGGCCTCTAGACGGCCTGTTGCGTCCCTGCGACCGAACTGCCCCGCGCACTGAAATCCCAGAAGCTTGCATCGCCCCTGTTCATCTCTGGAAGACCCGCCGCGCTTCACGCGTAAACGATATCTGAAAGCCATCCTGATGGCGCGCCCTCGGTCGTCAATGGCAGCCTCGCCGACTCCAAGCACGTCGGAAAGCTCGAAGTCGCCCCCGGCTGCTGCAGCCGCAACCGCCAGGGCCAGCGCCGCAGCGCAGACGAAACGCGGCCCTTTGGTGGGGCCGCGCCGCCACGCACCGAACCCCCCAGCCGCCAGGGGAACTCCAGAAAGCAGCCGCATTGTCGAGGGAGCCGGATAGGCAGCATCGCAGGCAATGCACTCGCCCAGCCCGCTGCGTGACGCAATGCTGCGTCACCGACAGGATCATCTTGGACGGCACCTCCAGCCTGACGCCCTCCTCCACGTCGCGTCGGCTGTGGGCCGCCGCGCAATCAGCACTGGCGACCCAGAAGATCACGCCGTCAAGGGTGAGGCGGTGCCGTTCCCAGCGCGACAGCAAGGCCGGCGGAGCGCGCAGCTCCGCAACGTGCGCCTTAGCGCAGCGGTCGGCTTCCAGGTTGCCACATCGCCCGCGCCGAGGCACCCGCCCACTCTCGACGTCCCGCGCCGTCGCGTGCGCGACGATGTTGAGGACGGTCAGCCCTGCGGGGCCCAGGTGTTGAGTTGTCATTCCAAAACAACACTATCCATTACAGTTGTTCCATTGAAGTGCCCGTCCCGGAGCTTGCACCATGTTTTTACAAGGGAACGAAATGTCACCAAACCAAGCCTCTGGCCCCAGGGTTCAAACACCAGAGGCTCCCGCCTGATACTTCCTCACAATTTATTACCAGGCCCCGCTCTCGCGCGGGACTGCTTCACAATTTATCAAGAATCAAGAATTGCGCGTTGGGGAGGGGACCTCCTCGCAATGTATTCGGACACCGAACCCTCGACACTCAAAAATCACGCTTTCGCTGTGAAATTCCTCCGGATATGTTTGGAAATCGCGCTGTCGCTGAGACTTCTTCGCGCTCTAATGCAGCAGTCACGCTTCTCGGGAGCGGCCAAGAGGGGGGTGTCCAAGAGGGGGGGGTGCAAATCATGACCGGCGGCATGTGCGCGGCCCAGCGGGGGGGCCTGGGACGTAATGAAAGAAGAAGAGGCGCCATGAAATCTGGGGAAATATCATGGCCCACGCCATGATATCCACCCCTCCCCTAGTCATCACCCCCCTCTTTTCCGCCCCCGAGCTTCAGCAGCCCGCCTGCTCGACCTGGCTGCCTGGGCCCGCCTTCCGGGCCCGCCTGTGAAGCCGACCCGCCCGGTCTGCCCGTCTGGCTCTGCCACGTGTCTTCTGCTCCTTGCCCCCCGTCCTGCTACTCTTTTTCTCTCAATATGTTTCTCTCTCTCTCTCTCTCTCTCTCTCTCTCACTCGTGCTCCATCCTCCTCCTTCCTCCTTGTCCTTTGCTTGAGGATCATTTTGTCATGAAATTGCCGACCTGCCCTCGCCCTCTCCATCTTTTTCTGTCACATGGTTTGCGAATACCCTCCTCGCTCAGGCGGGGCCTCCCTGGAGGGGTGGTAGGGGCACGAAACCTGATAAATAACACTGTTTTCGAATAGCGTCCTCGCTCAGGCGGGGCCTCCCTGGAGGGTGGGAGTGGCACGAAACCTGATAAATAATACTGTTTTCGAATAGCGTCCTCGCTCAGGCGGGGCCTTCCTGGAGGGGTGGGAGGGGCACGAAACCTGATAAATAACACTGTTTTCGAATAGCGTCCTCGCTCAGGCGGGGCCTCCCTGGAGGGTGGGAGTGGCACGGAACCTGATAAATAACACTGTTTTCGAATAGCGTCCTCGCTCAGGCGGGGCCTTCCTGGAGGGGTGGGAGGGGCACGGAACCTGATAAATAACACTGTTTTCGAATAGCGTCCTCGCTCAGGCGGGGCCTTCCTGGTGGGGTGGGAGGGGCACGGAACCTGATAAATAACACTGTTTTCGAATAGCGTCCTCGCTCAGGCGGGGCCTCCCTGGAGAGGTGGGAGGGGCACGAAACCTGATAAACAATACTGTTTTCGAATAGCGTCCTCGCTCAGGCGGGGCCTCCCTGGAGGGGTGGGAGTGGCACGGAACCTGATAAATAATACTGTTTTCGAATAGCGTCCTCGCTCAGGCGGGGCCTCCCTGGAGGGGTGGGAGGGGCACTAAACCTGATAAATAACACTGTTTTCGAATAGCGTCCTCGCTCAGGCGGGGCCTCCCTGGAGGGGTGGGAGGGGCGCATGGTATTGGTATGGTATTGGTATGGTATTGTCATGGTATTGGTATGGTGGGAGGGAGCTCAGACGAAACCTGAGAAATAACAGGTGTTGCATGGTGTTGGTATGGTATTGGTATGGTATGGTCTGGCGTGGTATGGTATTGGTATGGTATTGTATTGGTATGGTATGGCTTGGTATGGTTTGGTATGGTATTGGTATGGTATTGGTATGGTAGGGCTTGGTATGGTATGGTATTGGTATGGTATGGTATTGGTATGGTATGGCTTGGTATGGCTTGGCATGGTATTGGTATGGTATGGTATTGGTATGGTATGGCTTGGTACGGTATGGTGATGTGCGGAATGGTATCGTATGGTATGGTTTAGGAGAAGGACGCGGGAGGAGGAGGAGGAGGAGGAGGAGAAGGAGAGGGTGTTCTGGGAAAACAAGAACCCCACTCAGGATGTGGGGAAATATACCCGCAAGGGGGTACGATCGAACACGAAGAGGGCGGGCATCGAGGGTTTGGGATATATGTGTTTCATGAAATAGCGAACAGATGAGAGCGAACAGCCATGAGATGTGTGTTGCTGCATCTGAACTTGTTATGGAATTCTTGATTACATAATGTTGATTGTTGATCCCCTCTGTTTCAAGTAAAGCGTTTCTCAAAATAAACCTTGTGGTTGACATCCCCGGTAACCATTCCAGTTGTTCATTCAAGTGCTCCTCCTGGGGGCTCGCACCCTAAACTAATTCGCGCCCTTTCGGCGAACACTTTCGCAATGTATTCTGGAATCGCGCTTTCGCGTGGGAATTCTTCCTCGGAGTGTACTCGGGCGCCGCGGCATCGACACTCCAGAATCACGCATTCGCGAGGGATTCCCGAACGGTTTGTTTGGGAATCGCGCTTCCGCAGCCCGTCTGCTCGACCTGGCCGCCTGGGCCCGCCTCCCCGACCCGCCCGCTACGGTCTACCCGCCCGATCTGCCCGTCTGGTTCTGCCACGTGTTTTCTGCTCCAAGTCTCCCTCCTGCTACTTGTTGTCGTGTGTTTGTGTGTCTTTTGTTCTCTCTCTCTCTCGTGTTCCCTTTTCTTCCCTCTCCCTTGTCCCTTCCGTTCATCCGTCCCCTCCTCCCTGCCTCAACGGCTGCACGACTTGCACGTTCCAGGCTGGAAAAGATGCCACTGATGGGGGAACGATCGAAAACGAAGAATGCGGGTATCGAGGGTTCTGGAAATACGCGTTGAATGGCACGCGAACGTGTCGATGCGAACCGTATCCAACTGGTATTGGTGATGCGGTTGTTGTTGAATTCTGATGTCTAGCAATAGATATTGTTGAACCCCCTGCCCGGCAAACGCTGTTTTTACATTAGAGTGCTCCTCCCATGGCTCGCAGCACCCTGCCCTTTACAAGGGACAGCGGAGGGTCACCAAAGTGCCCCCCGGGACCCCGAAAAACAACAACATTGGCTCCTGCCAAATGATTCCTCACAAGTATTTTCAAAATAGCGCTCTCGCGCAGGACTCCTTCATAATGCATCCAAGAATCGCGCTCTCGCGTAGGACGTCCTCACAATGTATTGACACGCCGCGCCCTCGACACTCAGGAATGACGCTCCCGCTCTGGCCTCTTGGCGATTTACTTGGGAATCCAACTATCGTTCGAGCGCCCCTCGCGAGCCATGCTGTACTCACGCTTCAGCAGCACGTTTTCTCGACCTGGCCCCAGGGCGTGGCAGGCGTGGCATTCCCTCGACGCCACATGGGGTGTGCTGGGGGTGGGGGCCCTGTGCGCTGCAGGCCCCCAGGGCGTGGCAGGCGTGGCATTTCCTCGACGCCACAGGGGGCTGGACAGCAGAGAGGGTACGTAGGTAGCGTAGCAGCCTTGACATTTTCTGGAGTCTATATCTTGGGCAGTATGCACCGGTGCCTCAGGCGTGTACGCGGCAGAAGTATTCTCAGCAAGGTTAACTGTAGACACCTCGGCTCAAGCAGGATCAAAGACAGCAGGCGCCCACAGGCATGCCCCCCAAAATGTGCAGTGGCCGACTTGCCACCTCCGTGCACCACTCTCTTGAACCGGATGATCGAGATGAGCGTCGACATTAGTCTGGCAGGGTTGCACGAGCTCATCGGAAAACATGGCATGGACAGGTTCATCAAATCCGCGTTTGAAGCTTACGGCCGCCAGCTTCGAAATTGGTGGCCGGACGCGCTTCACAAGAGGTATAGTGCCTTGCCGCATCCAGGAACGAACGACGATGGCTGGAGGCAGTGCCTGGCGACGTTCCTGATGGACCGTACGTCGGGCGGGTTCCCCCAGGAGGCTCTTTTAGACGACGGCGGCGGCCCGCCGGCGAAGATTCGGCGAGCGCGCGAGCCCGGCAGCGCGGCGGCTGACACAGAGGCCCCCGCCGCAGCGTTTGCCACGCCTATGAAGGCTGCACCGACGAAGGACGCGCAAACGAAGGCCCCGCCCATGCAGACTTGCACTCCGCAGCGGTCCCCGGCCTTGCTGTTGGCTACTTCTGTTCGTTCCAGTGGCACCCCTCGCACTCAGCTTTCTCCCGGGCCCGCGGAGGCGGACGAGCGTTGGTGGCAAGGACCCTGGTCACGGAGCCTGCGACAATCGGTCGCGGTGACCTGTGTGTGCGCCCTGGCGCGGATAAGAAAACTGTCCGATGGTGCGATTCGTTTGCAGAGAAACGGGCGGTGGATCCACAGTTCCAGCCGTCCAAGAGGGGTACCGATGCAAACTTGTGGCAGGTTCTCAACAGGTACTCCTACGGCAACCACCCGAGCTACGAGATGGATGTTCCCACCCTTCGCCCGTTCGCACTGCAGCCTGACATGGTTTGTGAACACACGTGACATAAAATAAGTATGTGGGGTTCCTCGGTAGCGTAATTGGGCTATGTGGCATTTTTCCTCCCACATCTGCCTCCAGGGGGCCATGCCCGAACCAACTCCCGAGACGCGGCTCCCAGGGGCCTCCGCGGGGGGGGGTCCAGCCCCCTGGCGCGCAGGCCAGTGCCGGGGTCGCAGAAGCCTCCTGGATGTGGGTCGGGAATGTCCCCCTGGAGGCAGATCTGGGGAGGAAACGCAAGAAATACAATCCAAAAGTGCCCCAAAACAGACGCTCACAAACAGTCGCAAAATCGTCCCCAGACTACGTTGTTGACCATCTTTGAATATTCCTCCTGCAGAGGGACAGGCCCAACGTAATTCTAGATGAGTTCGGAGTGGATGGGGTCGGAGGATCGCGCCGCATCGGCGACGTCGGCGATGCATCGGCGGCGTCGGAGTGTACAAACACGGGTTCCTCATCAGGCCACGTCGTCGATGCATCGGCGATGCGGCGCGATTCTATGACACCGTCTGCTCGGACCCCGTCTGGGAGGCCTAGATGGGGTCGGCGGCGACCTCAGGGATGGGGTCCTGAGGACGAGGTGCCTCAAACAAAGTAAGCCCACCCTTGGACCCCTTCATATCCTCAGGGCCCTGTTCCTCAGGACCCCATCTTTGAGCTCAGACCCCCGACGTCATGATATTTTCGTAACGTCGACCCTCAAAGCTCTTGACCCATTCCCCTGCACCGTTTTTGGATCCCGCGCCGTTTCTCTCACGGCCCGAAGGCCCAGCGAGGGCCTCCAGAGGCCGAAAATGGCGAGAAACCTCCCGTCGTGAGTTTGCCCTGACTCGAGGGGGGGTCCGGGAACCACCGAGAGGGGGGGCCGCCGTGGGCCCTGACCAAAGGTCACTATGGGTCGCACAGACAGACAGACAGAGGAGCCAAACGCCGTCCGGCGCGTAGGCGGAATATGGCAGCAGGCTTTGGTTGCTGCTTGCAGGAACGAATTAGAATTGAGCATCGGTAGCGACATTCGCAGCGAAATGGCGCCAGCTGCGCTCGTCGCCAATGCAATTCTGCACGGCGGCTTCAGAAGCGAAGCGCGGGGCAATTTTCTCGTGCAAACAATTCGCCCACTCGTGCCTGGGTCGCCCCCGTGCTCTCCGCGCCCTCCGGGTCGCGGGTCGCAGGCTGCCAGTCTCGAAGGTCAGCGCGCGAAGCACATCACCGTCGTCCGCTCTGCCAACCTTCCCGAACCAGAGCAGCTGGCGTCGCAAGAGCTGAGGTGCGTAGCTGAGTTGCCCGGCCTGCTCGAGCACCGTCTTGTTCGACACCCTCGAGACATATGCATGTGGTATATGTAGAATACGACGCAGGCAACGAGCTTGAAATCCATCGAGTCTTCTTCTCTCCGCCCTGTTTAACCAAGCAGTGTTCAAGCTTTGCATAATCTTTGTAGTAACGACCTATTGAGATACTTCCAACTTCCTGGCTGCGGTAATCGGTGAATGCTTCCAAGTGCGTTCAAAAAAAGAAAATACGCCCCATGCCATTCCCAGTCTTTTGGTAAGTTCTCCTCCAAGCTTGCCTGCGCTGCACAGCGTGGCCCCCGAATACTTCATGCACTCATTCGCTGCGATTGCGGCGCCTCCAGGGGCGACCAATTCAACGTCACACTTCACGCACATCAGCTGGAATTTGCCCCAATGCAAATCCACCCCGAACATTTTTCCGGCGCCCGCCACAGCCTCCAGGGGCAGTTGCAGATAGTGTTGGGATGTGCCCACCAGCAGCGCGTCGTCAGCACACAGCAGTATTGAAATTTGCCCTTCGTCCAAGGCCTCGCGCGCGTCTGCGGGCAACTTGTCCCTGGCCTCTCGGATGACCACAGACATCACCATAACGAACAGGAATGGAGACAACGGGCAACCTTGTGAGATCCCAGATTCTCGCGGTCGCGATTGGGGCAGGATTCGCCCGTCCGCTACGCAAAAGTGCCTGTTCTCGTAGATGTGACCGATCATGCGCAGCATGGGCTCCGGGACACCGAAGGCGCAAAGAGCATCCAGCATGGCGCCAACATGTATTGAACCAAAAGCATTCTTCCAATCTAGTGCCACCATTGCTGTTTTACCTTCCTTTTTCTGCGTGTGCTCAATCGACGTGTCTTCGCACTGCGCGCATTGCGTCCGAAGCCCCCCGCCCTCGGCGAAATCCAAACTGCGTCTTTGTTAGTCTGTCCTCCGCCCCCGCTTCTTGCAATCTTTTGAGTAGTAGGCTTGCCGGGAGCTTGAAGCTAATGCACAAAAAGCTAATCGGTCTGTAATTGTCGCATTCGTCGATGGCCCCCTTGTTCTTGTTGATCGCGCTGATAGCTGCATGCTGCGAATCGCTCGGTGCCGACTTCTCCCTCCAACACTTGTTCATCAGGTCTGTGATCCACTCTAGCCCCCCAGGCGCGTCTGCAAGTGTCTTCCAGTACTCTGCTGGGATGTCGTCGGGGCCGGCCGCTTTGCCACGCTGGAGTTCACGCACTGCTGCCTCTGCGCGAAGTCTGCCCCCGATGCCGGCAGAGAGGGGCCGAACGGCTCCGAGGGCGCAACATCTGCAGGGCGAACATGCCATTGAACTTCTTCAATATACTCCGCCGCGGCATCTGCCCGGCAGCTGCTGCCCACAAGGTTGCCCTCTAGATCCTTCAACCTGCCTTGCTTCCGGGCGCGAGGCCGGCAGGCTCGCCTCAAGGAGGCCCAATCCACAGCAGCAATTTGGTCGTTCATCCACGCTGTCCCGTCGTGCCTCGCTGATTTACGAATCTGCTTCAGGAAATCTTTGACTGCAGAGTGGTTGTTTTCAAGCCTCGCTCGGGTGCGAAGGTCGATCGGGTCCAGCGCGCTTGGAGATCCATGGCTTTTTACACGTACTCCTCCAACATGGGAGTACTTCTCTTGCCTGTGCCATGCCGGCTTTGGCGTCGCCCCACGTGCTTTGCACGCTAAACTGCGGGCTCACGGCCGCGAGAAAAGCCCCCGAAAATGCTCGGCCAACAAGTTCGTCCGACAGGGAACGAACGTCGAAACATTGGAGCGCCTTGCGCGGTTCTGCGCCCAAGTTGACTGCAATGGAACACGTGGCCAAGAAGTGATATGTTACAAGAGCGGCTTCGCGATGACTACCCATGCAGTTGATGGCGCCAAGCCGAGCAGCATCGCACGAGATGATATCCAAAATGTTGAACGCATTTTCAGTGATGTCGTCCATAGGCAGGACGCCCGCCTCCACGAAGTTCACTTTCTTGCTCAGCGCTCGATGGAAAAATGCGTGGGCGATCTTCAGAGAGGACCCCGTGCAGACCTCGAGCAGGAGATCTCGATTTGGTACTTCCACTTGGCGCGCTGCTCGCCGGCCCCACCCATGCTGGCCTAGAGCATATTCTCCTGCGTCCGCCGTTCCGATCCTCGCGTTGAAATCGCCGGTCAAGATCTTCCCTTTGTTAGCGTTGCACGCCGCGTACTCTGAGTCAAGCTCCGCATAGAAGATCTGACGTTCCGGCAGCGGCTTCGCGTTGCGAGGCGCTTGCACGTTAAGTATTGCAAGCGCGCCCTGGCTCACTCGCAATTTGAGGAGGCATATGCGATCAGAGATTTGCTTGTGAGATTTGATGCGAAGTTGGGCCTGCGGCGCAATAATAATTCCATCTCCTGAATATGATGTGCCTTCCGTATCTTCTCCAGATAGAATCAACAGATAAGCGTCGGAATTATCAATTTCAGCCTTTGTTTTCCTGGTTGCCTGCAAACAAAGACTGTCTATACTGTATGCCTGCATGATGCGCGTCAACTCCGCCAGCTTGAGGTCCGCAAGGCCTCTCGCATTCCATGTGGTTATATTGAGTTGCGTTTGTGTCGGAGCCAGGCTCCCGGACGCCTGCGGATCTGCGAAAGTATCGCAAACGATGTCCATGGCGATAGTGTGCATGCCGGGCGCAGATTCGGACGCGTGATCTCCTCCCCCCAATTCTGCCCTCGAAGATCTGGTCGTCAGGATACTGTCTGGGGTGGTATATTTGCCCAAGCCCTGAACGTCACCCGCACCGCAAAATGAAGGGGAATCGCGTTGGACATGTAGAAGGCGTTCTCGACCACGATCTTCATCGCAGCGGGGCCCTGATTGATAAGAACGATGTACCAGAGGAGGAGAGCGATGTGCAAGACGTAAACAGTGAGGTTGAGAAGAAGAGAGGGCTCGATCTCGAGAGTGAGAATAATATTGCGCATCCATTATGGTATCTTTGTCCACCTTGGATACGCGACTTGAGAAAGAAGAAACGGAATCTAGCAGAATACCTGCTTGTAGTGCCACAGTGTCGGCTCCGGCATTGGACAAGGAAGAAGCACTTGATGGGGTAGTGGCTGCCAATGCCGGCCGCGTGTCCTACTTCGTGCCTTTCGCCAAACCTTTGGCCCCGCCTTTCCGGGACAACGCCGAACGATCTACGATACCGTCGCATGCCGCGACGAGTTCATGGAGCTTTGCATGGCTCTGCAACTCTTGCCATTCAAGCCACTCTTTGCTCCACTCACGGTGAACGGTTTGCCCATCAATCGTAACCGATAATGCCAATTCCCCTCCAACTGTGACCGTGTATGGATGGGTGGTGCCATCAACTCGCACTGGGTATTGGATACCCATTGTGTCTTTCAGCATATATATAACACCGAAGCAAAAATTACGACCGGCTCGAACTAAAGGTGGGCGATCGACCGTTGCCCAAATGCTTTTGCCTTCATGCTGAATATTGGCATTGCGAAGCTGGTTCACCACCGTGTTCCTGTCGTCGGTTGAACTGAACTCCATGAACAAAATGTTATTGGATTCCCCTTTTGTGTAAATATTGGATGGTGTGGGTGCCAATAGCTGCTGCAATTCATGTTTCATCCAATCCCCAGCGGCCTCAATCGATCCAAACCCGTCTAAATTTCCGACCACCGCCGTGATGTCCCGCTTGTCTGTGCCATGGCTGTGCCCAGGGAGAGGTGCATGACCTTGTGCAGGCGCCCGGAGACGAGAAACTTCACGTTCAAGCTCTGCGAGATTCGCCTGCGTGGCCGTGTCCACGGACGCTCCGGATGCCGATCTTGCTGACGTCGGCCGGGAAGAATAATTTGTTTCAAGCAGTCCCACTCGTTTTGTCAATGCGTCGATCTCGGTCTTGATGGGATTGATGGTGTCGCTTAAATCTTTTCGTGATACGCCGTGCGTTTTGATAGCCTGGATGTCGTTCCTGATGGGGTCGAGGTGGTGGTTCAGAATCGTCTCAAAGTCCTTGGCGGTCAGGGGCTTGTCCGCGGCTGCGTCCATGTACTCTTGAAATTGCTGTTGACGCACTGCTATTGCCTCAGGTTCTGCTGCCATAGGCTGTGGCTCCTGCGGAAGGCTGCTCCCCGTCCTGGCCTGCTTCAGCGCGCTCTTCACTGGAGTCCCCATGTGGTGCTTTTCCGCCGGCATTTTCGCAGAAACACGAGCACCCAGAAACAATCAAGGTCTGTGTAGTAATGGGAGGCGGATGTAGGGGTGAGCGGATGTAGGGGTGAGCGGATGGGAGGCGGATGTAGGGGTGAACGGATGTAGAGGTGATGGCCAAACAGCTTGAGCCAAACTTGAAATAAAAATGTCCTCCTTGGAGGCGCGCGTCCGACCCGAACATGTAGTATGCCCATCTCGTAGCATGTCGTCTCCCGAGCGGTGCGGCCAGAAAGCGCCCGCCACGACGCATATGCTACAAGATTTCTCGGTGCGCGCGTCGCCCTGGGGGGGGCCGACGCACACATAGTATAATTACACCAGAGAAAAACCCCAATCAGTGGATGGTTTTATGAATGGTGGGATTGGCGAAAAAATCAAGAAGGACATCGACCGGAAACCAGGGAACCCTGAACCCACCGAAATCAGCCCAGAACCAATAACGGGGAACCCGGGAATCCGGAACTGGAGACCTGGGAACCCAGCCTGCCACCAAAATCGGCGGGAAATGTTCGCCGAATCGTCAACTTTTGCCCGGGCACCCGGTCTCGGGAACCCGGGAGCCCAGCCTGCTACCAAAATCGGCGGGAAACTTTCGCCCAATATTTCAACTTCCACCAGGACCCCTTCAGTGCAAGCACTGATTGGGGAATGTTGGGTTGACGCCGACACTGCGGCGAAGGTAAAACATGGCTAGGATCGGGATAAATCGCTCCAGAGCGTTCCGGAGCGCTCTCAGAGCCTTCCGGAACGCTCTGGAGCGGCCGCGGCGCACAATACGTCCTCCAAACCCGCCGACTCTCAGGGACTTCGAGTTATTCCGATCCGATTTTATCCCGATCTTCGCATCGTTTTAGACCCGCGCTCGACAGGAGTGGGCCTGACGGGTCCACAACGGTGCGCGGCGGAGGAGGTGGAGGACAAGGAGGAGGAGGAGGAGGAGGAGGAGGTGGAGGAGGAGGAGGAGAGGGAGGAGGAGTAGGAGAGGGAGAGAGTTATCCGGATCCGATTTTGTCCCGATCTTCGCGTCGTTTTAGAAGGGCCACCCCTGCAGCAGCAGCCGCGCAGAGCCCTCCGCCCCCCCGCGGCGCGCGGGCGGCTGCACCGCCGCGGCCGGGCTCGGCTCCGCGGCGGCGGCCTCGGCGCCGGCGGCGGCTACTCGGCCTGCGGTGGTGGTTCGGGCAGCGCCCGGTCCTCCTCGATCCTCCTCCTCCTCCTCCTCCTCCTCCTCCTCCATCCCTCTGCCTCCTCCTCCTCCTCCTCCTCCATTCCCCCTGCCTCATAAACAACGCCTCCTTGTCCCACCCCCGGACCCCAGACGCGTCGGCAGGGCGGGCAGGGCGTTTCGTCTGCGACTTCCTCACCGTTCAGGATCCTGGAGCTTGAAATTTGCAATAACTTCAAGGATGGGTGGCGGGTCCTTTTCAAAATGTGGTTTTCGCCTTAGCGCCGCGAACATTCGTCTTCAACGTGCGCAGAAATTTGACTCGTATGGTTGAGTCCCAGCAATGGCTATCTGGCACGACTTAAGATTGCCAGGACGCGACAGTTACGTTCACTCGCGGTGTTGAAGTCCCAGGAAATGTGCTGGCACGATTGAAGATTCTGAGACAATTGTCTTCCCATGGGGCACTTCCCGCAATGAATAGACAATATACATAAATTCGTATAAGGGGGGCCTCTGAAGAGGAAACTTGGAGGGAGGGGTCATCGCAACATCGTTGATCCGTCTTGGCTTTGCACTGGTCCGCCTCCACATCTGGCTTCTCGACCCCTTACATACCCATTCGAGTCCCGACTGCTGGGTGTGAGCTTCGGAGGGGGGTCCAGACTCCTCAGTTTGCTCACGCCGCGGCTACAGTAGCTTGCAGTGTGTAGCAAGATGCCTCGAGGGGCCTTCAGAGACCACGAGCTGCTCCGCCGCGGCCGCCTCGAGTTCCTCCTCCTCCTCCTCCTCCTCCTCCTCCTCCTCCTCCTCCTCCTCCTCCTCCTCCTCCTCCTCCTCCTCCTCCCCCCTCCCCCCCTCCTCCTCCTCCTCCTCCTCCTCCTCCTCCTCCTCCTCCTCCTCCTCCTCCTCCTCCTCCTCCTCCTCCTCTTTTTCTCCGTGCCCTTCCCTCCCCTCCTCCGCCTCCGCCTCCGAGGGGGCAGCGGCCGGGCCTCCCGGAGCGGCGCGGGGCCCGGGGTGTCCACGATCTGGGGCGGGGGGCGTCGCCAGCAGGGGCGAGGACGGAGGAGGCGAAGGGATGGGTGAGGAGTGAGGAGTGGGGAGTGAGGAGTGAGGAGCGAGGAGTTAGGAGTGAGGAGTGAGGAGTGAGGAGCGAGGAGTTAGGAGTGAGGAGGAGGAGGAGGAGGAGGAGGAGGAGGAGGAGGAGGAGCAGGAGGAGCAGGAGGAGGAGGAGGAGAGGGAGCAGGAGGAGGAGGAGGAGGAAGGATGGTCGAGGATCGAGGCGGATTTGTGATGTTTCTGGGCGTCGTCGGGAGTCCCGGGTTGTCCTGTTTCTGGAGGACGTGGCAAAACATTACCCTGCGACGTACCCAACCCATGTACATCAAGTGGCAAGAGGAGTAGGCCAACATTAGCAGGAACAACGACAGTGTAGACGCGGTGAGTTGCTGCGCAAACTACATGGGATGCGCATGCGTTGCACGACTCACAGGACGACGATCGAAAGAACGAGGATTGAGGCCCCAGGCTCGAAGACTAACGGGGACAGGAACGAGGGGCAGGAGAAGGATGGAATGGGGGGTAATCTTAATCTGCGTATGACGTCACTCCGCTGGGCCACCCAGCAGCCCTCGAAAGTGGCGACAGATTCGCAGATCGCAGCCCCCCAGGGATGGCGAGGTCTAATCTGAATCGGCGTATGAAGTCACTCCGCTGGGCCCCCCAGCAACCCTCGAAAGTGGTGACACATTCGCAGTTCGCAGCCCCCCAGGGATGGCGAGGTCGAATCTGAATCTGCGTATTACCCTACTCCGCTGGGCCCCCCAGCAGCCCTCGAAAGTGGCGCCATTTTCGCAGATCGCAGCCCCCCAGGGATGGCGAGTTCGAATCTGAATCTGCGTATGACCACACTCCGCTGGGCCCCCCAGCAGCCCTCGAAAGTGGCGATAGATTCGCAGATCGCAGCCCCCCAGGGATGGCGAGGTCTAATCTGAATCTGCATATGACCCCACTCCGCTGGGCCACCCAGCAGCCCTCGAAAGTGGTAACAGTTTCGCAGATCGCAGCCCCCCAGGGATGGCGAGGTCTAATCTGAATCTGCGTAGGGCGTCACTCCGCTGGCCACCCCAGCAGCCCTCGAAAGTGGCGACAGATTCGCAGATCGCAGCCCCCCCAGGGATGGCGAGGTCTAATCTGAGTCTGCGTGGGGCGTCACTCCGCTGGCCACCCCAGCAGCCCTCGAAAATGGCGACAGTTTCACAGATCGCAGCCCCCCATGGATGGCGAGGTCTAATCTGAGTCTGCGTAGGGCGTCACTCCGCTGGCCACCCCAGCAGCCCTCGAAAGTGGCGACATATTCGCAGATCGCAGCCCCCCCCAGGGATGGCGAGGTCTAATCTGAGTTTGCGTGGGGCGTCACTCCGCTGGCCACCCCAGCAGCCCTCGAAAATGGCGACAGTTTCACAGATCGCAGCCCCCCAGGGATGGCGAGGTCTAATCTGAGTCTGCGTGGGGCGTCACTCCGCTGGCCACCCCAGCAGCCCTCGAAAGTAGCGACATGTTCACAGATCGCAGCCCCCCAGGGATGGCGAGGTCTAATCTGAGTCTGCCTGGGGCGTCACTCCGCTGGCCACCCCAGCAGCCCTCGAACGTGGCGACAGTTTCGCAGATCGCAGCCCGAAGAGAGGAGGAGGGAAGAGAAGAGGAGGCGGGAGTAGGAAGAAGACGCGACCGCAGTCAGTGCTCTAGTCAAGACGAGCACCCAACGCAGGAGGGTTGGGAGTACACCTCGGCAGCGCCTGGGACGGAGGGCAGCACACGAACCCACGCCGAGGGCCGACCTGGCAATAAAAATAATAATAATAATAATAATAATAATAATAATAATAATAATAATAATAATACTAATACTAATAATAATAATAACAATAATAATAATACTAATACTAATAATAATAATACTAATAATAATGATAATAATAAGCACCGCAAGAAAGGGGGAGCTAAGGAGGGGCCCCAGCACTGCGCTCTAGCCGGAGATCCAAGCTGCACTGCGCTTGCGCACCGTGCGTCAGCCGCCCGCTGGACTTGTCGGCTCTGTCGACCGCTGGCGAAGAGGACCATGCCGTGTGACACGCCTCGAACGGTTGCACAGCACGCCACAGCACCACAAACTGTTCTCCTGCAGGCGGATCTTCGACGAATCATTCATGATAAGATGCCCAGACCATGCTCAAACATACGCAACGAGAGTCGGAACATCGTCCCCAAACTATTTGTTCGACTACTCTTGAACATTCCGCATGTGGAAGACACGCCCGACCCGAGTCCAGGTGCGCTCTGATCCGCCACACTGGTGCCGCGAGAGCGCCACACGGGGGATCACCATCATCAGGAGGGAAAGAAACACACACAGACACCATGAATCGCCGATTCCCCAGAACAGATGGGAAACTATGGGAACATGTGGGACGCGGGGGGGAGATCAACACCCCGAAAACATGGGAACATATGGGGAACTGTCTTATTTGTGTGTACGGTCGACGTGGGCGTTGGTCCCTGACGCCGTGAGGATCGTTCAACCTTGAACGATCGGCCGTCTCCGCAACGTCCGATCGTTCAACATCGACCGATTCTGGGCCGCCGTCGGCGTTCAACCTTGAACGTCCGCGCTGGGGTCGCCGCTGGTCGACACGACGCGTACCGTACTTATTTGTGTGTCCTTTTGGGCCCCTTCACCATCAGACGACACCGATGCCGCGCCTCCCCGGGACCGCTCCCAGGGCGCGCCCTGCCCCCGGCCCTGCTCCGGCCGCGGGGGGGCGAGGGCAGGGCAGCGGCCCTCGGCACCACGTGCCCTCCCGCAGCGGAGGCTCCTCCTCCTCCTCCTCCTCCTCCTCCTCCTCCTCCTCCTCCTCCTCCTCCTTCTTCTTCTCCTCCTCCCCCCCCCCCTCCTCCTCCCCCCCTCCTCCTCCTCCTCCTCCTCCTCCTCCTCCTCCTCCTCCTCCTCCTCCCCCCTCCTCCTCCTCCTCCTCCTCCTCCTCCTCTCCTCCTCCTCCTCCTCCTCCTCCTCCTCCTCCTCCTCCTCCTCCTCCTCCTCCTCCTCCTCCTCCTCCTCCTCCTCCTCCTCCTCCTCCTCCCGCAGCGGAGGCCTGGGCCCACAGGAAACCTCCGACGAGAAGCCCGACCCTGAGACCCCAGGACGTCCCTTGGATTTCGGCGTGGGGACGTCACGCTGTCCGTCGCCAAGCCACCGAAGCCCAAGAAGCCCAGGGCAGCCGGAGGCAAGCAGGGTGCTTCCTGGCTCGGGTCTCCACTGTGTGGCACACGACTTGGACGAGACAGAAGTGGAGGTGCTGGTTTCTCTCGCGGCACCTGGACTCGCAGGGGGCAAGCTCTGCCAGGCTGGCGGTCACTTTTCGCGACGGCTCTGCCCTCGTCCCTCTCGCCCTGCTCGCGGGGGGGCAAACTTGTTGGGGGGGGGGGGACGGGCCTAGGAGGGGAAACATCGACTTGTAACCGCCGATACATCGCCGATAGATCTGCGGAGCACCGCTGGTTCCGCACCTTCCCAAGGGCACCCAATAGCAAACCCGCACGTCCTGGGAGCGGGAGGCTATCGGGATCCTGTCGGTGATCAACGCGCGATTGGGGGTCGATGTGTATACCCTGAGCCTACCCTTAGGTCGGGCATGTCCCCCTATAGGCCGATACTCGACGAAGCTAACTAAGAATAGTCAACAACATATTCCCAAAGGGTCACACAAGGCTAGAATCATCGTCCCCATACTATCTTTGGGTCTACTTTTGAACATGCCTCCTGTAGAGGGACAGGCCCGACCTACGCCTACTACCCCCTCTGATCTGGCGGAGAGCGAGGGGGGGAACTGAGAAGGAGAAGGCCTTCTCAGTACTGCAGGTCCGTGCCGTGTTGACCCTGGCGTTGGTTCCTGACACCGCGCTGGATCGTTCAACCTTGAACGATCGGCCGTCTCCGCAACGTTCGATCGTTCAACATCGATCGATTCTGGGTCGCCGGCGGCGTTCAACCTTGAACGCCCGCGCTGGGGTCGCCGCTGGTCGCAACGCACGACGCAAACCTACCGTAGGCTCGGTCACACGACACCGGCAAGAGTGGCCGCTGGTGCGCGGCCTGCGTGCTCGCCGCCTGCGGGGCGGCAGGCAGCGGCCCGCGCGCTCGGGCAGGGCCCCGGCGCGCCGCCCCGAGGGGTTGGCGCAGAGGGGTCCCCCCCAATCGGCGTCGATTCTGCCTAGGGGAAAACAAACCTACCTCGCTTTTGACCACCCTCGCTTCCAAGAGATACCAAACGATGCCAAATTGAAGCCTGTACTGGTCAGGCCGCTTGACGAGGAGGCGCGTGGTATGACTTGGTTTTGTCTGGAAGCGAAAGCGGGGGAGGTAAGTTGCCTCCCAGGGAGCTTTTTTCCCCCCCTCCGCTTTCTGCTGGCACGGCCCTCCCTGGCTTCCTCCTCGCCGAGCCTCGTGGCCGCGAGCCAGAGGCCACGGCCAGCGAAGGGCCACGCGCATCGGACTGGTCCTTCGCCGGAGTGGCCTCTGCTTCGCGGCCTGGTGACACGCCGACGCGAAAGCGGTCTGCACGCGCACGTGCAGACCCTCTGCGCCGTGCTCGGGCTGCCTGGGGCCGCCTGTGGGCCCCTGCAACGCCCCAGACACGGCTTGGGATGCAGCGCTCCGTCCACGCCGAGGGTCCGTTCCCCTCAGGTGATGGGCCAATGTTCCACCACCGCTACCATGGGCAGGACGGGGTCGCCACTGTGTGTTCGGATCGGCGGACGCGCGCGCTCTGCCTCGAGCCCTCGAGCCCTCCTCCTCCTCCTCCTCCTCCTCCTCCTCCTCCTCCTCCTCCTCCTCCTCCTCCTCCTCCTTCTCCCTCTCACACCTATGGCAGTGGTGGTGGAACGTCGGCCCATCATCAGGACCCTCTCCCCTCGTGGCCGCGCCACAATTGATGCGGCAGGGCGTCACGGTGCGAGCTGCCCAAAATCACCTTGGGAGCGGTGCGCGGCTTCCCCCGGGGCCGTAGGCGACCCGAGGAGGAGGGGGACGAGGAGGAGGAGGAGGAGGAGGAGGAGGAGGAGGAGGAGGAGGTGGTGTAAGACGGGGAGGAGGAGGAGGAGGAGGAGGAGGAGGAGGAGGAGGAGGAGGACGGATCGCCCAAGCCCTTCGGAGAAACCCTCCAGGGAGCGGCCCTGCATCGCTTCAAGGCTTCCCAGAGGCCCGGCAGGGGGGCCCCAGAGGACGAGGCTGTCCAAGCACGAGGATGGTCGGGGCCCGTCGAGTGGTTGGCGCGGGGCCCAAGCCTCGCGCTCCTCCTCCTCCCTCCTCCCTCCTCCCTCCTCCCTCCTCCCTCCTCCCTCCTCCTTCTCCTCCTCCCTTCGTGGCGACTCCTCGCCGCATGAGAAAGAGCAGGTGGGAAGAGCAGGTGGCCTTCAGCCTCCCGCCGGCGCGGAGCATGTGCACGGCCACGAGGACGCCCGAGGACGTCGCGACGCACCATGGCGCCTGCCAGGGGTGGGGCGCCAGGCCGCCGTCGACTACACGCAGCCGCAGCGCTACCACCGGGACCGCTCGCGAGGGGACGGAGGAGCTTTGTAATGTATGGCCACGGTGAGCCTCGGCCACGAAGGGGTCCCCCGACCTACGTCGAAGGAGCGGCCGGGCAGCCAGAGCCCCTTCACGAGCACAGGGTGGCCCTTGTTTCCGCAGGCGCGGCCGCGAGAGCGCAGGTCAAGAGTCTTAGAGCACGGGCCCCTCCGCCGGAGGCCCCAGGCTCCACGGGGATACCCCGAGCGAAGAGCATTCCGAGGTGGAGAGCCAAGCACGAAGAACAGAAGCACAGGCTTCCTGCCCCTCCCGCCGGCGGTGTGGCTCGGACCAGACCTCCGCTGTAGTGATGTGTTAGATCCTGGCGATGCTTGCTCCGCGATGTCCGCCTCCAAGGGCCCGCTGTAGGACCCTGAGGCAATCGAAAATGAATCCCGGACCCCCTGGCGAAGGGATCGAGAACCTTGACCCTGCCAGACCCCCTGGGCCCACATATCGAAATAACACGCCATCGTCGGATGCTTCACAAGACTGAGGAGATCGCCGTTTTGGGGATGTGTGTGTGTGTGTATGCGTGCGTGCGCGTGCGTGCGTGTGCGTGTGCGTGTGCGTGTGCGTGTGCGTGTGCGTGTGCGTGTGCGTGTGCGTGTGCGTGTGCGTGTGCGTGTGCGTGTGCGTGTGCGTGTGCGTGTGCGTGTGCGTGTGCGTGTGCGTGTGCGTGTGCGTGTGCGTGTGTGCGTGTGCGTGTGCGTGCGTGTGCGTGTGCGTGTGCGTGTGCGTGTGCGTGTGCGTGTGCGTGTGCGTGTGCGTGTGCGTGTGCGTGTGCGTGTGCGTGTGCGCGTGTGCCGTGTGCGTGTGCGTGCGTGCGCGTGCCGTGCGCGCGTGCGCGCGTGCGTGCGTGCGTGCGTGCGTGCGTGCGTGCGTGCGTGCGTGCGTGCGTGCGTGCGTGCGTGCGTGCGTGCGTGCGTGCGTGCGTGCGTGCGTGCGTGCGTGCGTGCGTGCGTGCGTGCGTGCGTGCGTGCGTGCGTGCGTGCGTGGTCGTTCGTGCGCGCGTGCGTGCGCTGCGCGCGTGCGCGCGTGCTCGCGTGCGCGCTGCGCGCGCGTGCGCGCGTGCGCGCGTGCGCGTGCGCGCGTGCGGCGTGTCGCGTGCGCGTGCGCGCGTGGCGTGCGCGCGCTGCGCGCGCGCGCGTGCGCGTCGCGTCGCGTGCGCGTGCGCGTGCGCGTGCGCGTGCGCGTGCGCTGTGCGCGTGCCGCGTGCGCGTGCGCGTGCGCGTTGCGCGTGCGCGCGTGTGTGCGTGTGGCCGTGTGCGCGTGTGTGCGTGTGTGCGCGTGTGCGCGTGTGCGCGTGTGCGCGTGTGCGCGTGTGCGCGTGTGCGCGTGTGCGCGTGTGCGCGTGTGCGCGTGTGCGCGTGTGCGCGTGTGCGCGTGTGCGCGTGTGCGCGTGTGCGCGTGTGCGCGTGTGCGCGTGTGCGCGTGTGCGCGTGTGGTGCGTGTGGTGCGTGTGGTGCGTGTGGTGCGTGTGGTGCGTGTGGTGCGCGTGTGCGCGTGTGCGCGTGTGCGCGTGTGCGCGTGTGCGCGTGTGCGCGTGTGCGCGTGTGCGCGTGTGCGCGTGTGCGCGTGTGCGCGTGTGCGCGTGTGCGCGTGTGCGCGTGTGCGCGTGTGCGCGTGTGCGCGTGTGCGCGTGTGCGCGTGTGCGCGTGTGCGCGTGCGCGTGTGCGCGTGTGCGCGTGTGCGCGTGTGCGCGTGTGCGCGTGTGCGCGTGTGCGCGTGTGCGCGCGTGTGCGCGTGTGCGCGTGTGCGCGTGTGCGCGTGTGCGCGTGTGCGCGTGTGCGCGTGTGCGCGTGTGCGCGTCGCGTGTGCGCGTGTGCGCGTGTGCGCGTGTGCGCGTGTGCGCGTGTGCGCGTGTGCGCGTGTGCGCGTGTGCGCGTGTGCGCGTGTGTGCGCGTGTGCGCGTGTGCGCGTGTGCGCGTGTGCGCGTGTGCGCGTGTGTGCGCGTGTGCGCGTGTGCGCGTGTGCGCGTGTGCGCGTGTGCGCGTGTGCGCGTGTGCGCGTGTGCGCGTGTGCGCGTGTGCGCGTGTGCGCGTGTGCGCGTGTGCGCGTGTGCGCGTGTGCGCGTGTGCGCGTGTGCGCGTGTGCGCGCGTGTGCGCGTGTGCGCGTGTGCGCGTGTGTGTGCGCGTGTGCGCGTGTGCGCGTGCGCGGGTGCGGTGCTGTGCGTGTGCGTGTGCGTGCGTGTGTCGTGTGCGTGCGTGTGCCGTGTGTGTGCGTGTGTCGTGCGTGTGTGCGCGTGCGTGCGCGTGTGTGTGTGCGTGTGTGCGTGTGTGTGCGTGTGTGTGTGTGTGTGGTTGTGCGTGTGTGTGCGTGTGTGTGCGTGTGTGCGTGTGTGTGTGCGTGTGTGTGCGTGTGTGTGTGCGTGTGTGTGGTGTGTGTGCGTGTGTGGTTGCGTTGTGGTGCGTGTGTGTGCGTGTGTGTGCGTGTGTGCGTGTGTGCGTGTTGCGTGTGTGTGCGTGTGCGTGCGTGCGTGTGCGTGGCGTGCGTGGTGCGCGTGCGCGTGCGCGTGCGCGTGCGTGTGCGTGTGCGTGTGCGTGTGCGTGTGCGTGCGTGTGCGTGCGCGTGTGCGTGCGTGTGCGTGTGCGTGTGCGTGTGCGTGGCGTGCGCGTGCGCGTGCGCGTGCGCGTGCGCGTGCGCGTGCGCTGCGCGTGCGCGTGCGCGTGCGCGTGCGTGCGTGCGCGTGCGCGCGTGCGCGCGTGCGCGCGTGCGCGCGTGCGCGCGTGTGCGTGTGCGTGTGCGTGTGCGTGTGCGTGTGCGTGTGCGTGTGCGTGTGCGTGTGCGTGTGCGTGTGCGTGTGCGTGTGCGTGTGCGTGTGCGTGTGCGTGTGCGTGTGCGTGTGCGTGTGCGTGTGCGTGTGCGTGTGCGTGTGCGTGTGCGTGTGCGTGTGCGTGTGCGTGTGCGTGTGCGTGTGCGTGTGCGTGTGCGTGTGCGTGTGCGTGTGCATGTGCGTGTGTGTGTGTGTGTGCGTGTGTGTGTGTGTGTGTGTGTGTGTGTGTTCGGGGATATTCTGACCCGGGTCAATCCAGGCCTGGGTCATTCAGGCCTTGCAGAATCCTGCAAGATCCTGCAAGATCCTGCTCCCAAACACGGGTCAATGCGAAGGACCCTGCAAGACCATGCAAGATCCTGCTCCCAAACCTGGGTCAATGCGACCCCCTGGCCCTGCAGGATCTTGCCAGATCGGGCGCTCTGGCCGCCCCCGTTTGCAGTGACCCCCATCTCGGGGCTCCCGATGTGTTGGCCCTGGCCTGGCCCCCCAAAAGCGCCCCTGGGAGGGCCCCCAGGAGGGCCTCCAGACGTCGGGCTCCTGCCTCTCGGCGACGTGCGGCCCCTGGTTTCTGCATCCGCTCGCCTTGAACTGTAATATTCCAGCCTACTTTAGCCGCCCTGACCATCAGAAAGAACTCCGAGCACCAAAGAAAGGACCGAAACTCGAGGGTTGTCACAGGTCGGGCCCTGGGAGACGCTCGTCCGACACCGCTTCGGCACTGTTTCGACACTCTTGCGACGCTCTTCCGGGTGCTCGAAGTTGTTTCCGGGATGTGGTCCTTACTGAAGGGGCCCTGGGACACACAAATAAATACACACTAATAAAATAAACCCCCATATTTTCCCATATTTTCTGGGTTTCTGTCTCCCCGCCCAATTCCCATATTTTCCCATATTTTCTGGGGAATCGAGGATTAATTGTGTCTGTGTGTTTTTTCCTCTCCTGATAGGAGGCCCCCAAACAGATGCGCTCGACCCCACCGCTCTCACGGACTGGTCGCACCGAGGGGCTCGGGCCCCGGGCCCTCCGCCCCCGCGAGGGAGCACCGCCTCGACGGCTCGAGCTGGCGCCGCCGCCGCCTCGAGGCGGCGCGGACCCTCCGAGTATAAGCGGGAGGACGCCAGCTGCCACATTCGGGTCGGGCGAAAGGGGGGGATAGCAAAGGGGGGGGGTGAGAATCAGCTCACGTAGCTGATTTTCCCGGCGCCTCCCGGCGCCGGAGGCGGCTATGTATCGAGGAATGGGCCCCTCGGTGAGGCCGAAACCAGCTGCATGCAGCAAATTTCGTAACCCCCCCTTTCCCAATCCCCCCCTTTCGCCCGGCCCGACACCTCCACGTCGATGGCGTTCTCGAAGCTCCTCGGGCTCTTGCTGGCCCTCTCGGGGGCCTCCGGGCAGGCTTCCCAGACCCCGTCGGGCTGCTGCGCTCTCCGTCGCGGCGCTGCCCCGACAGAAGTCTCGGCTCGTGGGGCCGTCTTTTTGTTCGGGCGCCGGGACCAGCAGAAACGGACCAGGGACGCACCTCCGGGGCCCGCGGGTCGCAGACACATCTCGTCGTGGGATGTCTAAAAACATCTCGGGAGGGCTGGGGAGTGCAGTGGCGACGGGGACCACTCCTGGGCGTAGCATCGGCGCAGAGTCTCAGCGCCCTGAAAATGGAAGATCGGACCGGCTGGCCTGTCAGAGTTTACGGTGAGGAGCTTCGGATCAGCGTGTCGCGACGGCGGCCCCTGCGAGACGCTGTGCCCTGCAAGCTGATGGCTTGTCGCTCTGCTCCGTGGGACGGGAGGCTTGGAACATCTCGCGGCGTTGATGCTCGGGGACTGGGACGTGCTCAGCGTGGCGCGCCGAAGCGAGGTTCCGCTGGAGGCGCCGCCAAGGGAGCACAACGCCGATCCAAGGAATCCGCGCGGACCTCCGAGAACTTCTGTTTACGCGGGTTCTTGTTCTGGCGGCGCGCACACAGGGGTAGGGGGGAAGGGGGCAGGCTTCTCAGAAGGAGGGTTGCGTCTGAGAAGGCGCTGGCCCTACATCTACGGACGAGGCCCGCGCCTCCTAAGCAGCGGGGGTGCTTCGAACGAAAAAGCCTTCCCCCCCCCTCCCCAGCCCCCCTCTGCGCGGGCCCGATGTCGTGCAGCCAGTTGCTCTTCGCGCGGTGGGCCAGAGCCAGCGGCGCGACGTGACGAGCAGGCGTTCCTGGCCGTGGGCGTCCAGGGGCCCGCTCCAGGCCGCCGGGCCCGCGGGCCGACCCTCGGCGGCGCGGAGGAACGAGCGGTCCGCTGATCAACGGACGACGCACAGAGACCTACGGGGAGGAGGAGGAGGAGGAGGAGGAGGAGGAGGAGGAGGAGGAGGAGGAGGAGGAGGAGGGGGACGAGGAGGAGGAGGAGGAGGAGGAGGAGGAGGAGGAGGAGGAGGAGGGGAGGAGTTGGGGGCAGGGCAGGACGAGGAGGGCGCCTAGAAGTCTGGGCACGAGCGGTCGGGCCCCGAGGGGGCTCGCTGTCGAGCGGGGACCCCCAGCCCATAGCCCCCCCAGGATTCCACCCCAGGAGCTCTGATGTGCGTACATCTATATACATATATATACATACATACATACATACATACATACATACATACATACATACATACATACATACATACGTACGTACATACATACATACATACATATATAAATATATATATATATATACATATATATATGTATATATATGTGTGTATGTGCAAGACTGCAGGGCCGCTTCGCGCCACGCACCTTGGTCATTCGAGTTTCGCACGCGGGCGGCGTGCGTGAGCGTGCACGTGCGCGCGGAACTATGCATACATGTCATGCGCGCGCAGGAGCAGGCACGCCATACGTGTATACATATACAGCTACACATGTGTGCATTGTGGTGTGTATATCTAGACGTATGTGGGTATAGTGATAGACGTACATATAAATATGTGTATATGTGTATGTATGTATATACAAATACAGATCCATGATTGCACATACAGATGTATCATACCTACTTGGGCAACTCTACGTGTACACAGATGCATGCCACTATACATGTACGCGGTCGTTGCCGCACGCCAGAAACGCAACGAAGGGCTCGCGATAGCCGAACGACTTGGGTAGGAGAAGGTATGGAGGACACGGCAGAATGTGGAACAGCGACCTTACCTTACCAATGACCGTATTATTGGGACTACGGAGGGAGCCGTGTGAGGGCCTTGGGGGGCCTCGGGACCCTGTCGCAGCGGGGCTCGATTACCTCGACGCTGAAGTTGTTTTGCGCCACCGATCGCTCTTGGGAGGCCTCGCGTTCAGAGTGTTAACGCCACGTGAACCTTATTGGAGCCTCCTGGAGCCTTCTGAAGGCCTCTGTGGGACGTGGTGAAGTCCCGCTATATTGGGGACCTCGTGGGCCGTCTTGGAGCGTCAGGAAACCGAAAAGGGGAGAACTCACAAATTCCCGCACATACCAACCAACGGAAAATCAATGAATGTTGCCTCTTGGGGCCCTCTTGAGAGTGCTCTTGATGGCCTCTTGGGACGTTTTGGAGCGATCTCGAACTTCTGTGGGGTCCTTGCGGGATCTTTTGGGACTCTTGGTAACATCGTGGGGTTTCCTGGGGGCATCTTGGGGCCTCTTCGGGGCCTCCTGGGGCCCTGTCGGGACTGTCCGGGGGCCGTTTTGGACCGGTTTTGGGTCCTCTTGGAGGTCGGGCGGGTCATCTTAGGGAGAGGAACATGTGGCGCGGTGAGACCGTGTGTTAGAACCTCGACGGTGGTCTTGTGAGCTAAAGTAGCTGAGGTGGCAAAGAAATCGACGACGCACGCTGCAGAAGCGGAGGAGTTAGCGCACGTGGCTGCATTCGGATATACACACACCATCGAAAGGATCCACCCACTTGCTCCCTTGAGTTTCACGCGGCAACATATGAAAACCTCCTGCCATGATGTAGGGGAGCCGTGGAACTTTGACCACCTCCCCGACCTTGGCGAGGATGTCCCAACTACGAGAAGAACGGCCCTCGGAGTGGTGGAGGTAGACAACGACGAAAGAGGAAACCGAGTGGCGTGAGGCCGCCGCAGTGTAGAGCACGAGCGCGCCCTTTAGAAATGACGGAGGAAATGCCTTCGACTTCTGCCAGACCCACGGCAAGCAGTACACACTGCAGGAGACCACCAGGCGTACCACCACTGGTCGTGGGTAGAGCCGGCGTGAGAGAGGCGCGCCATCCTGAACTGTGAAGCTTCTGCCTCCAGGCGGTGCACTGAGACTGCGTTCGGTGATGCTCTTGAGCGCACTGACCTCGTCGGATGCGACAGTGAGAAGCAATGGCCCCCATACCACTGGGACCTGAAACATGCGAAGCGACCACCGGCCAAGCGCCACCAGGATTCAGACGAAGCCGCGGAACCCTCTGCCTTGGCACGCTTGCGAGCGGCCTCGAGATCCTGAGCGAAACTATATCCAAAACCTACCATTCGGACGGGCACCGAGGACGCGAGACCCTTGGAGGACGAAGTTGGGAAATACACCGTATGTTTCCCAACCGTGTATGATATACGGCGCAAGGGCGCCCTGGCCCGCCGCCGCTCTTGCCGATCTGGCGCCAAGGCCCACGGACAAAGCAGCGCGGGGGCGCGAGGGCGCCCTCAACACGTAGGGCGCCCCGCCCCGCGGCCGACGGGGGCGCGCGCCGGAGGTGCCCCGGGGCGCGCAGGAAGGGGCCCCGCCTGCTCTGCGCCCGCGAGCGAGGCGCCGGCCGAAGCCGAAGCGGGAGCGGCGCGCCCAGGGGACCCTGCCTGGCCCACGCCCCCGGAGCCACACCAGCCCGGAAGAAATCGAGCGGCGGGCGAGGACAAGGGCGCTGCGCCGCAAGGCGGGCCAAAGGTGGCCCTTGCAGCCCGCGTCCGTCCGAACTGCCCCCCCCCAAGAGGGGCGCTCCGCCCCGCGGAGTCGAGGCGCGCCCGCCCGCCCCAGGGGTGCCCGGAACGGCGGGCCAGTGAGAGCAGGGGCGCACCGACAGGGGCCCACGCGTGCCCTGGGGAGCGCGCGCGCACATGGGTCTCGCGCGTGCCCTGGGCCAACTCGTGCTCGACTCCGTGCTGCTTGGCCACGGCCGCAGGCGTAGGAGCCACCCTCCCTCGGCGGCGGAGGGCTCCTGGGCCCGGCGGAGCAGCTCCTGGCAGCACGCCGCCGCACGAGCCTTTGGTGGCCGCGGCGCCCGCTGCACGCCGGGCTGCCAGCTGCGCGACCTCGGCGTCGGCACGGGCACGGACGGCACGCTCAGCTTTAGCACGGGCTGCTGCCTCACCTGGTGACGGCGGATGCACGGCACCGCCAGGCTCACCATCCTGGGGAGCCTCCCCGGCATCAGGCGTAGGCGCGCCAGGCGGCTACACCAGCTACTGGAGGGTGGGCATGAGCGCTTTGAGCTGATCGCTGAGAGACGCCAGGCGTTGGTCTGCAGCGAAGCCATTGGCGAGCACCGTGAGCGCCTGCACTGGATCCGTCGGCGCCACCCGAGCCATTTCCTGGTATACCTTGGCCGCGCGCGCCGCGGCCTCTGCGCACTTAGCATTGGTTTCGTCCAGAGCAGTCTTGTCGCTTCGGCGTCGGCGATGGCCTTGGCGGCGGCCTCTGGAGCGCGAACATTGGCTCTCTGGGCCTTGTCACGCCTGTCGGCTAGCACGTCCTGTTCGATGCGAGCGCAGGGAGCCTCCGACCGCGGCTCCCGTGCCAGCAGCAAGCGGTGCGAGACGACCTTGGCGACCAGCTCGGGGGACAATGACGCCGAGACACCCTCGAAATCCGTGGGGTCGAGCTCGGCGTAGATCTCGATGGCGGCAGGATCGAGGTAGTTAACTGGGAGGACGCCCGACCGCCCGTGCCATCTCCTTTGCTGCCACCTGGGGCTGAGCTGGAAGGCGAAGCCGGACCCCGGAACCATGCGCCGAGCTGCCTCGCTCCAGGCCCAGGCGCTGGCCCCTTGGGGGCTGGGCGCCCGCAGGTACGGCAGCGCGAGCGCGTGAGGCAGTTGAAGCGGCACCCGCTCCCGCGATGCTGGCACTGCCACGTGTCAAACGCAGCCGCAGCACAATCGCGGCCAGCCGTGAGAAACTGCGGGTGCGAAGAATGAACGCCGAAATCTCGTCTGACCAGGCAGCGAGGTGGAATACAGAGGGGGCCGTCTCTCCCCCGTGCCAGTGGGGCCAGGTCCTGCGCCAAAACGCCTACGGACTCCTCCTCCTCCTCCTCCTCCTCCTCCTCCTCCTCCTCCTCCTCCTACATTACATTGCCTTCAACGCATCGCATCTCACAATGGGGACGATGGAGATATGTTGGGGATACAGGTCCACCCACCGGCGGATACCGAAACGGCCAGCGCACTGGAGAACGACGGGTGGAAAGGGTAGGATGTAGGGCGTGAAGGGGGTATTTCAGGTGATGGGTCACCCCAAGTCCCGACCCTTTCCATGGCCTGCCTTTCATCTCGGAGGCGACGATCGGAGCAAACAGCCCAGGGGCGGGGCATTACATGTATCCCACCGGGGGTCTCGCCCGCCGAGGGCCCCCAGAGGCCGAAGACTGCCAAGAAAACCGTGCGTGAGATTTTGATGTGTGCACTGCAGGGAGGCGGGGGTCAGAAGAGAAGGCCTGGCGAAGGAGAGGACGGCGAGGAGAAGGACGACGAAAACGACGACGACGACCACCACGACGACGACGACGACGACGACCAACCAGTGCCTGGCCGCCCTCTACGTAGCGGTGCATGGATGCGAGGGCCTTCACCAGGGTGCTGGCACGCTCCTGGCGCGGACAGCTGAGTATCGTTTCACCGATCCCCATCCCCAGCGGCGTGGCCTGGGCCTCGCTGGCCGATTGTGACCCCCCTAGATGGGGATATAAGCCGTTCCCTTCGGGGTTCGAGGGGCGCATCCCCGACGGGAGTGGAAATTTGGGGGGGGTCTCGAAGGTGGGGATGGGCATGGGGATCGGTTGCACGATACCGAACAGCGCTCTTGGCGACGGGGCGACGACAACAACGGACGACGGCGGCGGCGGCAGCGCACTCTCCGAGCGCGGGGCGCCGCGTGGGCGCCACCGGCCCGCACCCTGACGGCGGCGCCCGAGGGGCAGACCGCCGAGGCACGCAGCGCCTCGTCCTGGCGGCGCGCGGGTGCCTCAGGCCGCGGCCCCAAACGTGCGAGGGCGGCGGAGGAGGAGGAGGAGGAGGAGGAGGAGGAAAAGGAGGAGGAGGAGGAGGAGGAGGAGGAGGTGAAGGCGGAGGAGGAGGAGGAGGAGGAGGAGGAGGAGGAGGAGGAGGAGGAGGAGGAGGAGGAGAGGAGGGGTGGAGGGAAGGAGGGGGTGGAGGGGGAGGAGGAGGACGAGGAGGAGGAGGAGGAGGAGGAGGAGGAGGGGAGGAAGAGGAAAAGGGGGAGGAGGAGGAGGAGGAGGAGGAGGAGGAGGAGGAGGAGGCAGAAGAGGAGGAGGAGGAGGAGGAGGAGGAGGAGGCGGAAGTCCATGATAAACTCCAATGCCGCCGATACGGCTGGCCAGCTCGGGGGATATTGACGAAACTCTTGCGTTCCTGAGAACACCCCGCGTGATGGCGAAATCCTTGCCAGCTTGCTTGAGTATGATAAGGGTGACCTCGTGCGTTTCTGGGAGACCGTGCTCGTTGACGTCGTCCACTTCGCGGAGTCGGCGTGGTATCTAATGGCGCTGAGGGACAGAAGCCTCTTCTCCGCGCTGCCCACCCAGCAGAGCGCCAATATCTGCCCATTCTGCCGCCGTCGGTGAGCACGAGGGATGAGCCTTATACTTCACATTTGCTCACAGTAACCCCATTACCTTCCAACGAGCATACCATTCTGGCAACTGCCGCCACGTCCCGCCAACGCCACGCCTGATGAAACTCGGCCTCCACAAACTCCTTCCTGCGTTCGTTCAAGGCCATACGCTTCTTGAGCCAGAACCACTTGCGCTCCTCTGTATGGTGGTCCCGATCGCCCAGCGCCGAAGCCAAGTAGAAGTGCGCCAACGCAACATCGCGAATCGTAACTAGAGTCAGCGTAGCGTGACCCAACAAGAACGATGCGTTTTTCCATGATATCCAATGATGGTTTCAACTCCAACATATTTTCGCGCAGGGCGTGGAGAGAACCTGTGGACTTCTGGCGGCCCCACCGTTGATGCAGCGGCAATTTCGACATCGGCGGGGTGATGAGAAGCGTGCAAGCATTGGGACCTTGATCCGGGACCGCCATCATTGAGCGCTGGATTCTGCTGCGCGCTTCCAATCACGTATCAACCGCGCACGGCGCGAGATTCAGCGCCGAATCTGGGACCGTCGTCTGCGAGCGCGGGCGCCAGACCTCCAAGGAGCTCCACCTGGCCTCTGCTGGAGGCGCCGGCGCCGCGCACAGCACCTCTCCAAGCGCGAAGCGGCCCGCCTGCACCCTGGGCAGAGGGGCGCACTGGGCACCGTGCCCCCCCCAGGCGGCGGCGGCTGGCCTTATTGCAGCGCGAGCTCGTCGGGAGAGGCCCTGGTGAAAGGGGGGGCCTGCGCGGGGCGGGGCTTGGATGACGGGGGGGGGTGGCGGCGGAGGGGAGAAGGGGAAAATCGGATGATGATGGCGAGGGGGGGAGAAGGGGGGTGGCGGCAGAAGGGAGGAGAGGAGAGCAGGAGGAGATGGGACGATGATCGTCCTGCAAGGGAGGAGGAGCAGGAGGAGGAGAAGGAGAAGGAAAAGGAGGAGGAATATTTTCTTCTCCTCCACAGCGCGCGGCAGCCCACGCCGCGTCGCGCGCGGCCGACGGCGCGACCGCGGCGCCCCGCTCACGCGGGCGACGGGCGAGACCGCCCGCGCGCGACGGGGAAAAGGCTCGCCCCACGGGCAGGCGGGAGGCCACAACCGAACGGGGCCGCCCCCACGAAGGGGGAGGCCGAACGGCAGGGTCAACCGCACGCCCAAGGGGCACTGCAAAAAAAAGACCCGGACCCCGGGACCCACGAAACGACGACGACGACGACAACGACAACGACACCACACGACGGGGAGAAGGACCGCCAGTCCCGCCCCAAGGCGGCGAGTGCGGAGAGTGAGCTCCCGAACCGCCCTGGGGGAGGCCACGGGACCTGGCAGCCCCCGGGGAAGGAACGCCCGGGCGCGAGGGCTTGGATCCCCAGGGCCCGGTGCTCCCCGCCTGCACCAGGGAACACTTTGGCCCGACGCCCCGCTTATGGGGGTGCCCCTCCGGAGCAAGGAGGAGGAGGAGGAGGAGGAGGAGGAGGAGGAGGAAGAGGATAGGGGAGGACCAGTGTAAACCCAAGAGTCATCTCAACGATGTTGGAATAAACCTTCCCTCCAAGTTTCTTCTTCATAGGCCCCTCCATTGGAAGGCAACAGTTTGAAGATCCTGAAGCATGTCAACACATTGCTCTCGGGATTCCAACGCCACGGATCAACCTGACTGTTGCGTTTTGACGATCCTGAATCGCGCTAGAGCGTCATTATTGAGACTTCAACACCACGAATCAACGTAACTGTTGCGCCCGCCTAACCCTTAATCTTTCCCAAACACCATTTCTGGTACGTTGATCATGGGAATCGGTGAACATCCAACATTAACACATAAACGTACAAGATAAACCAAACATGTAAATACTACTCTCAAAACAAGCGAGCGCGCGGCGCTAAGGCGAGAGCCACATTTTGAAAAGGAACAACCCTCAAGCCGTGATGCTCCTGCAATTTGCAAAAACGAAAAAGCACGGCGCTATAACACCTCTGAAAACGATTCGCCCTCAATCCGTGAAGCCCTTGCAAATGGTTGGTCCGAATGTGCGGGGCCCGAAGGCGAGAGCCACATTTTGAAAACGATCGCCCTCCATCTGCGAAGCTGCTGACAATATTGAATAATCATTAACGGCGAGGAACTCACAGGCCAAACGCCCGCCCGCCCTAGAAACTGGCCTCGGGGTGCGACAGGGAGAAATTACTTACAAGGAAAAGGAATGGAGGTGGAGGAGGAGGAGGAGGAGGGAGGAGGAGGAGGGAGGACGGTGGAGGGAGGAGGGAGGAGGGAGGAGGAGGAGGAAGGAGGGAGAGGGGGAGGAGGAGAGAGGAGGAGGAGGAGGAGGAGGAGGAGGAGGAGGAGGAGGAGGAGGAGGAGGAGGGAGGAGGAGGAGAGGAGGAGGAGGGGGGGAAGGAGGAGGGAGGGGGGAGGGAGGGAGGAGGGAGGGAGGACGAGGGAAGAGTGAGCTCCACATCCCCCCCGCACGCCCCCCCTGCGGCGGGGGCGGGGCGCCGCGCCTCGCCCCCCGCGTTGTAGGCGGCGTTCGTCTTGGCGACGAGGCGGCCGCGCTTCCGCTGCTGACGCGCGCGCGCGCAGACGGCCGCCGGCGCTGGCCGCCTCGAGGCCCGAGGCTCGAGGCCCGAGCCTCGACCCTCGAGGATCGAGGGGGTGGGTTCGCTCTGCACGTGAGGACACGACACGCATTAGAAAAGCGGACGCGGGCATGGGACGACTCGAACTACGTCCGCGGAGAAGTGCTCAATATCACACCTTGATCAACGAGAGGGGAGACGCCTTGATCAACGAGGGGGTGGGGCCACGAAACGTGTGAGGGGTGTGCCGAAATTGGTGTGGGGGGGGGGCGCATGGGGGCGGTGGCACTGGGGCCTTCGGTGGAGCTCCCTGTGGGGCCACGATATTTGTGGGGGCCTCGAGGCCTCCGAGGCCTCCGCGGCCTCCGAGCCCCGGTCCTCGAGCGGCCTCGAGATCGAGCGGCCGGGCTGCTGCAGCAGCTCTCGGGAGGGGGGGGGGTCGGCCCGCTCGCCCCCCTCGGGCGGGGGCCCACAGGGCCCACCTCCCTGCGGGCCCCCCCACCTCCACGGCGGATCGACGCTCGGAGGGGCACTCGAGGCGGCGCGGCGCGGCGCGGCTCGAGG